>CM026301.1:1379646-1512544 GCA_014851415.1 Cnaphalocrocis medinalis | reverse complement strand
TCACAAGTTTGCAAGTGTCCATGGGCGGCGGCAATTGCTTACCATCAGGTGATCCGCCTGCTCGCCTGCTACCTATCACATAAAAAAAAAACGATGTGATAGTGAAGCAATTTTCGACGTCAATAGACTAGGGTTGTCAACATTATTATGTCCATTTTATAGAATACATTTTTATAAAAATGCCAGTTTTGTGTCTTAGACTCAAGTCGCTACGGCCCATTCCTGCCGAAGCGTGTTTCTCCCACGGTATCTAAGAAGGGTGGTCTGATGTATTATGCCACTTATTCACCCCAACTTTCAATCGTTTCATCGAATCAAGTCAAACCAGAGGCGTACCGTGTCTAGAAAGTGACAAAATACATTTGTAACTGAACACGCGTGCACAAAACGACACGTCCCCCCCCCCCCCCTCCATCCCCCCTCTACCCCTGGCTCGTGTAAGGGTGGTTATAAATTGGTAAACTTTCAAATATAAGTGTGACGTCGGTTCCCTTTTCCCTGTGAGGATCTTTCCTCTGGATCTGGCTTTTGAAATGGGTAAACGTTGGGAAAAAAATGGGGATTTGGTTGGTAAGGTTTGATACGTGTAGTCTTGTTTGTAAAAGTTTTAATTAGAAATTAAGTCGTGTACAATGTGCTTTTGATGTCACATAGCTTAAGGGTAGTAAATTAGCTGGCCGACAATTCTCGTGATTTTTGGAGTTAGGGGACAACTCGCCTGAAAAAAACTCGAACGCGAATTTTAAGCTTTTTTGGCTGGTCACTGTTCTAACCTAACCTAACCAATAATTTTTCGTTCAGTCGAGTTTAGTCAGTATTATCATTACAAAAATATTGGTTAGGTTAGGTTAGAACAGTGACCAGCAAAAAAAGCTTAAAATTCGCGGGCGAGTTTTAATCGGGCGAGTTGTGCTTTACCCGGATTTTTGATGTGAAAAAACATGGCGTATATAACATGAAAACTGATTTTTAGATGTATAAATTCACACAACATCTCATACATTGACCTGACTCCGTATTAAGTAGCTTAAGGGTCATTCCATGACAAATGTTACCGAGGATAAAAATAATAATATGTTCGTTTTGCATTTAATCTGATGAATTTAGAAAGAAAACATTCCAAATTTTAATATGCGACAAAAAAACTAGAAAAAAAACGCGTTATTTTTAAGTTAATTAGTCTTCAAAATCTGCAATACAGTGAACTGACTTAATCACTGTAATCACATGGTCCATTGAAAGTTAAATAGTAAAAGAACTGGCAATATTACAATCGTTTTACCACGCTAAGATTTGAGGTTGATAGTCGTATTATTGGTGGAATACGTTACACTCCCGAAAAAAAATTATAATTATCAAGTAAAAGGTGTGTTTTCTTGTTACATTGGCACTGTAACACCCGAAACGAAAAATCAGGTAATTGTTTTATTAATGTAACTTACAGATTGATTAGTCGAATAATATTTAGTAGAAGTAAGGCCATGATGGTAATAATCAAAACTACTAACTAATAATTCAACAAAAGACTAATTTAATAGCTTTTTTCCATGATTAAAAACTGTAACACCCGAAACGTTTCGGGTGTTACAACTTTTCTCATACATAATATTTCCTTGTATCTTGGCTATATTTGCATGCATGGTGTTTGTGTCTGTGTATGTGTAAATCGGGAGATGGTTTTTTTTTTCACAAAGATCAGGAATTCTCGGTTTTCGCCTTCAGTGTCGAGTCGGCTTCATGGAACGCACAACCAATAGGAGAAAACAGATTACAGTCGATATTCCTTATCTTGTTCTCTTATTGGTCTATGAATTCCATGAATTCGACTCGACATAGAACGCGAAAACCGAGAATTCCTGATCTTCTGACCTGATCCTGATCTGACGACATAGGATAGACTAGCAAAAATGCGAGAAAGACGAAAACTAGACCATGAAATATATTTAGAACACCTGCGTAAAGAGAGTTGGAAAACACACTTAAGCTCTTGTAACTCCACTGGTGTTGCAGGTGTTCATGGGCGGCGGCAATTTGTTACCATCAGGTGATCCGCCTGCTCGTCTGCTACCTATCACATAAAAAAAGAAAAAAAAACACTACCTGAATCGCCATTATAAAGCTCTGCAGATCTGTCATATATAAAAGAAGGTTTGATTTATTTTTAATTATTCTAAGGAAGCTCAAAATAAAGCTACATTAAAGAAGAATGTATTGTAGTAATCTTTGTTTGTCAGTAGATTTTTCTAAAGAAAGCTGCTAATTCTTGTCAAAGGAGAGTTCATTATTGAACGTTTGTTGGTTCCCTACTTATTTTTTAGTACATAAACTAATAAAACACCAATTTTGTTCATATAAACTGTTTACATTTTGTACTCGTAACACCCGAAACAAAACCATGGTAACACCCGAAACAACGTAAAATTTCATAAAAAAATAGTAAAACCTTATTGTGACAGTAATTATGTGGTAGCTGCATAGTAAATATTATACTTTTGGAGGCCTGTAATTTTTAGAATAGGTTCCCTAAGAAAATTCGCAGAATCCATACTTCCATACTAATATTACTTTATTACTAATATTACTAATTACTAATATTACTATTACTAATATTTACTAATATAATATTATAAATGCGAAAGTAACTCTGTCTGTCTGTCTGTCTGTCTGTCTGTCTGTCTGTCTGTCTGTCTGTTACTCTTTCACGCCAAAACTACTCAACGGATTTAAATGAAATTTGGTATACAGATAACCTAGACCCTGAGAAAGAACATAGGGTACTTTTTATTGTGAAAAGGGGGTTGTAAGGGGGGTAAAAAGTTACTTTTCCACGCGGACGAAGTCGCGGGCGGCCGCTAGTTTCATATAAATGTAACAAAGGTCAGGTCAGAGAGGCAAAATCGTGTAACACCCGAAACGCACACTTTTCGACTTTTAAAGTTGTTAATCCTTTTGCTAAGCTCTATTAATTTTACAATTAAGATAGAACAACTAAAAACGTAGAGAATAAGGCATTGAATTGTTAAAATACCCTTTCAATATACATAAAAAAGTTGACTTTGGTTGTACAAATGTAACACCCGAAACGATGGAATGACCCTTAAGCACTAGTGTTACAGAAGTCAGACAACAGAGGAAACACAATTAAGTAATAATTAATACACCCAGACACTGAACAAACACAAGTGTTCGTCACACTGAACAAACACAAGTGGTCATACGTAGTTCACATGATAATTATGACGATAATTAACTAGGGGCGTTAATCCAGAACACCCAGACCCAAGAAAACTTAAAAAATGTAATTTCCTAAATTGACTTGGCCGGGAATCGAACTCAGGACCTTTCGTGCTTCGGGCGAACACACCAATATATATAAATCCGTTATTTATGTATATAACCTTACCTCGCTCACTACCGGGGACAGTACAGTCGAGTTCAAAAATATGTATGACATACACTTTAGGACCTTGTCACAGTACATTTATGTATAAGAAAACGACTTCCACTTTCTTATAAATATGTATTGTGACAAGGTCCTAATGTGTATAGGTACATCTTTTTCAGAATCAGAATCAGAAATAATTTATTTGCAAGAATATGGTAATACATGTGTTACGTAATTCACAAAGCCAACATATTCTATCGATGTAACGATGTGCAAATCCATACTAATATTATAAATGCGGAAGTAACTCTGTCTGTCTGTCTGTCTGTCTGTCTGTCTGTCTGTCTGTCTGTCTGTTACTCTTTCACGCCAAAACTACTGAACGGATTTAAATGAAATTTGGTATACAGATGATCTAGACCCTGAGAAAGGACATAGGCTACTTTTTGTTGCGAAAAGGGGGTTGTAAGGGGTTAAAAGGGGGGTAAAAAGTTACTTTTCCGCGCGGACGAAGTCGCGGGCGGCCGCTAGTGTGTTATAATAACTAATAAAATTTGTCAATCCCACAATTTGACATTTATCGAAACAAATTAATATAAAGAATATAATTTTAAGCGCGTTGTTAAAATTTTTTTTTTCTTTTTTTTTTTGAACTCGACTGTACCTATGACAAAATATTTGGCGCACCTTTACGTTACCTAGAAAATTCCACAACTAAATTCAATTCCACACATCGTTGCAATAAACTAAGTATTTACCTAACATTCGGTCTAGAATTCTAGATGCCGAGGCGGATAGGGCCGAAGGCTGAACGTTCCACCAGTTAAATTGTTTGGATCACATCCAGAAACGTTATATTCGATATTAAAAGATGGGGAATTCAACATGTATAGCTGAGGGTTTTTAAAGTAATAGTTTCATAGTACCTACAAGAATACAGATCGAGACATTTTTAGGTTTGTACGACGTACAGTCATCTCCAAAAATATGTATACACTTTAGGACCTTGTCACAATACATATGTTTAAGAACGACTTCTACTTTCTTATACATTATGTATTGTGACAAGGTCCTAAAGTGTATACATATTTTTGGAGTTGACTGTACCACATATGAATTTCAAATTTGGTTAAACCTGGAAGAGCCACGGTTCGGTATGTATGGGCAGGCTTGACCAGTGATACCACGTCCTCACAGAAGAACGGCGTAAAGCAGCGCCTATGCTGTGTTTCGTCGAGTGAGTGAGGGAACCGGCGCCTCAATTGGGAGGAAGGTGGGTTAAAGGTTGGCAGTGTACTTGTGACTCTACTGGTGTTTCAGGTGTCTATGGGCGGCGGCAATCGCTTGCCATCAGGTGATCTGTCTGCTTATCTGCCTCCTATCTATACCATTTATAAAGAGATAACTTCTATAGAAAACGACAAGGCTTATAGGTAAACCGAAAACACGAAACGCTTGCGCGATGTAATTGAGCACAGCGCCATCTATTGGTTCATTTCTGAATTACTGTCTCGAAGCGAAGTGAGGGCGGGCCACTTCACTTAATAAAATGGGTACCTTAAATGTGCCGGTTCTCCGGAATGTAGAGGGTGATGGTAGATCAGTTGGTTTTTTTTTCTGTTAGGTGGCAGTCGAGCAGACAGATCACATGATGGTAAGCTATAATGGTACATACCACCCATAGACACTGGCACCCTTATACCTTGGGTTCTTGGGCCTACCCTCATTCATTTGGCGAAACACAACGCCAATGCTGCTTCTCGCCGGTTTTCTGTAAGGCCTTGGTATCACTTAATTTCTAATCAGTAAGTGTATCCCCGCCCATTGTTGTAAGGCTTCTTATATAAGACCGGCACCGGTGACCTAACCTAAGCCTTACTTACGTAAACCGAGACAGGATTTCAATCCCGTAAGGATTAAACTGAATATAACTTGAGCACACAACCGTATCACTGTGGGAATAAAGATCACAATTGAATGTGAAAAGTCGGGAGCGATTTGTAGATTTGGGGTGTTAGGGTTATCAAATTTGGCTAATCTTAATTTTTAAATGGATTTATTAAGTACATTTTAATTCATGAATATTCCACGGATGTGAAGCCCCAAGTTGTAGCTGCTATGACACATCCCGTGATAATATTTAAACCAATAAAAAACCTTGTTGTAACCAATAAAATCGATTCGATTATAATCTCCGGTTCGTTTTAGGTCCTCTGAAACATAGTTCAAGATTACCTTGTTGGGGCATTTTTGATAAATTCATACATAGTATGTCAAAATCATAACCCTCCTTTTGCTTTGCCGTAGTCGGGTAAAAAGACCATATTTTGGACCTTATGTGTGGGAGATAAGGTCCAAAACCAATGAATTGTATTTATACCTACTGCCCATTAAGGGTTAAGTAAGCAAAATAGACTTCAGAATCTGAGTTCGTCAACGGAAATATTAAACCACAAATTTTTACTAACACTTCGATAACACATTCAAATTCTTAGGAAGACGGGAATACTAATTTTGTCATTATTATGCCGAGAAAAAATCCAATTATTTCTACAACAACTTTAAACTATATCAACTTAAAATCTCCGCGATTACAATAGATTATATGTCCAAAGAATTAAATTTTGTAACGTTTTCTACAGTAAAAAGTGTTTATCTAACTTACTTTAAAGCTAAACAAAATACAAACCATTGAAGCTCACTTTTGTTCGAGTTTATTCAACAAGACAAAATTCCTAAACCAACCCGAATAAACAAAGGGCCAGCCCTAATCCGTCCGAGCAGCTTTGCGCACCCGTCCTTATTCTATCAGAGGTGTTAGATAAAGACAACGCGAGTTGGGGGGCGGAAAAGCCGATTCTGTAACCCTTCCTCGTTTTCCAATTAATCTTGTATAATGTAATGCTGATGGCTACCCCGATAGGGTCAGGTTTAGATGGTAGTGAAAAGGGCTTTAGGTAGTTCTACACTATATAAACATTACTAGAAGTCGTTGGGCTTGTAGGGCTGCTGTCTCCGCTGCTGAAACCGACTTTAAAATCTGTAAGAATAAGGGTACATCTCAGGATTTCTTTATAAAAAACCTCAGGTACCAAATTTGACCCGACACGGGAATGGAACTTAGGATGTCCTAAGTAAAGCCGTCTTCTTTAAAATTACGGCCCTGCGTCGTGCGTCAATGATTTTTTATCATCTACCCCGATAGTACACAAAATTGGCCGGTATTGATATCAAAAATCTCTTATAGGAACTAAAGTTTTACAACCACTCCAATATACAGCCGTTATATTTCTCAAGCTACAAATTGGGCACATTGTGGCATCGCACATGGCTATATCATAAACAGAAATAACCGCGTGCGATATAGGGCGTTTGCAACACACGATACGAACGTACTATGTTGGCCAAGCCGACGTTTGGTAGTGTAGCGGAACAGTAGTGTTGTACATATAACATGTAGTTTGTATATCTGGCAGCTTAGAAGCATTAGGGCGCATGTTTATGTTGCCAACTTTACAAGACGGAATTTTATCGGCATATATTTTAATGTACGTACAGCCACACATCAAAGTATACAAAACTGTCAAATTTCTTCGATCGACTCTCTTACTGTCTTATACATTAGGTTGAGTATCAACTGAGGAAATTTGACAGGTTGTGGTTACCTGATGTGTGGTTCTCTGTAGATACAACATGTAGTTTGTAATTTGTATATCTGCAGCTTAGAAGCATTAGGGCGGATGTTTGATGTTGCCAACTTTATAGGACAAAGTAAGTAAGTAGAAATGGAGTTTTATCGGCAAATATTTTAATACATATGTACAAATGATTTCTTTACATTTAATTAGCCTAAAGAAGTAAGTACTTTCCTAACTCTTTAAATTATTAACATTTAAATACATTGTTTCTAAAACGTACGAGTATTATGTCACCGTGACACTGTAAGCCGCCATAGCCAAAATATTGGAGGACATTTGTCTTTTTTATATGATAGGTGGCAGACGAGCAGACGGTTCACCTGATGGTAAGCGATTGTCGCCGCCTTTCGCCGCCGAGTTTTTATCTGTTTCGCTATTTCTTTGTAAACAATTTGATACGAAATATGAACGCAGTCCAAATACCAACATTTTAATTAAAATCCATCCGAAATAGCAATGTCAGCCGTGCATTGGTTTCACAAAGGGAAACCCTTTGCATACCCCCGACAACCCCATTAAATTTGTCTATCTCGTACTCCCGTGTCTGTCTCGCATTATTGATTGTACGACATATGGTATTTGTCGGTTGTTTGCTGTTTCTGCTTTGTTTTGTGGCACCCCTACACGGTGTTGGCAGGTTTTGATGGTACGTAAAAGTAGGTAGGGATGTCACTGTGCAATAGTATAAACTCTTAAGTTTTTAGTCGTCAATTAAAGATTTTTTTTAAGATAATTGGTCCGAAAGTCCATATATTCAAATATCTTGTGTAAGGGTAAGGGCCAATGCTAAACATTGCACGGGTACACGCGCGGGTGAACAGGCGTGGTAGAGGGTCTAAAACGAACAGGACGTTACGACGGAATGGGAGTTTCCCTCCCTTTCATAAGCGTTGTGTCACCTTTGTTTGAGCGCGACAGGTTTGTTTTCAATCGTTACGAGATCTTCTTTGAGTGCCATCTTCTAACGAAGGTTGGCGATCATAATGGCGACTTGAACCCTTGACACAGCTGCTCTAAACAGAGAACGGGTGCTTTTATTATACCACTGGCGCAGATTTTTAAGCCAAGAAGATCTTCTTCTCCCTGGGCTCCTCTTTCCTTGGATCTTGACTTACGAGACGAGATAGTTTTCACTAAAACTATGCCCTCTTTTATATACAGAACTAAAGTTACATACTAATTGAATAATCCTCTTTCAGTGCTCTCTAATTGAGCCTAAAAGCCTTGCCGGTATCGGCTGTCTAAACCAAACACATTGCGATGCGTGGGAAATGGAATTAAAAATATTGTTGTATTATATACATATATAATCTCACAATTAATAACTTCGTTCCGAATTATCCGCCAGAGAAAACTGCTTTAAATTGGTGGATCAGCCTCGAATTAGTGCCCACGTTTCGGCTCCGTAAGTCGTATTAATGTAACGTGGAATGTAACTTTAATTTCTTCACTGCCTACTTGTGCTAAATGTCCATCGTGGGAGGCGATTAGTTAATTACTTAATTGAATCGTCTCTTTTAATCTGTTGGACGTGGTCTGTATGCTTTGCGTTTGTGTTGGAGCAAAAGTCTGGTCGTTTCGGCCTATTTCAGATTGGTTTTACTAAATTGAATTGCAGGTTACGAAGGTGCAGAACAGACGGATCACCTGATGGTGAGCGATTGCCGCCGCCCGTAGACACCTGAAATACCAGTAGAGTCACATTTGCGCTGCTAGCCAACCCCCTTTCACCTCAATTGGGCTTCCGGTACCCTCACTCAATCGACGGAACACGACGCAGGCGCTGCTTCACGCCGGTCTTCTGTGAGGCCGTGATATCACTCCGGTCGAGCCGGCTCATTCATGCCGAAGCGTGGCTCTCCCACGGTTAAAATGTTAATTGTAATCACTTCACCGCAACAGTAAATTAAGAACCATCTAATCAAAACGTTCAGATAAACAAACTAGAAACTTGAGATTTCCCTCGTCTACTACGTTCTACCTACCATCGTTTAATTAATTCCACGAATTTCATCGTGGCTTTTACCGAAATTAAGTTCATATTTCTTCTGGCTTATAAGGATAAATTGCTACCGAAACGGTGTTTTAATTTCCCTCTGGTAAGGAATTCTTTTCAAAGTAACCGATTTTAAAAGATACTCTTGTTTAATTGACCGGATGGCGCATTTGGTAGTGACCCTGCCTCATACGCCAATGGCTCTGTCCTACAATATGGACTCCTTCAAACGAAGCGTGGAGAAGCATATCTCGCGAGTCAGTATGGCAGTGCTAACGCAAATGAGGCCGTGCCGTTGCGTCCGATGTAACTGCAACGTGGGCTCTCCTCATGCTTATCATCAGGCTGATGTGAGCCAATATACTGAGCCACTATAAAGCAATATCTTTGATCAATCTAAGCGTTTTAACTGGGGCATGGCTCTCGTACACGTGGTCAGCATGCTTCAGGGTCGGCGCGTGTCTCGTTTTTATACCACTATATCGGTAGATCGGAGTGATGCATTTACTAGATTGAGTTCCATCGCCGAGTATCGATTAGGTTATTGGGTGTTTCCAATTTAGAAAACGAATGGCTGACCCGATGGCGTATTTGTTGACCGTGCCTCTCATGAAAAAGGTAGTGGATTCCATCCCTATACTAGACAGATATTCGTGTGATAATCACTTGTCTTTGCTGAATATGTGTCGAATATAAAGTATCAGCCTATAAACTGTCCCACTGCAGGGCTAAGGCCTCCATCATAGCAATCAAGTCGTCACTACTATATCGATGGGATTAGGCTTAATCACCACGCTTGCCTAATGCAAACCCGAGCTATGTTCGAAAAATTCGAAACATACTTTTTGCTCGAAAACCCCAAGATCACTGACCAGTAATTAAACCACTAGACCTTAAGAATTAAAGACATTGTGATCTATTTTCATACAAACAGACAAATTTGAAAGGGAAGATCAGTTAGGTTTGTATGGCGATTTAAATCTTCTCCACTTGCCCCTTGAATAGCCATCACAGCTCGATCTATCCCTGGAAATATTCTAATAAAACATTTATGCTTAGGAATAATAACTTCTATTCCACCCTAATACAGACCCTTATCGTCTCCCGCAGCTCTGAAGCCGCTGTGATTTTCCATAAGCTAAACTCGAGACAGTGTGTATCGATTTGTTTCAATAGAGAGGATTACTTTGAAACGTTTGGCTCTAAGCTGTCGTCATTGATGACACTGGTGACGTCAGACCTCACAGTCGTATCAAGATAACCGTATTAGAAAGTATATAACGATAAGTAAAGTATCAGGCTGTATACTGTCCCACTGCAGGGCAAAGTTTTACTCTTATTAAGGCAGTGGCAAAAATAGTTGCCACTTATCTGTAAGTGAAAACATCGTGAGGAAACGCACGTTACGTTAAGTTTCTGACGTTAACCCTGGTTCAGTTAGTCTGGTTCCCATGTTATTGCGGAAGGTGAATCGTCTGCTTGTTTGCCACCTATCACATGAAAACCAAGTTAGGGGAGTAACAAAAGTACGTATGTGTTTGATGTTGAACTTATAAAAGAAATATCTCAACCCCAAGGTTGTCTGGAAGATATCGCTATTAGTGATAAGACCGACGATATTGTATTTGTAAATTACCATATTATTATAAGCATTAGGTTCTTAATATTTTGTACAACAAAGAGTATCTATCTATCTTTTAAAATGTTTGTATTCCAACTATTGTATGTACAACAGAAAACGAAACAAACTTCTTTAAATCCAATATTCAATATGAATTTCATTGAAGTATTCATTCAATATTTTGGCAAACCTCCAGGCAACGGACCAGATCTGTAGTTGCTGAATATTCTATGTCTAAATCATAGTTAAGATTTCCGGATCAGGAGGCCAATTCTCGGTTTTTGCCTTCTTATGTCGATTCGACTTCATGGAACGCATAGACCAATAGAGAACAAGATAAGGAATGTCGACTGTATTCTGTGTTCACCTATTGGTTGTGCGTTCCATGAAGTCGACTCGACATAAAGGCGGAAACCAAGAATTGGCCTTCTGGTCTCAGTTATACCTAATAATATATAATATAAACTCGACTGGACGAAAAAATATTGGTTAGGTTAGGTTAGAACAGTGACCAGCCAAAAAATCTTGAAATTCGCGGGCGAGTTTCTTTCGGGCGATTTGTCCCCTAACCTGTAAAGCGCACAAGTGTGTGCGTAGAATCAAGTGCACTTCCTCTTCCTTTAACATCGTATTTGTTTGGGACACCATAATTAGGATAGGGCATGGAATCAACGGTTTATAGTGCTTTTCGAGACACGGGGATATAAGATCGCGTATGATCTGAGAATTTCTCACAATAACTCAGGTACCAATTTGTATGACAGTATTGAAGAAATTTGACAGTTTTGTATACTTTCATGTGTGGCTGTATGTATACTCTGATTCATAATCATGTAAAGTAAACTGACAGATGAAAATGACAAGTTTCTATGCATTTTGACAATTTGCATGGGTCAAATTGAGTGATAGTTTATGGGGATGAAACATTGACATCTGTCAGTTTACTTTACATGATATGAATCAGAGTATACAAATTTTGGCACGAACCGGTGTTTGAACCCGGGTACATACAGGTGGCTCACAAAGAGTTATCGATTCCCGATAGCAGTTTAAAACTAAAAGCAATTTAACTTCGCAATATTACTAAGAAAGGACTAAATTAAAAATCTAAAAGGTATCAAAAGGTCCATCCCTCACCGAGCGTCGTATTCTCGTAAAGGTTTTACGAGGTATTACCTTTTAGTCATACCCTATTTTCCAATAAAATGCCCGGAATACCTAATTCTATCGACGTTAGACTACCTACGCCCCTTTGAGGGTAGGGTTGGCACAAAGGGCTAATATATTTTATTGGCCCCTTTTTTTGTTGCTTTGAAATGGTTTGAGGATTTTCTCTGCGAATGCTTTTAGTAGTAGGGATTCAGGGTATGTGAAAGCAGTGGCAACAATGTTGAACCCTTCTTGAATTTACTGTCCAATTCAACATTTTCTGTTACAACAGTGTTTGTAGAAATACAAAGAAAGTTTGTAGTTCTAGTTTATAACAAAAAGCCCGCAGCAAAATGTGGACGTTAATACAGTGTCATCAAACTCCAAACCTAATTTAGTACCTTTTAGTGTTATAGCTAAAAGTAATTTCTACCTACTCCTTTCTACCACCGGACAATGCGGAAGACGAAAGGAATCCACCCTTACACTGTGGAAGTTCCACCAGCTCGTACTAAGCGTTTCGCTTCTTCTTTCTTGGTACGAACTGCTAAGGAATGGAACAACTTGCCGGCTTCTGTATTTCCAGAGAGCTACAATTTGGGTGTCTTTAAGTCGAGAGTGAATAGGCTTCTTCTGGGAAAGCACGCTACATCTTAGACCTCATTGTCACTCTCCATCAGGTGAGATGAGGTCAAGTGCAAACTTATCTAATAAAAAAAAAATACTTTCATTTCGTCGATGTTCCCATGGTAATAAGATATTTTCCCCCTGGAAAATGTTGTTTATATGTTAATCTAGAGGGTCATCTAACTCCATATCGAATTTTATTAAAATCGCTTTAGCCATTTCGTCGTGAAGAAGTGACAAACATACGCACTCACCAAGTTTTGCCTTTATAATATTCGTGTGATAATGTGATTCGGTAGTACCACCAACCAGCTTTACTGATTACTAGTGGCTCGCCCTTACTTCGTTTCGGGATAGTAGTGTCCAAACTGAACCCATAGATGGAGCTGGGTGCCTTATCGATCGCGCTAGCGTTTTGTATTTTCGGTTTACTAATTAGCCTTGCTGTGTGTTTAGAAGATGTCTCTTTATAAATAGTATAGAAGATGTATGTATATTGTAACAAGTATACGATTTACTAAGCAAGTGTCAATGACTTGCGCAATGCAAGGTTTCAAATCCATGATACGATATATTAGAGATTGTCATCATATCCGATCCGATATCTACGATTGTTATCATATTTTCGCATTGTCATCACAACTATTGAGAACTTGTTTGTCACTATTATTTGTTTAGTTATTTTCTTATCACCGTTCGTTTTTGTTTACATTTTTAACGTGTGAATAACGAGTGAGTACAAATGACGTACTTAAATATGATACTCTTTACCCAAATCGTGAGATGCTACAACAAAACGACGGGAAACGAAACGAATGAGAATATACCCGTCGTATCCAAACAAAAGAGACGCATAACACGAGTGAAAGGGACAGGTATAAAGATTCAGCCGTGGAATTCCGTTTCGTTGTAGAACGTCTTGTTCGGTGAGCGTTACGGATATTTCCATTGTGTACCTGTTTCTATTGTTTTTACGGATGAGGACAAATTGTAACCAAAATGAGACCTAGTCACGTTGTGAATAAGATTTGCAATGGAATGTTTTGGCGATGCCTTAGCTTGATTTAGTTGAGATTCTCTCAGTTATTGGATTCCGTCTTGGGCCGTTTATTGGATCCTTGACTTGACTAAGAAATTTAATTCATAACCACTCCGTAAGATAGAAAGGGAAACCTTAAGTTTGAAAAAAAATAAAAGGTTTTTTTTTTCTACATCTTTCTGGTATTGTGTCCATGAACGTCTGTCGTCAGACGAGAGCTCGTTTGCCTTCGTCACATAAAAGAATTACTCTCCAAATAGCAATAGTATCTATTTAGTTTTACTTTAAGGGGATAAAGATGGCAGCGCATTTGTGACTCCACTGGTGTTATAGGTGTCCATGGGCGACGGCAATTGCTTACCATCAGGATGATCCGCCTGTTCGTCGGCTACTTATCACATTAAAAAAATCTCCTTTTTTTAATTCGGCCAAAAGCCTCCTGTTTTTGGACAACCCTAAGACGATCAGCCTAACGACAACAGCTCCCTTTGACCGCGCACATTATTTTTTCAATATCTCAATGCGGTAAAACCCACACGAGTTTATTTCAGCCTGGTACAATTATAAATACTCTTTTATTTTCCGACTAGTGGTCCGCCCTCACTTCGTTTCGGAACAGTAGTTCCTCTGCCTACCAATAGGTGGCGCTAGGTGTCTATTGCAACGCGTCAGTGTTGCGCCTTTTCGGTTTGTATATAAGGTTTGTCGGTGTCCATAGAATTTACCTCTTATAAATGCGAAAGTAACTCTGTCTGTCTTAACAGAGACTCTAACACGGAGGTTTACATAAACAAGTGTAATGTTACATCAGAATATGGAAAAAAACTATACCTTTGTATTTCACGATTGCACCGGGAAACTACGCAGTTTGTGACTTTCGTGGAAAAAAATAAGCATTAGCGCTAAATAGTAGGCACCTACATTGTGCAAAGTAAACAATGTTAGCACTAAGTTGCCTACATCGCAATTAAATGTCGTCTACAGTAATCTCAGTATTTAGTAATACTAACTCAGTGTTTCCCAAACTTTGCTATGCCATGGCCCGGTAATTTTCAGACTGACCCTTCGTGACCCACTAAGTACTTTCAAACTCAAGCTGGTTCCATTAAGGTTAAATAAAAATAATGTGCTTTTATTATTTTGATAATCTGTATAAAATTATGATGTTTTGAGCAAATAAATTATTTCTGATAAAAATTTAAAACCAAACAACATCAAAAAACTACAGAATAAATTAACAAATCATGCACTGTTATTACTTACGTGAATTTGTAATTTATTTATTTACGTGTAAGTATTAAATAATCATAATATTAAGCATGAAACGTTAGATTTTTCTATACCAAAGTGTGTGTTCTTTTTTTTATTGCGGCAGGTCACATTAAAACTTTTTCCCTGAGGCCTCGGCTGCGACCAACTTGTTATTCTCCATTCAACCAAGTTTCGGGGCCACTGGCTACCAGTCCAACTGGTCTCCCGGCCTTAGTCCACTTCGTGATGTTGTACTGGTGTTAGTTGGGGGAGAGGGGTCAAGGTACTATGGACGATGATTCGATGCGGTGGACCCAAGCGAAACGTCTTTACGTATCAGCTGTAAGATAGAATAGTGTGGACGTAACTGTTTGCATTAGGAAATTGTTCCTTAAAGTGAAGGTAATGAGATTTAGAATTAGTAGATTTTGTTCGTACGGAATTACTGTACAGACTGCAGCGTTAGGAAATGGTATAATGGTAGAAACGTACTAAGAGAAGCTTAAAAGCACTTGTGTTATAGATATCAGACAACAGAAAATTGGAAGTTGCTGCCGTTGAATTATAGATAGATAGATACTCTTTATTGCACAACAGATAACAGAACTTAATGCTAATAGTAATTTCCAAATACAATATCGGCGGCCTTATCGCTAATAGCGATCTCTTCCAGACAACCTTTGGGTAGAGAAATAATTCAATTATCTACATGAGGTAGCGTTATTTTAAATATTTGATTCTATCTTTACATTTATTTTCAATTAAACCGCGATTGTTTTAATAACTTGGCAGTTAAGGTATGCAATACAAGCCATAAGTGCAGCACTTGTTAACATCACATTACCACATCGCGGCGCATTCTAGTGATTTGAAACTTGATATCGTAATGATTCATAAGAAAAACACTCGGTGTGCAAACTGATTTAATATGAGACATGAATCGCTACGCCCACATATAAAACATACAAACAAACTGAAAAAGGAGTTGTCATCACCATCAGCTTGGTAAAGCGGCATGAAAACAATAGTGATGACCTTGAGTGCGTAGAAACCAATTTTAGTAGAAAGTCTTTTTTTACAAGTGCGCATAATAATGGTCATTGCTATTCTTTCATGCCGCCAGCTATAATATCCACTGCTGAGTATAGGATTCCCTTTCTCTGCGCAAATGTACTCGGTCCTGAGCTGCTCAGATCCATGTAGGGACTACCTCTAATTTTAGAGATTTCGTCGACCCATCGTGACATCGGAAGACCTGGGTTTCTTTTGCCGATTTTAGAACACCATTCGGTCATAACTTTGCTCCACCTGCCATCACAGCGTCTAGCTAAGTGTCCTGCCCAATTCATTCCACTTAAGTTCCATCACTCACTCTCCATCCGACGTCCTGGACTTAAGTCCTGCGTCGGATTTAGGAGTTGTCTTGTAATAAGCAATCATGAGTAGCCGATCTGTTGATAGTTCAGTGGCGAGGACGCGTGTCTTCTTAACGATGGGTCTTAGGCGAGAATTTGAGCATGTATCTCTGATTTTTTATAAATCTATATATGCGTACATCAAGAATTAAGTGGAGGGTAAGGGAAAACATCGTTAGGGAAACATAAACGTTCCGGGTAGTTTCTGAAACGTGTAACCTTGATTCAGTTGGTCTGGTTACCCTGTTAACGGGTTACGAAGGTCAGACGGCACGGCAGTCGCTTCATTGCAATTATCAGACTTCCCGAATCCTGATTCCTGGTTCACGGTTCAAATGTACTCCTGGTTCCACTTTGGGAATAAATCAGCGTTCATCATCATCTCAGCGTTTGCCAATCGGATCCTCGAAATCATTTCCGAGGATCCGTTTAGCGCTAATGTTTTGTCTCTGATTAAATAAATGGATTTTTAGACTAGTTATGAATTAGTTACTGTTGGTCTGGTTTCCCTGACTAACGGTGATTTGCAGAAATAGCCATTTAAATTAATCTTCCATAACAATGATACTGCCCGG
Organism: Cnaphalocrocis medinalis; assembly: GCA_014851415.1. Taxonomy (NCBI): domain Eukaryota; kingdom Metazoa; phylum Arthropoda; class Insecta; order Lepidoptera; family Crambidae; genus Cnaphalocrocis; species Cnaphalocrocis medinalis. Next base: position 1,495,788 of record CM026301.1, on the reverse strand, counting down.
TCATTTCTAAATATAACAGACGAGGATAGCACCATGCTTTATGAAGGATTAACTTTAATTATGTTTTTTGCAACTCATAGTGAGGGTTGATCCGCTACGCTGGCGCAAAAGAAATGCCACAGAAGGATGGCTCTACATGCCCTTGATATCCAAGGGATTGTTAAACTACGCACTAAGCAAGATGAATTGTCTAATTTAGAGGGAATAAAAATCAATAATGTTGTTTTTATTTGATTAATTGCTTGAGCCTGAGAATCTGGAAGGACATACTCGACCAAAAATCTTCAGCAACATTTAATTCTAATAATTATTCATTTAAAATTTGGTATGTTTTTCTCTAAACTACACAAACATGACAAAATTGAACAAATCAATTCACGGACTCCCGGATTACAGTTCTTTGTTCGTATCGCGTAACTAAATTTAAAATACACATCGATAAAATGCCATGATATAACCGATTGCCTAACCAAACGCACATGCGAAAAAAACCATCATGGCCGTACCATGGAACATCGCTCGGCTATACGTTGCGAACGCGCGGCGTCCGGGCCTCAGGTCGTTGACCCGAGTTGCGTAACAACCAAAATTAAGGACGAGAGGTGGGTTCACAAAATTCACAAACGCTCTCTGTAGGGCTGCCTGATAGGAAATGTTTTACGGTTTTCTTTGATAAGGAATCGGGATTATTTTGACTATTGGGTTAAAGATTATAGTAAATCGTTGGATTGAGAATTTGAGACCAACGGAACGCCGGCCTGTGGGGCGTCTGAGATATCGAAGGGACGAAGTCGCCAAAGACCTTAACGTCGTAAGACCCAAAAGCCTTTTAAAAGGCATAAAACAATTGATCTTAGATTCTATTGTGTCTGCTGTCTAAGCCTTACGATGTTAAAGCACTAAACGTGCATGAGTGGTCGGAATTGGCACAGGACCGAATAAAATGGCGAAACTTGACGTCGGGGGCCAATACCAACCTTGGATCGCTGAGCCAGCGTAGTAACTAAGAAAGTTGATTTGAGATTTGTGAAGATGACCGCCCTCAAGTCGTTGACTTCAATTGCGTAACCAAAATTAGGACGAGAGGTAGGTTCACAAAATTCACAAACGATTTATGTAGGGCTGCCTAATAGATAACGTTTTATAGTTCTCTTTGGCAAAAGGGGATTATTTATTTTATTGGGAATTTGTGATATTGACTGGCCGGATGGCGTATTTGGTAGTAGCTCCCTGCCTCATACGCCAAAGGTCGTAGGTTCGGTCCCTGCCCTGGATAAACTGTGGGAATGAACACTGGTGTTTGTTCAGTGTCTGAGTGTTTACAAGTATGTTGTTGCTGATAACACAAGTGCTTATGATACTCTGCACGGAGTCAGGTCTATACGTATGAGGTGTTGTGTGAATTTATTTAATTTAGAAGAATCTTTAAACATTTTAAATAGAAGACGCGGAAGCTTCTACATATACGAGTACTCGTCCATTTTAAGATTCTGATGTCGATTTCGGAGGTTTGAAGACTGCCGCGTTATGAGAATAACCCACATTCCTAAATCACACCATCATCATCAAAATGGTTAGTTCCCAGTTGCATGCGTCCCAAGCTGGCCTTTCGGTGCCCGGGGTCTGCATTTCTGCCAGGCTCCTCTACTTCGCGCGGTAAATATTCCAAAATCACTAAGCAGTGACAACCCTACCAGATTCTGGTCTCATTTTTGAAGAACGCGGAATTTAAGCTCATTCGGACACCAATGACTCTGAGAACATTTCGAGTACCTTTTTTGCGAGGTGAGAAAACCAATATATCTCGCTCAGGTATGTTCATGAGTCAGTTAATTGGGTATTTGACTAATCTCGATTTAGTAAAAAATATTGATACTCTATCAAAATATTGGTAAATAAGAACCAATGGCCAACATTTTCAGTTAAAAATATAACATCTAGCTGGTTTTGTGAGCATTGAAAGTTTCATGGGCAAGTCCATTTTTAAAGTATAAAATTAAAAAAAAAAAATTATATCATTGAACTACCCGTACATTTTTCATCAACTTTTATTATAAAACCATATACTTAAACGAAACATTTGATATAGCTACCATATAAAATTTACTAGACGCGCATACAGAAGGTTGAATCGTGACGTCACGATTCAATAGCCATTTGTATAGAGCGTTTTTGGGCTTGCCCAAAATACGTGCTCTTAAAGTTGTGATATCTCAGGTAATTCAAATGAGAATCAAGTGATTCTTTCAACGATGTTTCTTAAATTGAGGCGTCTTTTGATTAAACACATAAAAAAAAATTGTCAAATACCCAATTGTGGGGGAAATGTCAACAGCGCATTATTTTTAGTGAATTGAAATTCCGTTGACTACATCATAGCGGGTGGTTCGCCACATGTGTCATTATGTCCATAACCTTTTATTTTGTGTGAAAGATTTTTTTTTTACATTACTCGCCCTGTTAGTCTAGTGGTTTAAGTACCGGTACGTAATCTCGGGGATCGTGGTTAAAATTATAGGTCGAGCAAAAAGTATGTTTCAAATTTTTCGAACTTAGCTCGGGTTTGTGATCACCAATCCGCATTAGGCAAGCGTGGTGATTAAGCCTAATCCCATCATAGTAGCGATGACTTGATTTCTATGATGGAGGTTCAGAAATGAGGAGATTCACGAATGTTTGTTCAGAGTGAGAATCAAACCTACAAACTTCATCGTATGAGTCAGGGTCACTACCAAATGCTTTATCAAGCCAGTTGCTTCGCTCGCACAATGAAATACCATTTTAATATCTTCAGTCATTAGTAAGTTAATGTATTAAAATTGTTTTCAAACGTGAACTCTTATCTATTTCATCATGCATTATCATTTCATTCATTCGTTATGAATGGATTACTTATGAGTCATGATAAAACTGACCATACGTCCCGTTTTGAACTGGACTATCCTATGCCATGCGATTTCACTCCCTTCGCCCCGCTCCGCTTCGGTGGATCAGCAGCCTATTTTTTTTTTGTTTTCCCAGGGGAAACCATCATGGCCTTCACCTTGCCACATGTGGGGGACAAGGTGGTGTGCGGGATTCTAACCCTAACCAAAACCCCTGGGGTGTCCATCTCAGCGCAATCGCGGTCGGATACCTCACAGCCGGGACTGGACCGTACCGCTAATCGCAGCCTATGTTAACCCTGAAAAGGATAAGTCAACGAAACATGTGGTTTTCGCTCTTATGTGTTAATATAAACTAAAACTACTTACTTAAAAACTAAAACTACGTACTTCTAGTTTCTTACTTAACGTAAGAACTAGTCCGCCTGCGTTCCGCCCGCAGCAAAGAGGTGTGCTACGGGCGTGAGCTGCCATATCGCTATATTTTGGGTACTTATTAAGTTGACCTAGTGAATTTCATGAATATGTATATAAAATCTTATCGTAAAACACAAAGCGTAGATAATGCGAGGAAAACTGCGCAGCAATTGATTGATAGCGTTTGGCCTCTGATAGTTAAACGACCAAGAAAATAGTATTTCTTCACGCAAGACTGGAAATAATAGTATACGATACATATTTTTCGTATAAATGGCATGACTTGACCTCAATCTAACCTGAGTAAAAGCATAATGTCGAATGTAGCTAGCCAGTAAGCTCGCCCTGGAGGCCAATTCTCGGTTTTCGCCTTCTATGTCGAGTCGACTTCATGGAACACACAACTAATAGGAGAACAGATTACAGTCGACATTCCTTATCTTGTTCTCCTATTGGTCTATGCGTTCCATAAAGTCGACTCGACATAGAAGGCGAAAACCGAGAATTGGCCTCCTGCCCTGCCTAAGGTCTTGTGTATGATTACTACTCTTAATAACATATTTGTGTGATGTTTGCTGTTTTGTGCCACGGTGGCCCAGTAGGGTCTATCCCTCGGAGTGATCACAGGGCCCAACTTTTCCGGAAAAGCCCAGACTTTTTTTTTGTTGACCCAGGGGAAATGCGTTGTTACGCATATCTCCGTTATGTCGGAGTAAACCCCTGGGACTCTCCCTCATCGTCCATCTTGGAAGATGTCATGGGTCCGTGACACGGAGCCTAGCACCAAAACAAGAAACATCAGTGCCCGAATATGAACCGGTCTCCTTAAGATTCTTTGCGCCGTAACTTACGCCATCCGGCTATTTTTTTGTTTTCCCAGAGAAAACCATCATGGCCACCCAGTAGGATTTTTTCCCTCGCGGAGTCGTGATACTGAGCAAGTCACTCCCCAGTAGTGGGCATGCTCACGTACTCCGAAGCCCGTTTAGTCGCCTCTTACGACAGGCCGGGAATACCATGGCAGTATTCTTAACGCCCCTAGTCACAGGGCACATAAGTCCAGACTCTGTGTAAACCTCATCCAGGTCCTTCCCAATACTCTATGTCATCAGCGCACATGGTTTTATTCGTTATTTAACTTGTATTTTATAAAAGCTATTCCTATATTTTTCCTTTCTCTAACATAGTGAAACTCCTCAGTGGATTTTCATACACGATGCAACGGCTTAAGTCTACGTTCGCTCGCTACACTGTTTCTCAAACTGGGGATTACTATCCTACTGGGGGATGGGGTTCGTCGGAGATTATCTGAACGACCCCTCTCGGGAAAACTACATTTTAACCTTAACATTTAAGTATCAGCCGATATACTTTCCCACTTTTTTTTTTATGTGATAGGTAGCAGGCGAGCAGGCGGATCACCTGATGGTAAGCAATTGCCGCCGCCCATGGACACTTGCATCACCAGTGGAGTTACAAGTGCGCTGCCAACCTTTTACCCCCTTCCCCCCCCGAGTGGGCCTCCGGTACCCTCACTCACTCAGCGAAACACAGCACAGGGGCTGCTTCACGCCGGTTTTCTGTGAGCCAGTGATATCACTCCGGTCGAGCCGGCCCATTCATGCCGAAGCGTGGCTCTCCCACTGCAGGGCAAAGGCTTCCATCATAGAATCAAGTCATCGCTACTATGATAATCATTACGATTGATAATGTTTCCTAATAATGATAACGTAACGCTAGATGTCAAGTTTTGTCTAACAGCTGTTTTAAAAGATATTTAACTCTTACCATATCTAACTCTTTACCCTTACTCTTGTTTACTTGTATAAAAAAAGAGTGTGAGGGGTTTAAAGAGTCGTTAACAGGTATGCAAATTATCTATTGAAAGCGTCCATAGGCTGCGGAAATTGCTTACCATCAGGCGAGCCGAACGTTTGTCGTTCACATCACACAAAAATACCGGAATAAAACAATCAAGGAAGAAGAAAAAATTATGGATAATTTATTTCTTTTTTTTTGTTGTTGTGGGTTTATATTGGCAATTTAATTCGGTCATCGGAACCAGTGTTAATAAATAATGTTAATTTTTAAACATTTTCTTCAAACTTATGTTCGGCCAACATCTAAACATTCGTTTAGTTACAAAAACTTTGTTGATATAGTTTGAAAAGCAGCGCTTTAGCACCTTTCACAAAGTCCCGTTAGCCAACCGAAGCTCGGCTAAAGCCTTATAAAAACTGCGATACTAACGTTTCGCAGCCAAGCACACGACAATATTTAGCAACATTTCATAGGAGTTTATACTGAGGCTGGATCAAAAACATTTTTTGTTTTTTTTAGAAAGCTATAACCAAGCGCGCACCAAGAGGTTTAAGCTCCTCGTTCCTGCCTTGATCCATCAAGTCATATGCTTATAATAATATAGTCGTTCCGTAAAGAATGATAATATATCTGTCCCATTCAAATATAAACGCGCAAAAGGGAGGGAAACTCCGATTCGGTCGTCGTAACGTAATGCTCTCTTCGAATTAGGGCGTCTGTTTTTTAGAAGCGCGTCACTTAAGGGACTATACAAATGAAACTAGCGCCGCCAACCTTTTTACACTGATTGTGGCGAAAATATGATATTTTTGAAGAAAATCAAGATGCAATACAATATATAAAACACGCGACAAGTAACAATAATGTCAATTATTGCTAAAAGTGGCCGTTTTTAGCAATAATTAACATTATTGTTACTTGTCGCTTATTAGAAATATTGTAATGCATCTTGAAAAATCCAATTTACTTGGATCTAAGTCTGTAATGTTTTATTTTCTTTAAAAATATAATATTTTCGCCATAATCAGTGTAAATAGGTTGGCGGCGCTAGTTTCATTCGTATAGCCCCTTAACGCCCCGTGTTAACTCGTATGCTGAAACTGCCCTTTACCTTCTTACCCCCTTCTACTTCGAGGTCGGCAGTCATTTCATATTGGACTACCCACGTACTATACCTCTAGCAACAGACGCGTATTGATGTATCAGCACCTACGCACGACCGACTTAAGCGACCGATATACATAACAACCCCATTTATTCCGCCCCAAATGTAATATTTTATAATATTCTACACTACTACACTACATCACATACATTGATCTGACTCTGAGATAGGTAGCTCAAGCACCTGTGTTACAGATATCAGAACCAACAGTGGGATTACAAATATATACATATAATACTTTTCTTTTGTAAATACATACTTATAATACATATAAAACACCCAGACCAATACAAACAGACATGTTCATGCACACAAATGTTTGTACTGTGCGGGGATCGAACCCGCAACCCTTGGCCCAGACGCAGCATTCACTACCACTGAACCAACCGGGTCGTCCGTTGTCTGTGTCCGTTAATCCAATGTAACTTTTTCCGCACTTAACCCAATATTTAAAACGTCCATCTTCCGAATTACGGGACTTTCCCCCCCGTGGTCCTTCGGGAATCCTGATAAATTGCACCCATTAGAGTACGGACGATGCTAATCATGGGACCATTGTTTTAATGGGTACAAAAAGGCCCTTTGATGCGTTTTTAGGGTTTCTTATTTATGTTAATTGGTATTTGTGCCGTTACGGAAGTCGGGGAATTATTATCACAAGTGCCGATTCTTAAACGATGGTATAGCTGGAGGCACGAAAGTATTGCGATGACCGTTATTTTGCGCACTTGTAAAAAAGAAGACTTTCTATCAAAATTGGTTTCTGCGCACTCAAGGTCATAACTACACTTTCTTGCCTCGGACTATATTAGACTTAGAATGGTAGTGACCCTGCCTCATACGCCAAAGGCCGTGGGTTCGATCCCCACCCTGACATTCGTGTGATGAACACTTGTGTTTGTTCAGTGTCTGGGTGTCATATATGTATTTATTTAAGTATAATATTTGTGATCCTCTGTTGTCTGATATCTGTAACACAAGTGCATAAGCTACTTAGTACGGAGTCAGGTCAATGTATGAGATGTTGTGTGAATTTATTTATTTATTACGAAGATTTTTTTAAATTTTGGTCTTATTCATCTTAGCATGTAATTAACGTTGCCTCTATAGCTGTCAATTCCCGGTTGCAGCTATAGCTGTCAATTCTCGGTTGCCTCTATAGCTGTCGCATCGGAGCCCGGGGTACGCTTAGACAATGATTCAGAATTTGGGGAATCTGATAATTACAATGAAGCGACGCACGTTTGACCTACGCAACCCTTTATCAGGGGAACCAGATCAAGATGTGAACGTGCAGGTTTTCTCACGATGTTTTCCTCACCGCTGAGCTAATGGTAGAAGTATGCACATAGAGTTAGAAAATCCAGAGGTGCGTGCTCAGATTTGAACCTAGACCCTCCAGCATAGAAGCGCGCTTATCGTTCAATACCTACACAAAAATACAGATACCATCACATAATCCACTAAGTATGTTGACCCCAGAATTTATCAACGTATTACTTAGTTGCACTGCCCACTTCGAAGTTGAATGTGATGTACTTTTAATTATGAACCTCTAAAATAATAATGTCATAATTTATTCACCCCACCTTAGCCTTTTCAAGTTTCAAAGGCCCTCAGAGTTGTGTGCTTGATGGTGGTTTAGGGTACCGTGGTACGATAGAAAAAACGATCGTGGGATGCGTCCGTATATACCCATAACAATAACCGTATAACTACTCCTACTTGCAATTCTTGCAGGTCCGCGATTACTACAGCATATGCTGTAGTAAATAGGACCTTATTGACCACCTATGTATCTGTCTATGTATGTAAGTACTTAATGTTCCTCTCCGTTTCTCGTGTCTACCTACTTCTTATTATGTATTCTGTCTTACTACTGTTGTGTTGTATCTCTCTTTGGTTGGTCAATAAATGTTTACTTACTTACATCCCGCCAGCGGTAGCGTGGGCGGCCCACTCACACACACACAGTGCACACACACACATACACACACACATACGCACACACACACACACACACACACACACACACACACACACACACACACACACACACACACACTCACACTCACACACACACTCACACACACCTCACATGCACACAGTGCACACTGGATACATCTGATTGCATTAAAAAAAACTATTGCCGAATATGTCCGAATCAGGACTTTTAATACTGTTACTATAACCTCGAGTGTCGGTGCGCGAATCGAACTTGCCTCCCAACCGTTGCCCAAACCATTACTTAAACAGTTACAGAGTAAACAGTGACGACCGGTTGGTTCAGTGGTAGTGAATGCTGCGTCTGGGCCAACGGTTGTGGGTTCGATCCCCGCACAGTACAAACATTTGTGTGCATGTTTGTATTGGTCTGGGTGTTTTCTATGCATTATAAGTATGTATTTACAAAAAAAAAGTATTATATGTATGTATTTGTAATCCCACTGTTGGTTCTGATATCTGTAACACAGGTGCTTGAGCTACCTATCTCAGAGTCAGATCAATGTATGTGATGTAGTGAAAATATTATTATTATAGAGTACGGAACCGTCCATCGCCTTCACCGACCGGGGTCGTCTCCCACTTGCCTGAGATTTTTTTGCTGCTTTTGATTACCCCATTCACCGCGCGTACTGGCCTCCCCGCTTTGATTGGATTCGAGGGTGAACTTTTTTCCTCCATTACAATAAAGTAGTAATGTTCTGTGACGTCAGTTGTTTTTAATACAATATTAAGACAAACTGATGATAAGTGACGTCAAGAGATTCGATCACAGAACGCGTTAAAAGTGTCACTGCCAGCTCCGTTTGGCATTTTCCAAATTTAAAACCAATTACTATGGACTAGGGTTGGAAATAAAAAAGTACATTTTGTTACATGTACGGAATTTAAAATATCTATAGCTGTAACGCTGCTAACAGCGCTGTTAGGTTCGTTTTGAAAAGCTTTTTGTAATGGAATTGCGTATCTATGGATTATATCTATGGACTACAGCCATAAACTTAAGGATGATAAATCTGTTTCAAGGAGCGTGTCTCTTTAAACACTTGGACATTGGCAAATTGTGTCTGAAGAAAGACGCTATAATGAAAAAACCTTTTTGCCGTTTTTTCCCACCATACAAACTTATAAAATTTGGCGTATATGTGATAGTTAGCTAGATCAAGTAGGACTCACCAATGGCATACATTTAGATACTACTTCTTTTAACGGTAAAATAAACGAACAAAACTTCGGTCCTAGGTTCGAATCTCGGGTCTGGTCAAAATGTTTTTTTTTTAAACAAATCTGTGAGCAATTTTAGCTCCTACCTTAGATCCCTGCTTTGGTTTTTCCATAGCTTAAACGTTTTAGCTTATATTGTTCAAAGTCTACATGTGTTTGTTAGTACCAAAGGTCGACGACCAGACTGGCTCGATCCTGACCGAGTAGTTTTTCTAACAATTCCTATAAAAACTTTAACGGCTAGACTATGCTTTTTAGGTGCTAACTCGAAATTCATAGATTAGTATCTTATTTACATAGATTTTAAATACATTTTTGAATACTTGTCATAACATTTGCATTGAATTATTTGCATATAATTAATATTTATGAATGTTATTTACTTTTCTGTTTTGTAAATGAATTTCTTTCTAAAACTAAGATCCTTATCAAAATAATAATTATACTTATACTAAGATATCCATAGAATAACTTTTTATGCTTCTTCCACCTTGAAAAGTGATAGTGATCGTAATTACATTCGCGATCAAAATATTGGAATCAAAATTTAAACTGGTAAAGAATGTATTTAATTTTTTTATTATGCAAATAAATTATTTGATTTGATTTGATTTGATGTAGTTTTTCGCATCATTTTTTTTTCGCATTTAATTTCTATGGATCAAGAAAATTTTTAAATGTTTTACATTTTGATTTCTAAGAAGTTTCTTTCGGAAGGCAGTTGCTTCATTATTTAAAAGAAGTTTGCCAAACATACTAATTGGGATATTAAGAAGGTAACTGTAGTAGTCGAAATGCACCTACCACTCGTTGAAGTTTGTCTCTCAAGCAACTACCGGCCACCGCCTAATGTATTCTAGTATTTTGAGTTTAGCCACCCGAAATACTTACATAGAATTTAGATTTTTCGGTTTCCCTATAAACTTTGACGTTGTCTATAGATTCAACCATTAATCCGTACTACATGGGAAAGTCTGTCTGTCTGTCTGTCTGTCTATACATCTTTGTCATTCTTTCACGGTAAAACGGAGCGACGAATTGACGACGTATTTTTTTAAATGGAGATATTTGAAGGCATGGAGAGTAACATAGGCTACTTTTTGCCCCTTTCTAACCCCTATCTTAAAGAGGTGGGGGGCGCGTAAAGTTAGTAAATAATATAGACATACAAAGTTTCACACTGTATCGATGTTCTATTACGTCTCAGACTCAACTATTGTTACATCGCTTGCACTTTCTGGATCGTGCGGTATTCGACGGCCAAAGGTCAACGCTCCAACTTCTTTGATCCCAGCCAGCAGCTGTGGCGTGTCCAGCAAAAAATATACCGAGGCAAAATAAACGAATGACTTCATTCCTAATCCTTAGGAATTATAAAGGCTATTTATTTATCACTGACAGAAGAGGATTATTTTTTAATAAATTATAGGCCAACGCTTGACCACAATCGCACCTAATGGAAAGTGACGATGAGGTCTAGGATGACACGCATTTGCCTAGAAGATGCCTGTTCACTCTTGCCTTAAAGATGTCCAGATTTTAGTAGTAGATTGTAGTAATAGTGTAGTAGTAGTTTTTGCCGATAGAAACGAGTGAGATTTTGCGAACTGGTAAATTAAGCGGATTAACTTGAACCAAACTGACATTAAATTAGTATCTTTGTTTGCTTGACCTTAATTCTATCATCGTGGTCTAACTTCTTCTTGTGTGCTTATAATAAACTTTTTTCTATTTCGACATGAAATTGGGTCATTAGATTTAATTTTCGTGGCAGGCATTAAATTTACGCCACATTGATCTAGTGGTTTAAGTACCGGGCCGCGATCTCGGGGTCCCGGGTCGAGCAAAAAGTATGTTTCGAATCCGCATTAGGCAAGCGTGGTGATTAAGCCTAATCCCTTCATAGTAGCGATGACTTAATTCTATGATGGAGGCCTTTGCCCTGCATTGGGATAGTAGGCTGATACTTTACTTAAATCTACTATTACGATAGTTTACGTAACCTAAAAATAATGGTGCTCTTCCCATACTAAAGTAGCATCAATTCACTCCACTATCAGTTCTAGTTGATTGCAAAACCATCGTGTAACGAACGATCCGCAAACATTGTGAGCGAACTATGACTACTCCATGTTTACCCGGACTACGTTCAACGTTCTGTGTGGTCCGGCCCTGTTACTCGTACTGCACAGCCGGACAGGGGAATCGGGCCACCACTGAGGTTTTTATTTCTTTTTACTTCAACGGAAAAGCGACTGGCCAATGCTACTACTATTATAAAGGCGAAAGTTTGTATGGATGTTTGTTACTCTTTCACGTAAAAACTACTGAATGGATTTGAATGAAACTTTCCCACAATATAGCTTATACATCAGAAGAACACATAGGCTACAAATCAGAAGTCCACGCGAACGAAGTCGCGGGCAAAAGCTAGTATCTCACTAATTTGTTAAGTGACAAGTCATGTATCAACGCTACAAAAAACTCTCGGTGTCTTGATTAAACTGTATTGACTTAAAATAGAGACCCACCCTGCAAAAACCTTCTAAGTTTAATCAACGGGGCGGGAAATCATGCGGATATTTTGTTTGGTGACAAAGACTTGATGATAATCTCTTGTCGTAGTCCAAGATGTCTTTGATATACTCAACTATTGAGCTGAGCGATAAGAATAGTTTGCGTGCTGCGAATTTGGCAGTCTAATATTATCTGATATTAGACGAGAACTTTTATTAAATAGGCCCATTAGACATGTCTTCTGGTTGTTGTAGAATATTAACTAACTAAGTATACGGTATACTAAGTAAAAAAGGATTTAATGATACTGCTAAAGATTTTACTGTAGTTTTTATTTCATTTCCTACGCTTCTATGAACCATTAAATATCTACCTATACAACTTGTAAAGAGGTAAATTCTATAGACAAGAACAAACCAAATAGGCGAAACAGGTTCACTACTCCATTTCAAAAAACGTTTCGTCGAATTACAATTCATCGATGACATAGGGTAAAACACTAGCGCGATGCAATCAACACCTAACGCCACGCCATCTATTGGTACAAAGTGTAAATAATGTCTCGAAATGAAGTGAGAGTGGGTCACTAGTAATATATATAAAGCTCTGATTTCCTTGTCCGCAAGTGTACACTGCTATTGTCTTTGCACCGGGCTTGGTACACACGGAGACATTTATGGGACCCCTTGGGCACGGCCTACTTTATTTCCTCTTGGATTTTTTGCGTCTTCGTGATTTGGTACGGCAATAGCTCACCGGTTCCCCCTTTCTTGTGAGGGGGGATGAGTTTCCTGTTATAAACGGCCCCTTGGAATTTGGAATTTGCTTCGTTTTCACTTTAATGTTTGGGTTTTCGTACAAAGCTCTAAATGCTGACTCAATTTTGGCGTGAATAGATAGAATGCAATGGGAGAGAGGATGAAATGGTTGTTACTACATTGGCCTTGCCTTAAGGGCGGCGGCAATTGAGTGCATATTAGCTATATATTATAATTTTAACTGAGCAAATATCTTTATTCAGTTTAAGTCCTTTACATAACATTTATGAATACAGTCAAATTTTGTAATCTATCGCTGATTCGGAAGATCAATTTCTACCGAGAAGAATCAGTAAGAAACTCAGCAAAACTTAAACTCAGCAAAATAAGAAAATACGCCCATATAATGTATATGTTTATTAAATTATACATCCAGTGTCATTCAAATGATTTGTTTAAATTAGACGACATTTAAATTCTTAATTTCATAATTAAAATTCCATGTTATATTATACCAATATTAAATTATTATAATGTAGACACCGCTAATACAAAGTAAACGTTTGTTATTACAGTTTTATAATTCCTCTTAAAATCTAAATTGTACACGCATTAATAGTAACACTATTATAATGTTCCAAATTAATTACGTTGAACCCTTTCATTTGCCAGTTTCAGCCGACGCTGAAATTACCGTACACTCTCGACACGACATTGGGGAGTGATTCTAGCCCACTCGTTATTGAGACGTGTTCGAAACTTTGTGTTTTTTCATTGTACTCCTACTAATAAATAGGTATACTATGAACTTACAAGTAGATTCTTTGAGAGAATAAGGGCACACTAAAGACCAGTTTTATTTTGCATAAAATCTGCATTCCTAACTACAAGCATTTAGGTGCGAAATTTTTGATAATTGTGCCCTTGTTCTGCCAGAAGTGCGTGCGATATTAGACTAACACAAATAAATAATTTATTCATGAAAAAATGCGCGTTATATACGCGTAAGTTTGTGAGGATGTATGTTTATTTATCTTTCACGCAGAAACTTCAGAGAGGATATTGATGAAATTTTACGGTTATATAGCTTCGTTAAGAAGTACTAAACAGAAGAAGTTAAGAAGTACTAAACAGTAGTGATGGAAATAAACAACTTACTTTTTTGAACGCAAAAGTTTTATTTCGAATTTTCAAAACCCATTAGCATAAAAACGCTTCAATCAACTTCAGACTAATGACTGGGCAACAAGTAATGCAAGATCGACTAAAGTGGCGTTATCTTGTTTCGGAGGCCAAGACTCGTTTCGGGTCGCTGAGCCAGTGGAGTAAGTAAACCATAAAAAAATCAATATAATAAATTATGGTGTTCGATTTCATGTCGAAGGCTTAAGAATCGCGACCCTGGAATATGGCCGCCCTCACCTGTCGTTGACAATTTGCTAATGGGGTATCGCGAAATTGGGGTGAGCGTCACCTGCCATGTGACCAGGGTTGCTAGATCAAACAATGACGTTGAAAAATATAAAGCAGCCTATTTTTAATTACCTTTATAGACGCCCTACCCTTAATTGGCCGGTGACAAAAATCTGAACTAATGCTGTTACTTCTACAAGTAGTAGTAATAATATTAGCCTATATATTGTCCCACTACAGGGAAAAAGGCCTCCATCTTAGAAAACCCTTGACAAGCGTAACGTAATATCAACGAGAGTATTTTTGACATTTTCATATGAGAAAAGTCTTGTACAAGCGCTACTAAAGTTCCTTCTGATCATAGTCGCTTTGTACAGTCAGCAGCACATCAGGTTACCACAACTTGTCAAATTTCCTCAATTGATATTCAACCTAATGCGTTTGACAGTAAGATGAGAGTCGATTGAAGAAATTTGACAGTTTTGTAAACTTTGATGTGTGGCTGTACGTACGTACTACATTCAAGACCTTTTTATCGCAACAGACCTATATTCTGCGATTTTTAATAGAATTCACATATCTAGTAGAATATCATTTCAATATTCAGTAAAAGCAATTTGTTTACTTTCTAAGTAAATCAACATTTTTAAGAATTACTTATTCGTCTCACGTATTGCGAATCCTAAAGTTAATAAGAAAAAAATATGTAAAAAAGTCTGTTATTGATACTCGTATTCATAAAGAAACAACCCAAAGCCCTTCCCTTCCCATCAAAATGTGAAATTTAGTTACCCGATAAATTTTAACTTGGGAATATTGTTACACAGTAGGAAAATACAGTTGGCAAGTTGTTGGAGACTTCAGGCATCAAAACGCCTCGATTTCACCTCCGAAAAAAAGTAAAATATCAGCCTATAAACTGTCCCATTGCAGGACACAGGCCTCCATCATAGAAATCCAGACATCGCTATTATGATGGGATTAGGCTTAATCACCACGCTTGCCTAATGCGGATTGGTGATCACAACAGCCCTCTTAATAGTAATTTGACGGCTGTTTTTTTTTTAATTTCGAATATGCCGTCGAGGTCGAAAACCAAAGTTGGGTATAGTCCGAGGCAAGAAAGTGTAGTTATGACCTTGAGTGCGCAGAAACCAATTTTGATAAAAAGTCTCCTTTTTTACAAGTGCGCAAAATAACGGTCATTGCTATACTTTCGTGCCTCCAGCTATATTTTATTTTCTTGGTTGGGTATTCTAAAATCCATAGTCGCGACTTGGAAAGCGTAGTGTAGGACGGTTTCCCGCTAGATGAAGTGACGATCTGCGAAAAGCCGTTGGTATAGACTGGATGCGTCTCGCCGAAGACAGGGTGAAATGGCGAACATTGGGTGTGACTATGTCGAGCAGTGATCTGAGACGGGCAGATGATGATGATGAATAGTAGTATTAGTACCATAGTAATTGCTTTAAATTCCGAAAATGCAAAATAGGCCTGTCTTGCGTATGGAGCCTTCACTATTAACGCATTCCCGCTGTATCTTTCTTTCTTCTTCTTCGTTTCTATGATCGAAAAGTTCTCATGATTTGCTGCTACCGAGAATCGTTATACTGTGATTGTTGCTCCATAGAAAATCCTTTTATAAAGGCCGTAAAACAAATTCCTACATAACAGGCAAGCACAAAGAAGCTGCCAGGTCTTTTATTTTACACCGCAAAACCGCGCTAATTCATTCCCCGTGGCGTAATGTTACGAGGAAAGGGGAGACCCTAGCTTGGTGTATCTTTGATCTTGTTTGGATGTAACAGTGTCCCCAATCTATACTATTTATAAAGAGATAACTTTTATAGACAACGACAAGGCTTATAGGCCTTCAAGTCGAGACTGAATAGGCTTCTTCTGGGAAAGCACGCTACATCTTAGACCTCACTGTCACTATTCATCAGGTGAGATGAGGTCAAGTGCAAACCCATTTAATATAAAAAAAAAGCTAAATACCTACTTGCGCCAGGCAATCGACGCCCCGCGCCATTTTTTGGTACTATATGGAATTAAAGTCTTGTAACGAACTGAGGATAGGCCACTAGTATGAAATGTTTACCGAAAAAATTGTCCCAGGGATTTTAAAAACCCTCGTACTTAATTAACATGAAGTGAGCTTGCTTTTGACTAGTCTCCACATTATTATTAAAATTTACAACGCGTAAACAGGAAAATTGCAGGCACGTGGGTGGTAATAACAACTCGTTTACCACTCGTGAAATACAATTTCGTTTAGCAATTATAAGGTTTAAATTATACCAGGAAACGGGCAATCCTTTTTGCGACTTAAGAGTGAGAGTTAGGGATGCGCGAAACAGTTCACTGAATGAGAGTTTTTGCAAATGTTTAATCCGATAGATGGCGTTACGTGTTACGTGGGCATCAGGTCCAACAACGAGTGGATTGGTTAAATTTTGACGTATCATGTCAAAATTATGAAACAACCAATGTCGTCAAAGTTGGACCTGACGTCAACGTAACGCCATCTCCCAGATTATGCATTTGTAAAAACCCTAATTGGAAAGAGTAATCAGTTCTTTTAACTTTATGTAGTGTATCTAGTGATGATTTTATGAGTGAAACTGTGAGGATATCGGAAGATTTACAGCCGGGTCCTAGTCCGCCAGTCCGCTTGCTACCACGTCTGTTAAAACGCTGCCGGAACGTCAAGCAGTAAGTACATTTATGTGCTTACAATTTTACGTCGCGTTAATTCCCGTCTATAATAATAGTAATTATTATAATGCAACACGAAAATTTAAAGAACTATACGACAAGTTTTATACGTAAACCGGAAAGGCGAAACACTTGCGCAATGTAATCGACATCCAGCGCCATCTGTTGGTTTGTTTTGTAACTAATAAAATTAAGCAGCCCTGAGTGCCGCGAAGCATGAAATTGAGGGCGGGCCGCTGGAAAAACATACAAAGACGTATAACGGAAAGTGATTTTAAATCATAAAGTACTTTACGCGTGCTTGAAATATATCCTCATTCGTCATACTCGTTTCTCGCGCTCGTAAAAGTTAAAACCACCCGCAATATCCTCGCAGAAATGATAGTAATCTCACCGTTACGGGATTTCGGACGGTGTTAGTGAAGTGACCTATGTCGAGTTTTATTTGCAACTAGTGGCCGCCCGCAACTTCGTTTGCGTGGACTTTATGACTCTTGACTTAAAGATGATTTTTTAAATAGAAATAAAAAAAAATATTACTTATTATAAATGTTCGTTTATAGGTTAATAGATTTTTAAGGCGGCTCATTGATATTTTATACGAACTGCTAAGGAATGGAACAACTTGCTGGCTTCTGTATTTCCAGAGAGGTACAATTTGGGTGTCTTTAAGTCGAGAGTGAATAGGCTTCTTCTTATAGGATCTCACCCAAAAATGCTCATCACATTTGACAATTTTCCATTCCATTTCATTCCATATTTGTTATTGTGCAGCTGGGCTCTTGGAGCTTCACACCAGCTGTTCCATGATCTTGGATTTTTTTCATGACATCATAAAATGCTTATCAATCTGAATAACTTTTGTTAAGGTGCCATTGACCTACCTCTTATAGTTAAGCTGGGCTGTTGTGGTTCTACATCAAGGAGCCTGGTCTTCAAAATATTATATATTCTATAAGTTGCCCTGATATTACAGCTATACAATAAAAAAAGTTTCATTCGGATTGGTTCAGTAGTTTCCGAGATTAGCGCGAACAAACAGACAAACAGATAAACAGACAGACAAAAATTTAAAAAATCATTGATTCATGTTATGTTACTGTTTTTTAGTCGTCCTAAGTTATTTTGAGATAAATATCTTCAATGTACAGACACAGCTTTTTTACATTTTTATTATATGTATAGATTTCTCGAATACGATACGATTGGTCGTCAAAAAAATCGATTTCATCATAGGGATCGGTGAACGATGGATATAAAAAAAATGTTGTACCTACTCCAACATTTTAGTATAATAATATAATAATAATATTTCACTACATCACATACATTGGTCTGACTCTGAGATAGGTAGCTCAAGCACCTGTGTTACAGATATCGGAACCAACAGTGGAATATACGTATAATACTTTTCTTTTCATCATCATCATCAAATGTTTGTACTGTGCGACACTGAACCAAACGGGTCGGGTCGGGTAGTATGGGTGAAGTGAAAGGAATCCTCACCGGCTATAGTGACTTCGACAGCGTTACCAGCTTGAAGGGTACAGGCAAAGAACAGGCAATGTCCTAATGAAACGATTTTGAGAAAAACGCAATGTAAAGTTTATAAATATTATATTTTCCATAGTTTTTTTTCGCTTCGGCCATAGATAAAATCGTATTTTTAGTGCCATCTGTTTACTTTTTTTTTAATTAAGTAATTGGGGACTAAACTACTTTAGGCAAAGATTTGCCTTCAATAAAAATCAAAAAAAATTCAAAAATGTGACATTGCTTGTTCTTTGCCTGTACTGCTGCTGTTTTCGTCGGAATCCAAAAGCAACGGAACGGAATTCACAACCCAGTCTTTATCCCCGACAAGAAGAAAATGCGTAGGATAGGCGTGTAGGCTTTTTCTTATATTTTAATACGACAGGTTCCGTTACGCGACGGGTTAGGCTCTCTGGAAATGTAATTTTCAGGGATGCGTAATCCAGGAGGACTTCTTATTATTTTTACAGTGGGACGTCTGCAAACGTAGTTTGTCGACTCGAGTTAACTAAAGAAGACATCGTTTTCATTGAAATATCATTTTGAATTTATTTTATTACTTCGTTTCTGGACCAATAGATGGCGCCGGTTGTGTTTTGTTTCTTCGGATTACCTATAAGCCTTGTGGTTTTTTTATAGAATTTACCTCTTTACAAATAGGATCAATCGGTAAAACTCGAGTCCAGCCAATCGCATCGCATCACTATTTTTATCCGATGTAGGAGACCGAAAGAGGGTAACTTTTTTCGCTTGCGTGAGCTGTAATTTAACTTGTTCCTCTTTACGACTCTGTACGGGTCGGGTGTATAGCTACTGCCCTTACCAAGTCTGTCATTTTGACCGAACCTGGTGGTGTGAGTTCGTGAGTGTGAACCTTATACTGCGCCTAGGATCGTGTATTCGATTTGTTACTACTTTGTGTCTTATTAATATTAAAAGCCGTGTCCCACTGCTGGGCCATGGCCTCCCTAACCGTCCTCCACAATTCATGATCCTGGGCAACTACGGTCCAGTTGGGGCTATAGAAGTCGACCTCATCCCGCCATCATCACCTCCTCTACTTTGTATAAGCTGAAAAAAAAACATCATTGACTGGTACCGAAGGCCCAATTAGAGGGAAAGGGGAAAGATTGGCAGCGATGTTTTAACTCCACTGGTGTTGCTTATTACGAGCCGGATGGTAATCT
The DNA here is from genome assembly GCA_014851415.1 of Cnaphalocrocis medinalis. Lineage (NCBI taxonomy): Eukaryota > Metazoa > Arthropoda > Insecta > Lepidoptera > Crambidae > Cnaphalocrocis > Cnaphalocrocis medinalis. The sequence goes on along the minus strand of CM026301.1, from coordinate 1,476,146 downwards.
CTAACCGTCCGGCTCGAAGGACCATGACAATGTAAACTCAAAAATCTTTTACTATTTTTATACAGACAGCTTCGTTATAAATTAGCAATCTTAATTAAATATGAACATGAATCATTTAAAGGTTTTACAATAGGGTATTTGACAAATTTTTTTTATGTGTTTAATCAAAAGACCTCTCAATTTAAGAAACATTATTGAAAGAATTACTCGATTCCGATTTGAATTACCTGAGATATCATAACTTTAAGAGCACATATTTTGGGCAAGCCCAAAAACGCTCTATACAAATAGCTACAGGCGAGTGACGTCACACGCTTGTATCTTGTATGCGCGTCTAGTAAATTTTGTTTGGTAGCTATATCAAATGTTTCGTTTAAGTAAATGGTTTCATAATAAAAGTTGGTGGAAAATGTACGGGTAGTTCAATGATATAATTATTATTTTTTAATTTTATACTTTAAAAATGGACTTGCCCATGAAACTTTGAAAGCTCATAAAACCAGCTAGACGTTATATTTTTAACTGAAAATTTTGGCCATTCGTTCTTATTTACCAGTATTTTGGAAAAGTATATATATTTTTTACTATATCGAGATTAGTCAAATACCCTATTTATTGATTGACCTGAAATGGGTACATTGGCTCCCCGATCGATGTATTGGGGAGTGTTCACAGACTTGTTAAAACTGGGACTGATTTAGATGAACTCCATTAGTTTTAAAATATTTCGTACGGTGGCCTGCACATCAAGTTACTACAATATGTCAAATTCTTCAATCGAACCTCACTTTTATGTCAAACGTGTTTGGTTCAATATCAACTGAGGAAATTTGACAGATTGTAGTAACTTGATGTGCTGGCCACTGTACATGATTTGTGTGTCAAGAAAATCGTGGCATCGAACGTTTGAGGATTCTTTTTTCGAATAGCCAGACATTTGCCTGTAATCTCACCTAATGGTAAGTGTCTTCAGTCTTCTTATAAACGCTCAAACCATATTGTATAGAGAATTGGATTCCGTAAACACACGTCAAAAATATGTTCATTTGAACCGTTTGACGGAAGTTCCCATGCCATGTCATACCAAAACGGGTTACCATACCCAATAACGGAAGCGTAAGTGGCGCCATCATTTATTTTTACGAATTTATTGAAAAATTATTCCGGAGACCCGTCTGCCCTAAAAAGTAAAATGTTAGTGCATTTAAAAAAAAGACATAATGGGGCAAATATTATGAGAGGGCTTTTTTAAAACTTGCCTTAATGATGTATTATTTTTTACTTAGGTAGTTATTATATAGCCTGTTTTTGTGTTTAGAGGTAAAAAGTTGTTCCATTTGCATTCAAAATCTGTTGCTAAAAATGTTAGCTCCCTCTAAAAAATTAAGTAAGCTACGTGAACAGTAACCGGAATATGCATGGAAATTCATTCTTATTTCAATTCAATAAGGTTGAAAGTTCAGTGCTGCGGTTTATTTGTCACTTGTATTACGTGAACAAACGTCTAACAGCAAAACTTCAATTCAATCTTAATTCAATGCAATAAGGTTGACAATACAAGAGTGAGCTTAGCGGTCTATTTGCGATGAAAACATTTTGGAAATTTCAAACATTTTCCGCGTTCGCTCTTATTAAGATAGAATAAGGTTTAAAATCCAGTATTACGGTTATATTTGTTAGTGCACGTGACTATGTACGTCACGGGCCGTTTCGCAACGGTCCCCGCTAGGGTCGGGGTTCGATCGGGTAGTTGGAAACGATTGGACGGGATTTTGAACGAAGTTGTACACGAAAGTGTATAATAGTGAATGAATATACCTTCTATTGCATACAGGAAAGAGGTATAAAACTTAAAACTAGATATTTCAGGAGTAATGTACAACACAGGCGGCCTTATCACTATGAGCGATTTCTTCCAGGCAATTATTAACTGTGGGAGAGCCATGCTTTGGCATGAATGGGCCGGCTCGACCGGAGTGACACCACTGCCTCACAGAAAACCGGCGTGAAGCAGCTCCTGTGCTGTGTTTCGCCGAGTGAGTGAGGGTACCGGAGGCCCACCGGGGGGGAAGGTGATAAAAGGTTGGCAGCGCACTTGTGTCTCCACTGGTGTTGCAGGTATCTATGGGCGGCGGCAATTGCTTACCATCAGGTGATCCGCCTGCTCGTCTGCATCATAAAAAAAAAGGCAACCTTTGGGTAAATGACACTTGAACAAGGTGTAAGGCGGTGCAATGATGTAATTAAAAACTTAATATTACATAATACATTTAATTATAAGATTGATTGAAACTTCCTACGAGTATACGAGTCAACGCATGTTATCTTCGATCACATTGTCACTTTCCATCTGGTGCGATTGTGGTCAAGCTTTGGTCTATCTATATCTATACTATTTATAAAGAGATAACTTCTACAGACAACGACAAGGCTTATAGGTAAACCGAAAACACGAAACCCTTGCGCGATGTAATTGGACACAGCGCCATCTATTGGCTCATTTCTGAACTACGGTCCCGAAGCGAAGTGAGGGCGGGCCACTAGTTAAAGAATATAAACACAAAACCTCGCATGATATCTCAAAATTACAACCCCAACTTTGTACAACCATTGTTATCTTGGATCGATACTTTATCGATGGCTCGCACGCGTCGATAAGATGTCGCAGTGACGTCACTCCGCGACATTAGACGATGACGTAATCCTACCGAAATGTCGGTTTTATGATGTACCTTTTTGGCTATATGTGGATTGCTAGTTTTGTCGTAGTTTTTACGCGACTGTCTAAAAATGGAGTGTAATGTTTTCAGAGTTTGAAGCTGGTATGTGTGCAAAAGTTTAATGTGCGATGGAGGCTGCGTACAGGAAGTTTCTGCTGTGGCAGGCTTTCCACAAGGTGGACCAATGTAGTGAAATATGCGATAATTCCTTGGATTGCTAAAATAATGATGATTAGTGCTACATACAGTTTGACCAGTCCCCACCGTCCGATTTCGTGGATACCATTAATCTATTAGATACTATTTATATAGAAGTAAATTCAAAACAAACGACCAGGCATATAAGTAAACGGAAAATACGAGACACTGGCGCGATGTAATCTACGTCCAGCGCCATCTATTGACTTTGTTTAGAATTACTTTCCCGGAGCGAAGTGAGGGCGAGCACTCTAGTTATTCCTTAAAACGGTTTCTATGTAGAGTTACTACGGATACTACCTACTGGCTGAACAGGTTTCCGAGAATTCGACCCATTTTGCATCCCTCCAATGTAGGGCAGGTTCTGAGAAACCCCGGGCCAAGGTTTTTTTTTATTTCATTTTAATTAAACGCATTCCTCTTTCAGTGAAGCAGATTTTTCAGGCTTTTGCCGTAACCTGAGGTCTTTAAACGAATCGGACGTTAGGACCGGAGTTTCCCTCCCTTTCATAAGCCTTTGTTTGGATGCGACAGGTATATTCTCATTCGTTGCAGGACGGCTTCATTATAAGCCACCAGTACACCAGTTTTTTTGAAGCTTTTACGGTTAGGCTGTTGATCATAATATTACGACCACGATACCCCTTGCAATTAGATTAGGAATTAGAGCTTCTCGGTTTACTGGATAAGGTCTACATTCCCTTGCATTACGTCACATACGCACAGTCTAGTTGCTATATGACCCCGAACATTCTGGAACCTGTCTCGAACATTCTGGGAGCGAGTAGAAAGTTCTGGAAATAACACGAGAGCTCTCGCTACTGAACCGCGGTAGTATAAAACATTCTATTTGAGTATTTTTAGCAGAACTTGCGAAAAAAGCGGTGCCCCATAGCAATAAAGTAATAATTATATATCCCCAGTCAGTGTTATCGACAAGCGATTTTATCGATATCAAGCACGCAGCCCAGATAAAATACTGCTGCAGTGACGTCACTCAGACGGTGACGTAACGACAAGATGCGTCTTTTTTGGGTTCTCTACCTCAAAAAGTAACCCTTGGAAAATCTAACTTATATAATATTGGAAAATACTGTATAAGACTAATGTATGGACACAACATAACGTAGACAGACTGACTACATACATACATACGCGCGTGCACCTCAGCGTGGTTTGTCCTGAGACAGAGACAGAGATAAAATATTACGGAACGTGTGCGGGAGAGGCACATAATGCCTAGAGTAAGCGGGTAGGTCGAACGCGAGTAGGTTACTAATTCTTAGACAATATCAATGTCAGGTAGAGCCGATTTTATGTGTCTTTTTCTTCTGATTCCCTAATTGAAAAAAATATATATTGCGGCTCTCCAGAAGTACAATTCAAGACCAGCGTGCGTTATTCCTACGCATTCTTGAAGAACGTGAGGTTGTTGATTCGCCGTCCCAGGGCTGTCTACAATTTGCTACCCCACCAACTTTGCCGACCCCTTAATTAAGTCGCCCTTGGCTATAGCCGATAAAACCTCATGTGAAACCAGGCCTCAATGGGGGGGGGGGTCCGGACCCCTTGGACCCCCCCTTATATACGTCCATGATTCCATCCATTTTTTCTTTCAAAAATTGTATATTTACAATTCCAAATTATTTCATAATACATACGGGACCTTCGGCTTACGAGAGCGACACATTCTTGTCTGCATTTTATTTCTTTCTGTAAACCGACGACGTATTCCGGGACAGGATCCAAGTAGTGGGTTTTGAAAAATGACTTTTCGCATGATGAACGAGGTCTGCCAACTATTACGTAGTACATCTAAAGAGTATGACATCATTTTTATGTAATTTCATCATGAATTTTACTAAGCAATAAGTTTTTATGACTGCTTCTCTGTCTTTCCGTGTTGATGTACGGATTGCGTGGACCATTAAGCCCTTTGAATGTTTTAAAGGGTTTCACGTTATGTAACGACTAACGATCCCTTGGAGACTTTGAAACAAAAGAGAGTAAATGGAGGCAAGTCTTGTACAGCATGTGATTTCAAAACAATGTTGAAAAGTAAAGGAAAATAGGTATTGGATAGGTGGTAAACAAGCGTGCGGCTCGCCTTATGGGTTGCAATTACTGCACCCTATGGACGCCTGCAAAACGCCAGAGTACCTAATTTTGACCTGCATTCGTGTTGCCGACCCTTTATTAACCTTAACACTTGCGCGATGCAATCGACACCAACCGCCATCTATTAGTAGTTGTCTGAATGAAGTCACAAAATGAAATTAGTATTTTATACTTGTCTGCTCATGAAGTTCAAGTGTAATATATCTACTATGTATATAGTTTTCCCTTTCGGTCAGCTGTACAATATTTTTTTTATATGTGATTTTACATCAGAATAAGATATTTTATCTTAGTAAACAGTTCCATATATCACTCTCCGATACTTTTACGATTTCTATGCCAAATATCATGTTGATCTATTGCTCCGTTTCAGCATAAAAGAGGATAGGACTCTTTCACAAATACCTAAACCTCCCAAGTGCTTCGTCGGCGAGGTTTTGTGACTTGAAGAATATAACCGATTTCTTTTTCACACATCGTAAAAACTACCAAGTCGAGATGCTTTTGTACGAAATTAATGTAAAGAAAGTTCGAAGCATGAACTATAACACCCGTATTCAAGGCTCGTTTTTGTCCACTGAGGTTTCCACAACCTGTCAAATTTCTTCAATTGATATTCAACCTAATGTGTATGACAGTAAGATGAGAGTCGATTGGAGAAATTTGATAGTTTTGTATACTTTGATGTGTGGCTGTATGTACCATTAAAGTGTGACATCGTTTATATTAAAGTGTGTCATAACATCAAAATTTACGAAGGAGAATCAAAAGATGTACTTTCGAAGAAATGTTTGTATTTTAGGGAAGAAGAATCCATACTAATATTATAAATGCGAAAGTAACTCTGTCTGTCTGTCTGCTACTCTTTCACGCCAAAACTATTCAACGGATTTAAATGAAATTTGGTATACAGATAATCTAGACCCTGAGAAAGGACATAGGCTACTTTTTATTGCGAAAAGGGGGTTGTAAGGGGTTGAAAGGGGGGTAAAAAGTTACTTTTCCACGCGGACGAAGTCGCGGGCGGCCGCTATCTAATATAAATCCAGTGTACTACTTAAGATGGTTTATAACAATAAAAGGTTCAGGAAATGTGGAGTTTTACAATGATGACAAGATATAACAAGAGCCGTGGGACTACTAAGAACTAAGCGCCAGTGAATCCAAACGTCACGACTGACAGCCTCTATCTATCTATCTATCTATCTATCTATCGCGTGTGAAAAATCCGCTAGATGGCGTGTCTGTAGACAAAGGTCGATCTATACTGATTGGTTATTTTTGATGTGAGATGTCATAATGTCACTAAACAATCAATGACGGCGAAGTTGGACCTCAGTCTACAGACACGCCATTTAGCGGATTATTCACACGCGATAGTCCCCATTATTTTAATTTAATAAGTTAATTATTGACTAGCCGGATGGCGCATTTGGTAGTGAGTGACCCTGCCTCATACGCCAAAGGTCGTGGGTTCAGCGTCTGGGTATAATTAATATATATAAGTATTTAAGTATTAGGTATATTTGTGTTCGGCCACTCTCATCCAGCCCACACCAGCCGGTCTTCGAATATCATCATCCCATCTTGTCACAGGGCGTCCAACACTACGCTTACCGAGTCGCGGTCTCCACTCAAGGACTTTACGGCTTCAACGGTTGTCAATCGGGAGCGGTGGCCTATGTGACCTATGTCCAGCAGTGGACGAGTGTGGGTTGCTGATGATGATGATATTTGTGTTTCCTCTGTTGTCTGATATCTGTAACACAACTGCTTAACCAACCTAATACGATGTCAGGTCAATGTTGTTGTGTAAATTTTTAATAAGGTTTACTACAAAATCTGATCTCTTTTTTTTCTTGTCCACAGGAGCACCACCTCCAGAGGGCGATATCAGGCACGGGGCTCATAATACCAACGCCGGAGGTGTGCGAGGTCACAGACCTCGAGTTCTACGAGAGATGTTACCCGCCCGACTACAAAATGCCCAAGCAGCACATACACATGCAGCGTGAGTACTGTATTGTTTTATTGGTGTGTGTGAGCGTGACGTCACACGTGCGTGGGATGTCGCATACTTGATAAGTCATCGATATAAACTTTAGGAACACAATTCCATACTGAAAGCGTTTGAAAATGTGGTCCCGCTCAAAAGTCAGCGCTGTCATTAGTAGTTTACCGCTGGTGACAGTTCGAGGCAGAAAGTATCGATAGAGTATCTTATTATGTGCATAGCTAATCGGTCGCTATGTTGTTTTCTCACCCGACTCTGACGTCATAATATTTACATGATGGCGTAATTTTATGCTAACCTTTGTTTTTATGAGGGAAGATTTACGTCACGGGAATTCTGACGTCACGTCTAGCTGTTATTCAAGTAATGTCGTTTCTGTATAAATAGCAAAGAAAATTAAACGTCCAACTTTGACGACTTCGTAATTATGACAAGATACGTCAAAATGGAATAAATCCACTCGTTGTTGTAACGCCATCTATCGGACTTTGCATTTGCGAAAATCCTCATTGTATAACTTTCCCTTGAGGAAAATCATCAGTCAATATTGCAGTAACCCGACATGCGTATGTCTACATAAAACTCAATACAATGAAGCAGCGATATGCTAGCTCATATCGCTCTGCGTGCCACGTGGGGGGTGACCTAGATTTCCTGCAATACAATATCTGATACGCGTTTATTCCTATGCCATTCGCCTAGGTTTTGCTGTCTTTTTCTAATCTATATGCGCACTTCTTCCATTTGCTGGGGTGAGTGGAACAATATCGTGAACACGTTTCGAATCATCAGTTTGGTTCCTAAGAAAGAAAGAATTAATGAATGAATGAAATACCTTTATTTGGCATTTTCACAAGAACGTAAAGATATACATATACATACAATAGTCAAAATAGGTAATGCCAAATAAGCGACCGCTCAGCTTTTGTCGACACAGTCCAAATAAGGCCAGACATCGACGCTGGCTCAGCAACTGCCCTTAAACTTTATAGTCAAGAAAGAAGGAAGTGATGTTTAACTTCTTTCTTTCTTTCATCAAGCGAGTACCCATTCCCACTGCAGAGTATAGAGATACCATCTCTTTTAATCTGACATCACAGACCTATGTCTTTACGTTGACCTTTCAGATAGTTGTTGTGATAATTATTCTGGAACATGTAATTGTGGTTTAATTTTGTGGTCTGGTTCACCCTGTTAAAGATTGCGAAAGTCAGACGTGCGTTGCTTTATTGTGATTACCAGACTCCCCAAATCCTCAATTCTCAATCCGGTACGACATTCAAATCTTCAAGAAACGAGCCTATCTACCTTTCTTAAAAGGCCGGCAACGCATCCGCACTCCTTCTGGTGTAGCTGATGTCCATGGGCGGCGGTGTTCACTTACAATCAGGTGACCCGCTTGCTCGTTTACCTTCCTATATTATAAAAATAATAATCCTGCATTATGGTCTAAGCCTAGCCGGGGCTCCGAAGCAACTACTTTGGACGCAACTAGAAATTACACTTTTAGATAACTTTTTCTATGTATTTTCATGTGATAGTTGGTTTACGAGTTTATGACCTGAGGGCCTATCGTGCCTACGCTTCTAATTTGGTTAGAGTGCAACAGGAACATTTTAGTTCGTAACTGGAGCTTTCGTTGTAGGCGTTCCAAGATTCAAACCTACGACCATCCGCTCCAAAGGCGCACGTTATTAACTGCTGAGCTATCACAGCTTATCCCAAAACAAACTAACTCTGAAACTGAAATTGCGAAACACTTGCGCGATTCAATCGACTCTCACCGCCATCTATTGGTACTTGTCCAAGTTAAGTCCAAGAAGTGAGGGCGGGCCACTTATTAGATTCAAACTTCCCAAGTTTCGGCAAGAATCAAAGCAAATAACACACTTATCGCAGGCGTCTGTCGTGCTAATAATACCTTCGGCGTGTTGAGTGGAGTCAATGTCGTTTACTAATAATGTGACGTAATCGACGCAACGTGTAGTTTCACTGGAAACGACATAGGTATCGGAAAATGTGTTTTCTAAATAGGATTAGATGAGACGCTGGCGCTTAAAACAAAACGCTCAATACAAATACGAAAAGCGTCTCTCTCACCTTAGCGTGTGATGCGGGCTATCGTGTGTGAAAAATCCGCTAGATGGCGTACTGTAGAACTGAATGTCCATATACACGTCAAAAATTTTTTCGACATAAAATATCATGTGACGTGACCGACTTTATATGAAACGCTCAAATTTTTTTTGCGAATTTCCAAAATTTGCGTCGTTTCGTTTTGATCCATATTCATTAAATAAGAGTTGATTTTGCACCTTCTGGGCCTTGGTATACGCCCGTCAATGTACTATCAGCAATGTTCCCGGTAGACCACTTTTCGACCTTAATGCATTGGCATTAAGGTCGAAATGTGGTCTACCGGGAACATTGCTGATAGTACGTCGATGACCCTATTCTTACTATATTAAGGAGCAAAATGCAAACGCCAATGTTTCTATCATATTCTCTATATCCGTGATCGATTCTCGGTCAAGCGCAACTTAGTAGCAAACAACGATGCACAGTGCCTAATATAGCCCTTACCCTTTCAGCAATAAGTGCACTAATCGTTTGCGTAACTTAGCAATACAATTGGTTACATTGAACACAAACACTATCAGAAAGGAAACTCTAATTTAGCCCTTAATTCTTTAGTAATAGATGCGTTGTTTGTATGCCTTTGCGATACAAATGGTAGCATTGAATCAATGAGATTTATTGTTCTATTTGAAAGGATTATGACCTTTCATGATGTTTATGTGCAGGTGTATTGGAATTGATATGCGGATGTTTGATAAGAGACTTGTATTAAATTATCTAAGCGTCAAGTAGATAAATTAGTACCTAGTTTACGTGGGAGAGCCATACTTCGACATGAATGGGCCGACTAAACACGGTGTGAGGCAGCGCTTAAGTCGTGTTACTCCGAATGAGTGAGAGTACCGGAGGCCCAATCAGGAGGGAAGGAGTTCCCCTTCCCTCTTCTAAAAATTTAGTAACAAAGGTTGGCAGCACACTTGTAACTCCACTAGTGTTCCGAATGTCCGTGGGCTGTGGCAATTGATTACCAACAGATGATCCGTCTGCTCGTCTGCCACCTATCCGGCGCGTGTAAGTATAGCTTGAAACTAGAGGCTTGCTCTCACTTTAGGGTCTCCGCTTATCGCTTATCTTATTTTTTCCAGAATGTACCGCTAGATGGCGTTGGTTGCCGATTACATTGCGCAATTAAAATTACCGGTTTATAAATAGTATAAATAGCAATCGGCTACAAAATATCCAATTATGTTTTACATGTTTGGCCGGGCCCAAAAAATCCTTCCGAACAAAATGCTTTTAAAAATTGCTACTCCATTTCAGAGTAGCAATTTTTAAAAGCAATATGAACATGGAAATATTTTTAATCTGGATGCAAATTGTTAAAAAAAGGTAACCTGTTTTTTTTTTCATCCGTACAGTTTCCAAAGGCTTCTTTGATGATTCACAAAAACAATCACACCAACAACATATCCCGTAAAATCCTGCTCTTTCAATTAATTTACAACTATTTTAAAATGTTATTTAGTTTAGCTGAAATAAAGTTCAAAATACAACGTTCAAAGCGTTTCAACATAGTAGAATTAAAGTGAGTAGAACTATTTTATTATACTCGCATTAGCCTCTTAATGATTCTGAATGTGTAACTATGATCCAGTGGGTTGTCTGTCTGTCTATGGGTTATAAAAATAAAATAAATCCTCCAACCGATATTCGTCGCTATCAGTTACCCGAAACACAATTACATTTTCAATAATAGAGTCAACTCTTATGTTACGTTCATAATTTTCACTAATATTGTTATAATTCGGTACATTTCGAAACACAAAAGTACGCGGTGAGTATTACCGATTACGTCACTATGAAAACGTGTCGAACGGCGTAACTTTGTAAAAGCGTGATACATAGTGGAAATTTCACGTTTTCTTTTTATTCTTAAATTATTTTAAGTAATATAAAACAAATAATTAGACAATTAGATACCTTTGACATATTGACATAATTTTTTTTATAAGTGCTTTATGATTCGCAAAATGTGTTCTCGGTCCGAATAAATAACCCTGATGGTAAGCGGCCGTGAGATCCAAATATGAGGTTGACAGGCACAAAAGAACAGACAAAGTGTCCATTGAGTCTGCCACTCTCACCTTGAAGGCCTGCTGAGATGCCGTTTCACTATCATGCGCCATCTCATCTGGCCAGTCTTGCCGGACCGTTACAGTTTCCCAGTTTTTTACCCCCCCCCCCCATTCGCAATAAAAAGTAGCCTATGTTCTTTCTATGGGTCTAGACCAGCGGTCGTCACACTTACTCTTCAAGGGCACATATCATATGAAACATCGGGCTCGGGCCGCAGTATATCCGTTCAAGGAGCTTTTGCATAGGTCCTTAATACTATCCATAGTAGTCCACAATATTCTTATAAATGCGAAAATGTATGTCTATTACTTCTCTATCAAAACCACTAAACTGATTTCTGATAAGTACGAATATGTAGTTGACTAGTTAAATCTACTATATCGCGGGCCGCACAAATATCGCCTGCGGGCCGCAGTTTGACGACCACGAGACCATTTGTATACCAAATTTCATTCAAATCCGTTCAGTAGTTTTGGCGTGAAAGAGTAACAGACAGACAGACAGACAGACAGAGTTACTTTCGCATTTAATATTTTAAGTATTTAACTAAGAATGTGTCAGTACGTTAAACTGTACTGACATTTTTTTTTACATATCTAAAAAGACTAAAAAGAAGTCTTGATTTCCCAAAAACCTAACGGAACCGACGCTAAGCTGAGTGTATTGTATAAAACTAAGTGCCGTCTGCATATTAGGCAAATGTTTAGCTACGGTCTACAAGGTCATTAATATGTATTACTTGGAGTTAGAGAAGTGAAAAAAAAAAACTCTCGATTACAAAAGTAATCGAATACTTTTCGACAAAAATCGATTGTATTTTTTGCAATCCCGTTATTTTGTAGTCTGTACCGGAATGTAAGTTAGTATCTAGTATATCTATACTATTTATAAAGAGATAACTTCTATAGACAACGACTAGGCTTATAGCTAAACCTCAAACACGAAACGCTTGCGCGATTTAATTGGAGACAGCGCCATCTATTGGTTCATTTCTGAATTACGTTCCCGTAGCGAAGTGAGGGCGGGCCACTAGTTATAATTATAAAATAAATCCTCCAACCTTATTCGTCGCTATCAGTACCCGAAAAACAATTACATTTTCAATAATAGAGTCAACTCTTATGTTACGTTCATAATTTTCACTAATATTTTTTTTATAATTGGGTACATTTCGAAACACAAAAGTACGCGGTGAGTATTACCGATTACGTCATTATGAAAACGTGTCGAACGGTGTAACTTTGTAAAAGCGTGATACATGTGGAAATTTCACGTTTTCTTTTAATTCTTAAATTATTTTAAGTAATATAAAACAAATAATTAGATAATTAGGTGCCTTTGACAATTTGACATAAAGTTGTATTTATAAAAGTTGTTCTTTATGATTCGCTAAATGTGTTCCTCTTAACAAGGATGAATGCAAAACCAAAACAAACCGAAACAGAAAGGGTCAAATCGGGCTTCTTAGAGCCCGATATAAATAACAATTTCATACAATAGAGAGAAAATTTTACACTTATACTGTGGTTTTAGCGTCCCCTTTATGACTTCCATACAAACAGTATGAGTGCAACGTAATACAATTAATTATCTGTACCGCTTTGATTGTAATTAATTTACGCATTTTGTATTCAAATTAATTTCTGCAAATATGTGTGTAATTAATTACAGTAAAGCTCATACTGAGTAATGGAAAACCATTTTAAAAGCTTTTGTATCACATGTACAGAAAAACCACAAATCTGGGTTAATACTGATTGTTAATTTAACACTTTTTTTTATATTGAGGACAATCAAGATGACCCCACTCCACCTGAAGGTAAACGGCCATAAGATCCAAATATGAGATTGACAGGCACAAAAGAACAGACAAAGTGTCCATTGAGTCTGCCACTCTCACCTTGAAGGCCTGCTGAGATGCCGTTTCACTATCAAATGCGCCATCTCATCTGGCCAGTCTTGCCAGACCGTTACAGTTTCCCAGATTTTTTAACCCCCCCTTTCGCAATAAAAAGTAGCCTATGTTCTTTCTATGGGTCTAGACCATTTGTATACCAAATTTCATTCAAATCCGTTCAGTAGTTTTGGCGTGAAAGAGTAACAAACAGACAGGCAGACAGAGTTACTTTCGCATTCATAATATTACTAGCGGCCGCCCGCGACTTCGTCCGCGTGGAAAAGTAACTTTTTACCCCCTTTTTAACCACTTACTACCCTCTTTTCGCAATAAAAAGTAGCCTATGTTCTTTCTATGGGTCTAGATCATTTGTATACCAAATTTCATTTAAATCCGTTCAGTAGTTTTGGCGTGAAAGAGTAACAGACAGACAGACAGACAGAGTTACTTTCGCATTTATAATATAGTTAGGATTAGTTAGGATATAAGTATTACTAAGAATGTGTCAGTACGTTAAATTGTACTGACATTTTTTTTACTTAGCTAGAAATATCTAAAAAAACTAAAAAGAAGATCTTGATTTCCCAAAAACCTAACGGAACCGACGCTAAGCTGAGTGTATTGTATAAAACTAAGTGCCGTCTGCATATTAGGCAAATGTTTAGCTACGGTCTACAAGGTCATTAATATGTATTACTTGGAGTTAGAGAAGTGAAAAAAAAAACTCTCGATTATAAAATTAATCGAATACTTTTCGACAAAAATCGATTGTATTTTTTGCAATCCCGTTATTTTGTAGTCTGTACCGGAATGTAAGTTAGTATCTAGTATATCTATACTATTTATAAAGAGATAACTTCTATAGACAACGACTAGGCTTATAGCTAAACCTCAAACACGAAACGCTTGCGCGATGTAATTGGAGACAGCGCCATCCATTGGTTCATTTCTGAATTACGTTCCCGAAGCGAAGTGAGGGCGGGCCACTAGTTATAATTATAAAGAGATTAATTCTACCAACAACGAAAATCGTCAACGTCGTAAGACCCAGACGTGTCGTATGCCTTTAAAAGGCTTTTGGGTCTTACGATGTTGACCCAGCGCCATCTATTGGTGCATTTACAGAAAAGATACGGGTTTTGCAAAATTATGCCCCGAAACATAGTGAAGGCGGAACATGCTACAACAACAAATTTAATTTGTACTCAATATTTTTTTTTATATTTCACTAGTTGCTACGAATCGATTTTGAAATTGTTATCGATTTAACTTGGTATTTCGATTTATTCTCTGCAAAATGTATTAAGTCGCTTTCAATGTAGAAATAGAATGTCACGACATACATATCTACTTAAACTTAACAGCCTGGGCGAGCCAAATTGTGTCCTTGACTTATGAAATTAAACGAACAAAATGCTATGCCATGTGCCAGGTTTACTCGCTTTTATCTCCAATGGGGGAGGGGGGGAGTAATCTTTTGGCATGGGATTCTGTGTTTTATTGTTAGAGTGATAGAGTTGTGTTTTGTTGTCATCTGGTATTGTGCCAACAAGTAATAGTTATTAATGGGTTTGACTGGTCATCATCATCTTGGCTTGTTTTTCCCGGTTGCGTCCAAAGCAAAAGTTTAATGTTGGTTTTGTGGAACGCTTTCACTGCGACGATATTTACAGACGGCTATGACTTAAGAACCTTAAAGAGATGAGCGTATTTCTTTAGAAAAGGCCAGCAATGTATCTGTGTCCTTTCGGATCACCCATATGTTCATTGATTACTTATCAAGAGATGACATCATTTATAGCCTCTAATAAAAGTGACGACATCAAATTTAAGCCACGACTTAACATAATTTAACACTATGTTCTTTAATTAGAGGGATGTGCTCTTAACAAAAAAAGACGTCGGAATATAGTAAAAAATATAGTAGATGGACCTCAGTTCTACAGTACGCCATCTAGTGGACTTTTCACACGGAATAGACCCCATTAATTTAAACGTCGTGCCCCTCTAATCTCTTGACATTGGCGGAATCACCGCGTTTGTATCGCAAGGGACCTAAGTTAAGTATCAGCCTTATATATCAGCCCCACTGCAGGGCAAAGGCCTCCATCATAGAAATCAAGTTATCGCTACTATGATGAGATAAGGCTTGATCACCACGTTTGCCTAAAGCGGATTGGTGATCACAAACCCGAGCTATGTTCAAAAAATTCGAAACATACTTTGCTCTAAGAGACCCTCTTGGAGCCTAACCTAGCCTAGCCTAGTCTGCAAAAATTTGATAAGTGATGTTTTATTGTTTAGTCTTCCATACATACCGGTCACAAGTCATCGAGATAATATACTCTTCTTTTAAATTCATATCATATATCACTACGTGCTTTCTGATGAATAAATGTATGAAAACGAGAGATCACAAGGATTCCTAAGATTGGTGAACGGTCGACGATTATTATTCCACACATTACTTATTACATCATGGTTTTAGTTAGTTTTGGCATAGGCCGCTTGGCAACAACCGACTTTGGGAACCAGTAGCAAGTATAAGTCTATATTTATTGTCCTACTGCAAGGTCTCCGACATAGAAGTTAAGTTATCGGATATCGCTTCTATGATGGGATTAGGCTTACTCACCGCGCTTGCCTAATGCGGATTTGCGATCACAAAACCTGAGCTGTGTTCGAAAAAATATTTTTGATTGACAAAGGAATCGGATTCAAGACGAATAAAATTTCCTTCGCCGCGGTCTTCTGTGACGGCCGTGGTGATCACTCCGGTCGAGTCGACCCATTCATGCCGAAGAGTGGCTCTCCCACGGTTAAAAGTGTTTTTTTATATTAAATGGATTTGCACTTGACCTCACCTCACCTGATGGAGAGTGACAATGAGGTCTAAGATTAAGCGTGCTTTCCCCAGAAGAAGCCTATTCAGCTCTCGACTTAAAGACGCCCAAATTGTAGCTCTCTGGAATACAGTATAGCCGGCAAGTTGTTCATTCCTTAGCAGTCCGTATTAAAAAATAGACTAGCGAAACATTTAGTACGAGCTGTGGACTTCCACAGTGTAAGGGTGGGGTTTTTTTTTCATGTGATGGGTAGCAGAACGAGCAGCAGATCACTTGATAGTAAGCAATTGCCCGCGCCATGGACACTTGCAACACCAGTGGAGTTACAAGTGCGCTGCCAACCTTTTAGGGTTTGGAGGACATTATTATTTATCTCCTTGCTGATGTAGAAGGTATTCACAGCAGTGCTACGTTAGCACTAAGAAATTTTCCTCTATCCATTACTTACGCTTTGAACGGAACGTCTTATAAAACACGACGTAACAACAGCTTTGCGAGACTTTGGTATTTGCCCAGTGTAATATATGTAGGGCAAAGGATTCCGCACGAAACCTTTGGACCTTTTCACGTCAATATTATGTGTGGTCTCACATTCTGTGCTACAGGGCTCAGGGCTATCCTGCCAACCTTAGTAAATTCCTTGCAATATTTTCTATTGTATTAAACAAGATTTTCGGTTTGTGGGTTTATAAGATTTGTCGATACCAAATCAAATACAAAATGTATATTTTAGAGCTATGGCTGAAAATCTGTGTTTTGCTCCCTAAGTAAAAATGCCACTGAGCTTTTGCCCATTGCCCACTGCTGCGGCACACATGCAGGTCAACTCAGGACAAGACCAATAGGTAATTTGTTTTCCCTAAACTGGGGGGTTAGAAAGGGGCAAAAAGTAGCCTATGTTACTCTCCATCCCTTCAACTATCTCCACTTAAAAATCACGTCAATTCGTCGCTCCGTTTTGCCGTTAAAGAAAGACAAACATACAGACAGACAACACACTTTCCAATTAATAATATTAGTATGGATAAAGTTGTTAGTTAACCTCATAGTTGTATATAGGTGATCAAACTCGTGATATTCTAGAAAAACAAACTTAACATCACGTGAATGAGCAAAGATAACAGGGTCAAAAGTTGTGATAATAAAGCATGTTGCTAAATTGAATATCAAGTCTAGTGCTGATATGAAAAATTACCTAAATATGAAATCAGAGTAATCTTTTATTAATGCTTCCGTTTTGTTTGTTTTTGGGTTCTGGAACCCTAACATTCAAGGCCGTACTTTTTCCTTGTATGACATTATATTTGTATGTAGGCATCCTCAGTTTAAAAAACTTTCCGAAAGTGAATGAATCCTCACTATGTCTTTTTTTAAAGGAGTGATTTTTTTAAACAATTCTGGAACTCTAGGAGTTAGTAGGAATGTCTCCCGGGCAAGAATGGCCAATTTTAGACCTCATCTTCACTTAACATACGGTGTGATTGAGGCCAAGTTACCTCGTTTGCCACTAAGCACACACTAAGTATAACTCGACGAAACAGCGCAGGCGCTGCTGTCTTCTGTAAGGCCGTTGTATCACTCCGGTCGAGCCGACTCATTCCTGTCGAAGCGTGGCTTTACCGCGGTAAAATAGTAGTAGAGATACGAACATAGATTCTACAAATCCCATTTAAAAGGCTCACGCACGTTCTTACCCACAAAGTTAATATATCTACCTTGTGCCAGTATTAAACCAACAAGCTTAGACAAACAAATAACATACCCCAGCCGGGGAACTACACAAATCTAGACCCAAACCAAATATTTTAGCGCTCACGTTGACTCCACAGCACTTTCTGTCCTCGAAATATGTTTAGGCATTCCACGGACGTTCTCAGTCGAGTTCAATAGGCGAATTTTGTATGGAATTAACATTGCAGTTACCACAGTGTAGGATAGCAAGATATATTTGAATGTGATTTAAACGATTTTGTATAGATGTTGATTTTGTACAGCATTCTAAGTGATGGTAGCTCACTGGATAGCTTCGCCTTATATAGTCTGCCGCAAGAAAGTGTAGTTTATGACCTTGAGTGCGCAGAAACCAATTTTCATAGAAAGTCTTCTTTTTTACAAGTGCGCAAAATAACGGTCATCGCTATACTTTCGTGCCTCCAGCTGTAGTATTAGTACCTTCCTAACGGAACGGAAGGTCGTGGTTTGAATACTAGCATGCTCTTCTGGATTTATCAAACTTATGTGCATTTTTTTAGCCAGTGAGGGGAAAACATCGTGGGAAACCTGCACATTTCGGATATCTTCAGTTGGTCTGGTTTTCCTGTTAATGTTCTATAGGAAACGACCAGGCTTATAGCTAAACCGAAAAACGAAACACAAGGGCGATGTGATCGACGCCCAGCGCCATCTATAGGTATTAAGTGGAACTAATGTCCCGAAACTAAGGGCGGGCCGCTAGTTTGTAATATAATATGTTAAAATGTCACTAAACAACCAATGACGTTGAAGGTGGACATCAGACTAACATTACGCCATCTAGCGGAATTTTCACACACGATCGCCCCCCATTACTGACTCCTCAAACCCTGTATTATGGTCTGAGCGTATCTTAGAAGCGACCGTTTTGGACGGGGTGCAACTAGGAATTATATTAGATGATTTAGCGAGTGGATAGTCTTACCTTACGTCTAAGTCCACGGACGTTTATATAGCTTTGACAAGGGGGGTGTCCCACATTGCAAAACAATTACGACCCCCCCCCCCGTGCTCGGATTTAACAATTTCCCTAATTGTAATAATATTGTAATAATAGCGGCTCTCCCGAAGTACAATTCAAGCAATTCAAGGTCCGGCTGGACCCAGCGTGCGTTATTAAATGTACGCATTCTTGAAGAACGTGAGGTTGATTTGTTGATTTGCCGTCCCAGGGCTATCCACAATTTGCTACCCCACCAACCTTGCCGACCCCTTAATTAAGTCGCCCTTGGCTATAGCCGATTCAATCTTATGTCAAACCAGGCCTTATATACGTCCATGCGTCTAACTAAAAACCACGAACACATACATACGTATATGTATGTTCGTACAACAGTACCGGATTGCATTGCATGATACTGGCTAATATTGATCTCTCAATACCGCATCCTGTGGTTTGATTGGCAAGTTTGTTTATTAGGTCAATGTTAGGAGATCCGTGTGCGCTAGTAGATAGTGTACGTTGATTGAAAAGTCTTGTCTTCAGACCCTGGTGTAAACATGAGATCATCCTAATGGAGGTATTTTTCGGTTTGTATTATAAGGTCTGTCGATATCTATAGAATTTATCCCTTTATGAATAGTATAGATGTGTATTATCTATCTATATGTATCTTCTTCTATACTTTTTATAAAGAGATAACTTCTAAGACAACGACAAGGCTTGTACAAAGGTAAACCGTAAATACTTACGAAATACTAGCGCGATGTAATCGACTTGTAGCGCCATCTATTGGTAGACAGAGGAAGTACTGTCTCGTAGCGAAGTGAGGGCAGGCCACTGGTAGATAGATAAATAAGTACGAAGTAGTTATATATGTATAATTCTCGTATTTATTTTATCTATCTATTAATTGAGATGTTAGTTCTCGCTCCAATCACCTTGTATGTGAATAACGACGATTCTACAACACGATGTAGTAAGCAATTCTCATAGAGAATAAATGATAATACAGTACTGTACGTACTATTGTTGTGACCTACTTTGAGAGTTATCGTTACAATGTTATGCGCCCTTAATACGAGGTAAAACAAATGTGTGCTCGCCTTTATAGTTTACAGTTGTCAATAAAGCTGAGAGTGATATAAGTGTGGCCTGAAATGAGGTCAAAGATATATAATTTTTAAGACTAAGTCATAAGATCAAAGTAAGACCAATTTATGAAAATCATCATCATCAACAAAACAGCTTTTAAAGACCCAGTAAGTTGTAACTACTACGTATAGAGAAGCTAAGCCAAACAAAAAAGTGTCGCGAAGGAAGCGGTGTCAGACAGCCGCGGGGGGAGAGAAGACGTTCCATACTTGTGTGGCCGCAAAAAACTTGGTTACTACAGCAGTTCTATACGCTAGTAATATTAGTTCAATGCATAGACCTTCCACTTCTGGATATAGGCCTTCGCCAAGGAGATCAGTCCTTTGTCTGCGTCCAATGGTTTCCTGTGATGATCACAAGTGCGTAAGTCCACTATCTGAGGGCATTTACATTTGGTCAATAAGTCGGTCGCTAATACGAATGTTGACCTACCCGCTGCTCCCCGACTCCCCTATATTGGGCCTCCGGCACCCACACAAAGAAGAAACACAGCGCGGGCGCTGCTTTACGCCGGTTCTCTGTGAGCCCGAGTCATCACACCAGTTGAGACGGCCCTTTCACGCCACGGCATAGTTCTCCCACGTGTATAACGTGTCAATAGAGTCGTGACATTAATTGATAGCACCACTGCCGCTTACGTCATAAGGTATGGTAACCCCATCCTAACCACATTATATCCCATAATAACCATTACTTGTCAAAAGGACGAAGTCTCGCACGCAACTCTACTCTTATTCTACCGTAAAAAGTTGTGAGATCCATGTGATGATACCTAGTCGGTTATTAATTTGTTCAGTCCCTCTAACATTTATAACTTTTTAAATAAATATATATATTTGCTCGACTTGGCGGGGACACTTCCGTGTCCCCAGATAGTTACATACATAATATTAGTTCTCCTAAAATCCGTTTTAAAGACTTTCTTCTTGACGCAATACATAATTATATGTTAGCTCTTGCACTTCGCACGGTTTTTGGTATCCATAGTTATGAGTTTAATGGCACGTATGTCATCTCTTAACGTTAAATAATATGTTATCTCTACCACAATAAGGTCGTACTAAGTAAATAAAGTGATAATACGCCATAAGACTATTACAAACATCAGATAATTGACTTTCCTTATCCTTGTCAACCAAGGACGCGAAATAACAAGGGAAAAAGATATATGAATTTTTCTTTGCAAACACAAGGTAGGGTGTGCATCGTGGGAACGGAAAGTAGGTACTCTCTGTATCAATAGATTAGATAGCAGATATACAATCATGGATAATAGTGAGAGATAAGATATTATGTTTATTGTGTCAATTAGCTTGCGTATGATGGCGTAATTGAAATATGTACATATATACGAGTATACTAGTGATACTTATCAGCATTATGATGACATGTACAGTCAGCCTCAGGCTACTACCTGTCAAATTTCCTCAATTGATATTCAACCTAAAGTGTATGACAGTAAGATGAGAGTCGATTGAAGAAATTTGACAGTTTTGTATACTTTGATGTGTGACTGTACTTACCATAGTATACTTGAAGACGTCTCGCTTATGCTGTAGTGTTTGACGCCTCCTTTTGAGGAGATATTGAGATGGGACAGGACACAGGCTTTGTAGGGAGTAGCAGGGAAAAAGCCCTTAGCAATTATCTGTAGGTCTACCACGAACGTTTCCACAGAAATCGTAGCGCATGCGTATCGTAAACAACAACAACAGCAGTAAACAGTATAATAAGGCGGTCTTATCGCTTGTAGCGATTTCTACCAGAAAACCTTTAGGTAGAGGAAAGAAAGCAGCGTGAAAGTAGAGAAATCCTCAGCGTGGAAAATATACGAACAACGTTACAATTTCGACTTAGGATTTAATATTTTTTCATGAGCTACAAACAAATACGTCCCGTTAGAAATGTAGCTTCATAAATATGTTATCTGTCAATAATATTCCTCAGGAAAAATAGGTATACTTTATTTTGTGAATTACGCCGTCGATCATAGTTTACCGCTGACAGGCTATGAACATCGCTTAAAATATTGAAACACGGCCTAGACAGCAGGGGGAGAGATATGGGGGTAAGTCACCTTATATGTGTAGGTTATTTAGGTAAGTTAGAATACGCCACTTCCGCTCTATTCTCAGCCACCTCTTGCCAATCCGGCCTTTGAAGGTGACCGAGATCCTTCTTAACTGGTTCATATCTGGGGCGCCCCACCGGGCGCTTCCCGGTAGATCGACCCAGGTAAGCTTGCTTGGCAGCACGATCCGACTCCATTCTCTGAATGTGACCGAGCCAGCGCAGCCTTGCTGACTTTGTCTTGCCCATTACATTTGGTCCGGCCACAAGCTCTTCGATTTTGGCGTTCTTTCTTAGTTCGGACTTCGGACAGGCCTGTCCCACTCCGCGTGTAGGTATCGAACTTGCAAGTACATGCGGCGGCCCCTCCGGAGGGGCTAATCGATAGAAACTCACGAGTGAGCGGCGACGGATGCGCGACAGTTGCTTGCGATAGAAAGAGAACGTACTTCTAGGTATGAATAATTGTAGGTGTTGAACGCTGGGCGGTCGGAATTTCAACTTTATGTTATGGTAGCCTGAGTCTTTATTTTGTATAAACAGTTTTTAGGAGTGGGCTTTCTGTACTTGTAATACAAAGTATTCTGTGGTTTGGGGTAGGATTTGACTTAATTATAATAACCCATTATCTGTAAATGTATGTATTGTTATCACGATATCTCGAAGCCGTGCCAATCTAGACAAGTATTGGCCCCAATGGGGTTTCAAATTGGTGTCAAATCAATGTACGAACCGTACTCGCTTGTTGGCAAGCCAGTCGCGTCTCATTGTCTTCAATAGTTCTCAAGGAAAATTTTATGTGACGCTAATGTTTCATATTGCATTTTATTATGCCTCTTTCTTCTTCTTTAGCTTGTGTTTAATTTTTTTAATAATTAAATAAATAAATATAAATAATTAAATTGAGACAACATCACATACAATATCCCAAACTAAGGTTATGGAAACCAGAAACAACGAAGGAACCACAAACAGCCACACCCAACACAAATATCTGTTTCATCAACAAACATTTGTGTTGGTGCGGGAAACGAACCCGCGACCCTTACGTCTCAACCGGCGCTCAAACCATTGCGCTAAACGGGTCGATAGGTGGTGGTAGGTAAGCAGACAGATCAACCCATGTTAAGCCATAAACTCATGTTAAGCCACTGCTGCCACCCGTGGGCACCTTCTTACTTTTTATTGTATGGTGACCGTGGGAGAGCGACGTTTCGGCATGAAGCAGTGTTTTCAAAATGGAATCACAATTTTATCAGAAAAGGGTAGAAGCTCCTCTCCCACGCCTTCTCTATATCCCCCCTCCTATGGACGTCCTAGTATTTTCCGCTGCATCAAAACTATTTCCTATTGGTTAAACAAAAACTGCGCAGGATATTAAACCAACTATTTGTGTGTAGTGCTTCAATCATAATATCAGAATCCAATCCCGGTTATTTGGAATGGAATGTACATATTTCATATACGAACTAACGAATATATCGAAATATTTCCGCGAATAGTTAATATACGGGGAATCATGGTTGCCAGGCATCCGGATGAAGCATTCAATCTTTTGACACAAATATATAGATACGCATGGGAGGGCCACGCTTTGGCATGAATGGGCCGGCTCGGCCGGAGTGATATCAACGGTCTAACAGAAGACCGGCGTGGAGCAGTGCCTTCGCTGTGTGTCGTCGAGGGTAACAGAGGCCCAATTATGGAAAATAGGGGTTAAAGGTTGTGCGCATTTGTTACTTCACTGGTGTTGCAGGTGTCTGGGCGGCGGCAATTGCTTACAATCAGGTCATCCATCTGCTCGTTTGCCATCTATCACAAAAACGCGTACTGTGGTCTAGGTGTGGTTAGGCGTGTTTCAGATAGTTTCTGAGATGTGTAACCATGATTCAGCTGGTCGGGTTCCCCTGGTAAAGGGTTGCGAAGGTCAGACGTGCGTCACTTCATTGTAATTACCAGACTCCCCAAATCCTGAATCATTGTTTATTATGTGATAGGTGGCTGATGAGCAGACGGATCACCTGATGGTAAGCGATTCCCGTCGCTCGACATAGAAAAACAGAGACAAAAACACAGAAAAAGTCTTCACGTTTCGGATCGTTCCTTAAACTGAATACTCAAAATTCATTTAATCGTTTGTCATCTATACTAGTCTGCATTTAAAGAGATAAATTCGATAGACATCGACAAGCCTTATATACTAACGCTAATCTACATCTGACGCCATCTGTTGGTGTGGTAAAGCACTAATAGCAAAATCACGACTCGAAACGTAGGTAGTGAGCGGGTCACTAGTTAGTTATTGGCAGTTTTAATTGCAAAATTAAATCCCGAAACGAAGTTGTAGTAAAAGCGAAGTACCACTCAATAACAAAAACTTAGAAGAACCCTCTAGCTATGTACGCTACCGTACCGAGTATTGCATTACACACTTATGCAAATATTCAAGTTGATACATTTAAAGTGAGCTCAGCAAACACTCGACATACATTTTATGCATTTCAGCATTTATACAAATAATTCTGTTTCATTCCATATTAATGTTTAAAATACTAGACATACTTATTACAGCATTTTGCTGCCGCGGTACTTTACTGTGAAATTACAGTGGTATTACATTTCTCTGCGCTGTTTGAATTTTGAAATACTGCATGTAGAATTAATGGGTGGATGCATTGAAATATTTCTGCAAATTTTCGCTAAGAATTTAATACACAAGTGCGGAGTTTCTCAATTTGTAGTCTACAGATCTTTTGGGAGTCTGTTGAATTTATCCTTACACAGGGCGTATCTGTAAACATTCCTTTTAACCATGTCTTATTTGTGAATAATGATTAATACTTTTATGACAAACTAGTGGCCCGCCCTCACTTCGCTTCGGGACCGTAATTCAGAAATGAACCAATTGATGGCGTGTGTCCAATTACATCGCGCAAGCGTTTCCTGTTTTCGGTTTACCTATAAGCCTTGTCGTTGTCTTTAGAAGTTATCTCTTTATAAATAGTATAGAAGATCAGTGGTGTTTTTACTGTAAAAGCTCGAACTACGGTAAATCTTAAGATTTAAGTGTAATTCTCAAGATTCACCCACATGAGTTGGTAAATGTAAGTAATTATGAAAATTTCACAATTTTTTCGAGCTTTTGCCATTCGTAGTACAGTATTGTGCTAGGTTTTACTCGTACCAGAACCGACTAATGTTCAGGATTCTTCCTCCCTAGTGGACTTATCATCCTTTTTTTTATGTTGACCCAGGGGAAATGCATTACGCATATCCGGTTATGTCGGACTCCCTCCGCTGAAGCACAAAATATAAAGGACACAGAAAGGAGACTCAGCCTTAATTTTGAATTTAGAAGAGTTCGTTGACATATGCTAGGGTTGTTGCCCGGCATGAGTACATAAGCGCGCGGCCTCTACCACAGACCTCGACAGTTCGACAATCTTATGTCATAAGTTAGGATTAATGTGGTCGAAAAGGCGTATTTGCCCGTTAGTGCGCATGCGTGAGTACATGACATGTTTTTAGCTCTTAGTGGGAAGTCTACTTTATGTGTCCTTTATATTTTGTGGCTGAAGGCCGGACTTTACCGACTAGAACCCCTGGGACTCACCCTCATCGTCCATCTTGGAAGATGTCATGGGTCCGCGACACGGAGCCTAGCACCACGACATCTTCCGGGGAATGATCACCATATGTTAATTTTCATTAACAGTGTAATGTATTGTCAACAGCGCTATGGGAGGAACAGGAGGCGCCGGAGTACGACATCGATTCGGAGGACGAGAGGTGGCTGCGGCAGCAGAGGCACGCGGAGCTGACAGGTAATATTAATAAATAAATCTATATAAATAAAAATGAATCGCCGTTCGTTAGTCTGGCTAAAACTCGAGAACGGCTGGGCCGATTGAGCTGATTTTAGTTTTAAAATGTTTGTCGTAGTCCAGGGAAGGTCTAAAAGGTGAGAAATTAAACAAAAAGTAGGTGGAACGAAGTTCGCCGGGAGCCACTAGTAAGAAATAAACTTAATCGAAAAAATCGTCGGAACAATCAAATAACAAGTCTACTATTAAGGGAGCAATTATAAGTTTGCTACCTAACTTGGATTATCCTGCAACTCAGGCAGAAATAAAAGTAGCAAGGACTCAACAAATGAATCCATACTAAATAAAAGGACTCAACAAATGAATCCATACTAAATAAACTTAACAAATGAATCCATACTAAATAAATGGGAAATACATGTAAAGAAAATAATATATTTTCTTTAATATTTTTATGTAGACGTAGGACCTCCTTCGATGTACTATTAAAAGTAATTTATGATTATAAAAAGTTTCTAGCACGTCATGGCTTGACGTTGTCAAAGATAAATAATTCAGGAAAAGTTCCTTGATAAATAAATTATTTTATTTCTAAAACAATATTAGGAAACAAACATAAAATGTTGTTTCATCTTTTCAGGTATGTAGGTTTATGGTTTTAATTTTATTTGTATGATTTCTAATGTTTTTGTACGAATTGGAAGTAATGAAATAAATCATCTTTTCAGATAGCAACAACAGTTTATTTCCTTAAAATCTATTATTATAAAACAACATTTTCGTTTGTGACTAACAATAAAAAATGGAGAAGCTTCGTTTTGAGTTCACGTTGTTGCCTGCAAGTGACGGCAAATCGAACACAGTATGTGTGACTTCAATTAGCACCAATGATTGTAAGGTTTATGCGGTACCGGAAGAATTTCAACCAATTAGTTTTCATGAAGGAATATTAAGGACGAGTATTTATAATAAAGTAAAAAACAGTTTGAAAAAAAGGTACCAGACAAGAAGGGTGTGGATAACAATGACGGAGGAATTAAAGGCAATTTATGTGGATGAGAGTGGCAATATACAATTTGCCGATCAATTTTTGGAGGAAATAAATGGAGAGAAGTTTGATGTTGTCCAGCAAGCAGAAGCAAATACATTAACACAACTTTATGAAAAATTAGTTGGACATTCTCAGGAAATTAAGCAACAAAACTTGAAACAAGTTGCAGAGAAATTTGTAATTGAAAAATTTACTACTAAAAATTCGAATGCAAATCATTGGATAGATATTTTTGAGCAGGAATGCAAGCGTTTTGATATAACGACGGATGAAAACAAGATTGAAATACTCAGATTGTTTATGGATAAGAGCTGTATGGATTGGTATAGTTCTATGGTTATAAAACTGACATTGAACTCTGAATGGTCGGTATGGAAAAACAAATTTTCTGAATCATTTGCAAGTAAGGGATGGAACCCAGTGACATATGCCCTGCTGTTTAGGTACAAGGAAGGGTCATTGTTGGATTATGCTATTAAAAAAGAGAGACTTTTGTTGGATATGAGAAGATCAATTGACTCAGGGACTTTAGTGGATCTTGTTGCAGCTGGTTTACCAGAATTTGTACTAAACAGAATTGATAGAGAAGCATTAGGCGACACAGTGGATTTATTTAATGAAGTCAGCAAGTATGAACATTTGGTTAATAGGAGGAGTTTTCTTGTAAAGAATAGGGTAGGAAATGTAAGGAATACTAATGAGCGAAATCCATGTAAGATCTGTGACAAGCTAAACAAAGGAAATCGTTATCATCCTGAAACAGCCTGTTGGTTTAGGACGAAAGAAGATGATAAGTTAAAGAAGAATTATATTAAGCATGTAAATAATTCTGTTGTGGAAGCAGAATTGAATGAGACCTGTCAAAAAAACTAATTGTGACACCATTAATAAAGGTCAAACTATTATTAAATGATACATTGGAAATAAATGGAATTTATGATTCGGGATCAAATGTTTCCCTTATAAATTCGAAATTATTGGACCTAAAGGGAAAGGGAAACAATTTAAATGAAGCGGAATTAGTAACAATTAATGGTGTTAAGAAAGCGAGTGGTTTGACAAACTTGAAAATAAAAATATTTAACTTAGAGGAGAATGTGAATGTGTATATTATAGACGAAAATAACTTCAGATATGATTTTTTGATAGGATTAGACTTAATAAAAAAGTTCAAACTAATTCAAGATGAAAATTTGAACATAACACAAAAGGAAAATTTTGATCACATAAATAGAATAGATGCCATCTCTACGAACTCCACACGGAATATTGAATTACATGATGAAGGAAATAATAACGACAGTATACAAGAAAGCAAAGTAAACTTTAATGAGCATATTGATCAAAAGGATTTTAAAATGAGAATAAACCATTTGAATGAATATCAAAAAACAGAGATAGACGCACTGATCAACAAATATGACTCAGTGTTTGCGAGGAATAAATACGATATTGGAACAGTTAAAGGATATGAAGCAAGGATAGATTTATTGGTGGATAAATATTGTGCTAAAAGACCATACAGATGTACTTTGGAAGATAAGAAAGAGATAGAAGAGCAAATCGGTAAATTACTTGATAATAAGCTAATAGAAGAATCCTATAGTCCTTTTGGGGCTCCGGTTACTATGGCTTTTAAAAAAGAGGACAACAGAAAATCTAGACTATGTATAGACTTTAGGGATTTAAATAAGATAATAGTACCACAAGCACAACCGTTTCCATTAATTGAGGACTTGATGGTGAAGACTAGAAATTGTAATTTTTTTACAACATTAGACATAAATTCTGCTTTCTGGTCGATTCCTTTACGAATAGAAGACAGAAAGAAAACTGGATTTGTAACGCAAGAAGGACACTACCAGTGGACCTGCCTTCCTTTTGGATTGAAGACGTCCCCAGCAATTTTCCAAAGGATACTGAGTAATATATTAAGAAAGTATAAACTCACAAATTTTGCAGTAAATTATATTGACGACATTTTAATTTTCTCTAAAACATTTGAAGAACACGTAAATCATCTTTCGCAACTGTTGGAGGCAATAAAAATAGAAGGTTTCCGCTTAAAATTTACAAAATGCATATTTGCATCAGACTCAGTAAAGTACTTGGGGCATATAATTCAAAATAATTCTATCCAACCTTTGAAAGATAATTTAGTTTCAGTAAAGAATTTTCCGGTTCCGAAGACGCAAAAGAATATAAGGCAATTTTTAGGCAAGATAAATTTTTACAACCAATACATACCAAAAAGTGCAATAATACTAGAACCACTACACAATTTACTAAGGAAGAATCAAAAATTTGTTTGGTCTGATGAATGTCAGTGTGCATTTGATATGATAAAAAGCCTCCTGTGTTCTCAACCGGTGTTGGAAATTTATGACCAGAAGTTACCAATTAATATCTATACGGACGCTTCTATAGAAGGTGTTGGAGCTATTCTAAAACAAGTACAACCTGATGGAGAAGAAAAACCGGTTGCTTACTTTTCAAAAAAACTAACTGGGGCTCAAAAGAAGAAAAAAGCTATTTACTTGGAATGCTTGGCTATCAAAGAGGCGGTAAGATATTGGCAATATTGGTTGATGGGAAGATCATTCACAGTTTATTCAGACCACAAACCATTAGAAAACATGAATCTCAAATCACGAACTGACGAAGAATTAGGTGATCTGACATATTATCTATCTCAATATGATTTTGTAATAAAATATGCTCCAGGAAAACAGAATTTAGAAGCTGACTGTCTAAGTAGAAATCCAGTATTGGAATCGAATGCGAATACTGATGAACAATTAAAAATTGTTAATTCAGTTACATTAGATAAAATATTGACAGATCAGAATAAGAATGAAGACATACATAATAATAGACAAAAGTTAATTAAAAAACATAATGTATATTTGAAGAAAGTTGGAGACAAAGAAAAGATTATACTATCGGAAGACTTTAGTATTGATTTTTTAAAGAACATTCACGAGGATCTGTGCCATATTGGAATTGGACAAATGAGAAAAATGATAACTCCCTTTTATACCGCCAAAAATTTATCGCAAAATATTGTAGCCATTTGTAAAAACTGCGAAGTGTGTATAAAAAACAAATCAAGGAGACACGAGAAATTTGGTTTCATGTCTCATTTGGGTCCGGCGACAAAGCCCTTCGAAATAGTGTCTATAGATACTGTTGGTGGATTTGGAGGTTCTAGATCGACAAAAAGATATATGCATCTCTTGGTAGATCATTTTACACGGTACGCATTTATTTTAACGTCCAAAACCCAAGGAGCAAACGATTTTGTGAAGCTAATAAGAAAGGTTTCGGATACTGAGGATATTGGCATGCTCCTTACTGATCAATACGCAGGGATTAACTCTAAGGAGTTCAAGAAGTTCTTACATGAAAAGCGGATACCTATTATTTTCACTGCAGTAAATGCACCATTTTCTAATGGCTTAAATGAGAGACTCAATCAAACATTAGTTAATAAAATTAGGTGTAAAATAAATGAAAAAGAAAACAATAAAGCCTGGACATCTATAGCTCAAGAATGTGTTAAAAAATACAATGAGACAAGTCATTCGGTCACTGGTTATTCACCAAGTTATCTATTATATGGTAAGGATGACACGATTGTGCCTTATGAATTGAAGCAGAATAAATCGCATGATGACTGGATGAAAGATAGAAACACGGCTTTTGAGAATACAATAAAATCACATGATTATAACAAGAAGATATTTGACAAGAATAGGAAGTATTGTGAGTTTAACGAAGGAGATATGGTGTATGTAGAAAATGGAAATAAGTTAAACCGGAATAAATTAGATGAACTGAATATCGGACCCTATAGAATTGTTAAGAAAATGTCTAATTCTATATACAGTATTGATACCGGGCACAGGAAAGCTGAATCTAATTTTTTCCATATTACAAAGCTGATTCCAGTCCCTTGAAGAGGAAGTGGAACATAAGAGAAGCATTTTTTATTTTTATTTAAGTTTAACTTTATATATTAGGTATAGATATTTTTTTTTTTCACTCATGGGGGGGGGGGAGATGTAAAGAAAATAATATATTTTCTTTAATATTTTTATGTAGACGTAGGACCTCCTTCGATGTACTATTAAAAGTAATTTATGATTATAAAAAGTTTCTAGCACGTCATGGCTTGACGTTGTCAAAGATAAATAATTCAGGAAAAGTTCCTTGATAAATAAATTATTTTATTTCTAAAACAATATTAGGAAACAAACATAAAATGTTGTTTCATCTTTTCAGGTATGTAGGTTTATGGTTTTAATTTTATTTGTATGATTTCTAATGTTTTTGTACGAATTGGAAGTAATGAAATAAATCATCTTTTCAGATAGCAACAACAGTTTATTTCCTTAAAATCTATTATTATATACATATAAATGGGAAAGTGTGTCTGTCTGTCTGTTTGTCTTTCTTTCACGGCAAAACGGAGCGACGAATTGACGTGATTTCTTAATTGGAGATAGTTGAAGGGATGGAGAGTAACATAGGCTACTTTTTGCCTTTTTTTAACCCTCCATTTTAGGCGCGAGCGAACCCGTGGGCGAAAGCTAGTAAATAAATGCGCCAGACAATCACATCAATCAACCGGGTCTCAAACTAGGGTAACCTCTGTACTATGAGTACCAGATGACGATAATTAACTGGGAGCGTCAACCCAGAATACCTAGACCCAAGAAAACTTGCAGTTTCCTAAATTAACGTGAAAAATCATTTCACAAATAACGAAGAAAACGCTGATCATACATTAAAATATTGCACGATGAGAATGTAAGTGATCTAATGTTTACAGAATACGAGTTGGACATCAAAATAGAATAAAAATAAATGTGTTTTGACTTTTGTATTAGTCACCTACAAATTTAAAAGGAACTGAGTTTATCAGCTGCGCAGGATTTACATATATTTAGGATTAGGTCATTTTATATCAAAGCGATAAAATTGATGTCATAATGTAGGATTTTTAAAACCTTTCTACCCTATTGGACGTTAGTTCTACGAGCTTTGTGCCCCAAATATGGATAGTATATCAGCCTATATACTGTCCCACTGCAGGGCAAAAGCCTCCATCATAGAAATCAGTAGGCCTAACATGCGTACCTTGACAACATTTTGTCGACTCTCGTTCGCGAAAGCGCATCCTTCTATCCCGCTTATCGCTCAGTCAGGTGAGCGAGAAGCAACTTGCGCTGACACAATACGAGTGTCGACGAATTATCTCGCGGCGCTCGGTCCGGCAAGTCATCGCTACTAAGATGGAATTAGGCTTTATCACTACGCTTGCCTAAATGCCTAAAGCGGATTTGTCATCTAACTATCATCATCATCATCAGCAACCCACGCTCGTCCACTGCTGGATATAGGTCTCCCCCAATGCACGCCACCGCTCCCGATTTTCGGCCACTCTCATCCAGCTCACTCCAGCCAGCCTTCGAATGTCGTCATCCCGTCTTGTAGCAGGGCGTCCAACACTACGTTTGCCGAGTCGCGGTCTCCAAGGTCTCCTAATTCGGTGGGCTATGTCGGTGACTCTAGTTCTCTGTAGGATTACATCATTTCTGATGCGGTCCTTCAAAGATACTACGAGCATAGCCCTTTCCATAGCTCTTTGAGCGACTTTCAACCGGTAGATCCACATCTAACTGTATATTAATATTATCCTTTCAAAAATTCCAGAATGGAAGTTCGAGCAAATGATGGACAAGCTAGAGAAGAGTTCGGGTCAGACGGTGGTGACGTTGAACGAGGCGAAACTCCTACTGGAGAGGCACGACGACCTCGTCACCGCCGTCTACGACTACTGGCTCAACAAGCGACTCAACACTGTAAGTATCTAGATGGTCCGATAGCAGGCGAAGACTGTGACCAGTTACCTAGAGAGTAGTGCCGTTGAAAGAGGCGAAACTCCTGCTGGAGAGGCACCACGACTTCGTCACCGCCGTCTACGACTACTGGCTCAACAAGCGACTCAACACTGTAAGTATCTAGATGGTCCGATAGCAGGCGAAGACTGTGACCAGCTAGCTAGAGAGTAGTGACGTTGAAAGAGGTGGTACTCCTGCTGGAGAGGCACGCCGACCTCGTCACCGCCGTCTACGACTACTGGCTCAACAAGCGACTTAACACTGTAAGTATCTAGATGGTCCGATAGCGAGCGAAGACTGTGACCAGTTAGCTAGAGAGTAGTGGCGTTGAACAAGGTGGTACTCCTACTGGAGAGGCACGACGACCTCGTCACCGCCGTCTACGTCTACTGGCTCAACAAGCGACTTAACACTGTAAGTATCTAGATGGTCCGATAGCGAGCGAAGACTGTGACCAGTTAGCTAGAGAGTAGTGGCGTTGAACAAGGTGGTACTCCTGCTGGAGAGAAACGACGACCTCGTCACCGCCGTCTACGACTACTGGCTCAACAAGCGACTCAACACTGTAAGTATCTAGATGGTCCGATAGCAGGCGAAGACTGTGACCAGCTAGCTAGAGAGTAGTGACGTTGAAAGAGGTGGTACTCCTGCTGGAGAGGCACGACGACCTCGTCACCGCCGTCTACGACTACTGGCTCAACAAGCGACTCAACACTGTAAGTATCTAGATGGTCCGATAGCAGGCGAAGACTGTAACCAGCTAGCTAGAGAGTAGTGACGTTGAAAGAGGCGAAACTCCTACTGGAGAGGCACGACGACCTCGTCACCGCCGTCTACGACTACTGGCTCAACAAGCGACTCAACACTGTAAGTATCTAGATGGTCCGATAGCCAGCGAAGACTGTGACCAGCTAGCTAGAGATTAGCGTCAGTCAGGAGTTACTTTGAACGAGGTAAAACTCCTTCTGTAGAGGCACGACTACTGGCTCAACAAGCGACTCAACACTGTAAGTATCTAGATGGTCCGATAGCAGGCGAAGACTGTGACCAGCTAGCTAGAGATTAGCGTCAGTCAGGAGTTACTTTGAACGAGGTAAAACTCCTTCTGTAGAGGCACGACTACTGGCTTAACAAGTAACTCAACACTGTAAGTATCTAGATGGTCCGAATAGCAGGCGAAGACTGTGACCAGCTAGCTAGAGATTAGCGTCAGTCAGGCGTTACTTTAACCGAGGTGAAACTCCTACTGGAGAGGCACGACGACCTCGTCACCGCCGTCTACGACTACTGGCTCAACAAGCGACTCAACACTGTAAGTATCTAGATGGTCCGATAGCAGGCGAAGACTGTGTGTGACCAGCTAGCTTGAGAGTAGTGAAGTTAAACGAGGCGAGAATCCTTCTGGAGAGGCACCACGACCTAGTCACCGCCGTCTACGACTACTGGCTCAACAAGCGACTCAACACTGTAAGTATCTAGATGGTCCGATAGCAGGCGAAGACTGTGTGTGACCAGCTAGCTTGAGAGTAGTGAAGTTAAACGAGGCGAGAATCCTTCTGGAGAGGCACCACGACCTAGTCACCGCCGTCTACGACTACTGGCTCAACAAGCGACTCAACACTGTAAGTATCTAGATGGTCCGATAGCGAGCGAAGACTGTGACCAGCTAGCTAGAGATTAGCGTCAGTCAGTAGTTACTTTGAACGAGGTGATACTATTTCTGATGAGGCACGTGGGTCTCGTCAATACAACTGGCTCAACACTGTATCTTGAAGTCCGATAGCGAGCAAAGACTGTGACCAGCTAGCTAGAGAGAAGCTATGTTTATTGGTAACGGTGACTGAGGTGACATTCCTTTTTGAGATTCCTTGACTCACAACTTTGACACCGCTGTCTACGACTCATTAATCGTTGAGCTAGTGCTCAACGAGCGGCTCAACACTGTATCTAAATGGTCCTATATCAAAGACAAGCTAGATAACAGCTCCGGTTAGCTAAACGAAATCTTAGATGGTATCAAAACGGTCTAAAGTTTTGATACCATCTTAGATCTTTGAAGAATTCCTGAGCGAGCAAGATTCTTTGGATTGGTTCCAGATATTCCCTTGTATATATGATTTTCTACAATGTTGATAGGATAGCAGCTAGTAGCTAGCAATTGTAAACAATTCCACCTCACCAAGAAGAGAGGACCCAAAACTGCTTCTAAGCTACCCAGTGGTAGCACATCAAACAGTGACGTCTCATGGTTCATGAATTTAACAATATTTGTCCCCGTTGTTCCAGCAACATCCACTCATCCTGTCAGTGAAGACCGAGAGCAGACCGGGGCAGAGTTCCAACAACCCGTACCTGGCGTTCAGGCGGCGCACGGAGAAGATGCAGACCAGGAAGAACAGGTACAATGATGCGAGGGCGGTATGTTATCATTGTCATTTGTCATTTGCTTTTTGAGCCGTTTAGTTTGGTTGTCAGATTGCCAGGTAAATTGCTAACGCGGCGTTGCCAATATGACGTAAGTCCGCAGCAATCAGATATCCACATCCAAGACTGACAAAAAGTTAGCCGCAGCTAAAGTGGTCAATAACATCGATACTACCAAAGTGGTCACATTATTGAATACACCCAGCCTGACCAAATATATCGATACACCGTGTTGTCAAATAAATAATAGAAACACTTTAGACGCCGTCGACGTCATTTTCTGGCGCTATAATAATATAGCGCCAGAAAATGACGTCACGCAAGAAATGACAAAGATAGTTAAATTACAAGGTTTTAGAGAAAAGAAAGAGATAAGAATTTTAATCTCAGATTACTGATATTGTTGTTACTTCCTAGCTAGTAATCAATTTCCATCATATACCTACATATCGAAGTATATGGCGAGGATGTTACTTAGTTACATGATTTGGCCGTCGTCACATATGTGGCGCCCTGGTAGACCCGATGAAAATGGTGACATGCGCGTTCCGTTACTTTTGACGAATAAAATGTGATCATCTCGGGTATATCGATATTTTTTACCAGTTTGGTTGTATCTACCTATATGACAGCCTTGGATGTCGCTATCTTATTGCTGCCGACTGTACGGCGTTGTCAACATGATACGTGTTACCAACCTCAGCAGAGTGCGTTGACAATTTTTTGGCTCTCGAATGAAAGACCCGATTTCTTTTTCATCAAATCCTTAATGTTCACCATTTGATTCCAGGAAAAACGACGAAAGCTCGTACGAGAAGATGCTGAAGCTCCGAAGGGACCTGGCCCGCGCGTTGACACTGCTCGAACTGGTCGCGCGGCGCGAGAACGCCAAGCGAGAGCTGGTGAGGCTCACGGCGTCGCTCGCCGAGCGCCGGTACGCCGCCGGGGACTTCGCCAGCCAGCTGCTGCCTGACCCGCCGCCTAGGTAACATCATTGATAAATAGATCCTCGATGGACAGCCTCGATAGCGTAGTGGCAAGTTGTTGACCCTGCTCAAGCTGGTCAAGAATGCCAAGCGAGAGCTGGTGAGGCTCACGGCGTCGCTCGCCGAGCGCCGGTACGCCGCCGGGGACTTCGCCAGCCAGCTGCTGCCTGACCCGCCGCCTAGGTAACACCATCATATATATAGATCCTCGATGGCGCAGTGGCTAAGGTGTTGACCCTGCTCAAACGTTAAGCGAGAGCTGGTGAGGCTCACTAGCTAGTGAGGCTCACGGCGTCACACTATCATCAGCCTGTTGCAGTCCACTGCTGGACATAGGCCTCTCCAAATGCTCGCCACTTTGATCGATCTTCGGCTACTCGCATCCAGCTCCAGCCAGCCGTCTTGCACAGATCGTCACTGCATCTGGCCTGGTAACATCATCATAGCAAAATAGATCCTCGATAGCGCAGTCGCTAAGGGGACTTCGCCAGCCAGCTGCTGCCTGACCCGCCGCCTAGGTAACACCATTATCACTATCATCATTGATAAATAGATCCTCAATGGACAGCATCGATAGCGTAGTGGCAAGTTGTTGACCCTGCTCAAGCTGGTCAAGAATGCCAAGCGAGAGCTGGTGAGGCTCACGGCGTCGCTCGCCGAGCGCCGGTACGCCGCCGGGGACTTCGCCAGCCAGCTGCTGCCTGACCCGCCGCCTAGGTAACATCATTATCACTATCATCATTGATAAATAGATCCTCAATGGACAGCCTCGATAGCGTAGTGGCAAGTTGTTGACCCTGCTGAAGCTGGTCAAGAATGCCAAGCGAGAGCTGGTGAGGCTCACGTCTTCGCCAGCCAGCTGCTGCCTGACCTAGGTAACACAATCATAGATATATAGATCCTCGATGGCGCAGTGGCTAAAGTGTTGTCCCTGCTCGAACGCCAAGCGAGAGCTGGTGAGGCTCACGACGTCTTCGCCAGCCAGCTGTTGCCTGACCCGCCGCCTAGGTAACACCATCATCAGCCTGTTGCTGTCCACTGCTGGACATAAGCCTCTCCAAATGCTCGCCACTTCGATCGATCTTCGGCTACTCGCATCCAGCTCCAGCCAGCCGTCTTGCACAGATCGTCACTGCCTCTGGCCTGGTAACATCATCATAGAAAAATAGATTCTCGATAGCGCAGTCGCTAAGGTGTTGACCTTGCTCGAACTGGTCGCGAGGCGCGAGAACGCCAAGCAAAAGCTAGTAAGGCTCACGGCGTCGCTAGCCGAGCGCCGGTACGCCGCCGGGGGCTTCGCCAGCCAGCTGCTGCCTGACCCGCCGCCCAGGTAACAAACACCATCATCATCCTAACTGCAAGAGACACCTAGCGACATCTATTGGCACGAAATGGAACTAATGTCCCGAAACGAGGACGGGTCACTATTTATAAATACAATCTTGGCGGTCTTATCGCTAATAGCTTCCAGACCACCTTGGGGTAGAGGAATAATAAAAAAGTGACTTCCTTCCCCCCCTATATTATTCTGGAATTCTGACTGGCCTATATTATTCTAGGCCGGATGGCGCATTTGGTAGTGACCCTGCCTCATACGCCAAAGGTTGTGGGTTCGATCCCCACCCTGGACAAACATTCGTGTGATGTACACTTGTGTTTGTTCAGTTTCTGAGTGTGTATTTAAGTATTATATTTGTGTTTCCTTTTTTGTCTGATATCTGTAACACAAGACAAGTGCTTAAGCTACTTATTACGGAGTCAGATCAATATTATGGGGTGTTGTGTGAATTTATTCATTTCATTAAGCTATATATTTTGTCCGCAGGCCACAATACACATCTGTACCTATAGCGCCGAGTAGTTTTCGCGCGTACAGTGCCCCCCACTATCCGCCCCGCGCACCGCCCACTCCAGTCGACATCCCAAGACAGGTACTGTACTCTTACACTCACTGTATTTACTCAATGACTACGTGTGTATGTCATGCGCTGAGCGTATGAGTCTTATGATTCGGACGGAAAAAAAAGTGCAATAGATAGGTCATTGACCGTTTTTCAACTATACTCTGATTCATAATCATGTAAAGTAAACTGACAGATTTCAATGTGTCATCCCAATACATTATCACTCAATTTGACACATGCAAAATGTCAAAATGCGTAGGAACTTGTCATTTTCATCTGTCAGTTTACTTTACATGATTATGAATCAGAGTATATGATTTTTGAGTAAGAATACAAAATATCCTATGGCAAACCAATAGGTTTAGTTCAAATATGACTCGCCTAACCGAATTATGGTGAAAGGTTTTTTTTATATTTAAATGGGTTTGCACTTGACCTCATCTCACCTGATGGAAAGTGACAATGAGGTCTAAGATGTAGCGTGCCTTCCCAGAAGAGGGTGTTAATGAAGTTGATTGTTAAAACTGTATGTATGTTGCAGAAACCATAATTTAATTAAACAATTTTTTTTAACCCAAATTGTATCTAAACAGACAAGGACAGTCAATGGTACTTTTGTTTCATTTGTCAATTTAACAGACAAGAACAGCACCGTGCGTTGTTAACGAAGGATATACTCGTACCGCCTTGATACTAAATGGAGACTACAGTTAGTCATGGTTTAAGTCACATTTATAAAAGTGAAAACAGTATCAGGTGTAAACTTTAGATAAAATAGAAACAGGAGATTTGGGTGATTATTGTGCTTTCTGCAACTAAACTATACTCTGATTCATAATCATGTAAAGTAAACTGACAGATGAAAATGACAAGTTTCTATGCATTTTGACATTTTGCATGTGTCAAATTGAGTGATAATGTATGGGGATGACACATTGACATCTGTCAGTTTACTTTACATGATTATGAATCAGAGTAAAGTAACAGTTAGGGGTCACTGACCTATATTGCACGTTTAAATAAAACGATCATTTTTTTTTGTTGGAATGATCTCTGATGCTTCTCAAGATGGGTAAATGTTTTGATGCTTATCTCATTTGGAACAAAAAGTATATTTTAAATGAAAGAGTAAGATGTTGTCTCGCTCTGTATTAGTTTAATCGACAATTTTCGGATGACAAAGTGTTCCATTTTTGTACATATTATGTTTCCAATTTCCTACGGTATATATTATTCCTTCACGAGAAAGCTGAAGAAGTGTGTAGGTGGATTATCTATTTTTGATTTTTTTTTTGGTTGTCATGGACAGTAATAAAGATACTTATTTTATCTGTCAAAATACAACTCTCTATAAGTTTGAGGGCTATGGTATATGAAATATCCTCTCATTCTAATCATGTGGAATAAACTGACAGATGCAAATGTCAAGTTTCTATACGCACGCACCCAATTCTCGGGATTTACATTACAGTACGCCATCTAGCGGATTTTTCATAAACTATAATCATTATTGTGTGCACACACTTGTCATCTGAAAATAGGTCGAGTCTCTTCAAAATTCACCCCTATTACAATAAGCATTGCGTTACCAAGTATTATGTAGGTGATTGGTTGCCTTACAGCGCGAGAAGCGACCGTACAAGAGACGGAAAGTCAGACACCCCGCCGTCGGATCCGTACCGGGGTTGCGAGGTGAGTTCGTGCAGACCGTTACCGTACAGTGATACCCCGATGACGTGGCCAATGACGTTCAAGGGAACACTCGACAAAATAGATATACATGTTGCCAACAACATTACAACTTTGTTGCGTACCCTGGTACGCGTACTCAGTTTACGCGTACCCGGAACGCCTAGTCTATACCTACCTGCAGCTACGCGTTCACTCTTGGGGCAGGCGTACCGCGCGAGCCATCTCGCAACGTTAGCAATATTTTGGTACGAACATTGGTGACGTCACGAATAGAAATAAATACATAGTGTCCTATTGGGTTGTAGAGTTTTAGAGTTTGGTTTTCCCTCTTATGTAATGATAGATAAGGTTCTAAATCATGTGGGATCTGTTTTCCAGTTGCATCATTAAGGGTTAAGACAATTATACTAAGACTTATAGGCTTCGGTTATCGAAATGCGGAAACACTTGCGCGATATAATCGACACTTAACACCATCTGTTGGCACATATTCAAACTCCTAACAAAATAAATAAACGGGTAACGCAATACTGAAGGCCGATATAATATTTTACTTGTGTGTTATGTTCATATTTTAAGATGTTTGTGCATAACTTATAGCAATGCTGGCGTATATCGGGGTATCACTGTAAGTCATGTCGTCTAAATCACAGGTCTGTGAGCCTCCGGTCGATGGGATCATAGCGGGAGATATCTCATTATATAAAATTGTTATAACCATTATGTACGCGTTAATATGGCTGTAGGTGAAGTTATCTACAACTTACAGTAGCAACTTTATCTCTTAAAGTTACAGTCTAATGTCAGTTACAGGAATATGTCAAACTTTCTCAAATGATTTTGAACTTTAAAGTCTTTGACAATAAGTTGAAAGTCTGTTGATGAAATTGGACAGATTTTAATAAACCAACGTTTTGCTGTTTTTACTACTAGCCACACAGTTAACTTCACACTGTTTGATTTTTATTAGTTGGTAATAGAAAATTTGGACGCGTACTTTAAATTTTGATTTTTTCTGTGGAAATTCTTCTTATTAATAAAAGTCTTGTTGGGCTTCTTGGTCTTGTTATTAATAAAAGATTTTACCTACAACATTAAATAGAAACCAATTCTAAAACTGGTGTTTAATTGAATTCTTCTATTTAATTTCATTAGATTTATAAAGTAATGATCATATTAAATTATAATCTTTACTGCTAACATTTTTACCCCCTTACAAAACGTGCTCTAAAAATAGATTTGGTTCAAGCTGGTGCTGTCACTTTCATTTGTGAGTTTTATAAAAGGGACAGCGTCATTTTTAAAGCTATAAGGGAATTCCTTTTCTTGGGGAACATTCCATTCCCCATAGAGTTAAAGTTTAGGTAGATAAGCGCTCGAATTTTATTACTACTTATTAAATCCTAACGTGAGCATTTAATTGTGTGGCTGACTGTAAGGAAGTATATCAATAATGTGGATTTGAAGCTAACTTCACGGTTTCAAACTTTTGTACATGGCACCTACCTACTAATCGTTTTTCTGAAATAGTTTTAGTATATCGTTTTATTCAACAACCGTTTCACATCTGCTGTCGTTCTACGCGACAAAATTTCCATCCTAACCATTTAGATGGTCTACGACTGTGCGTTTTACAAGAAACTTTCTGGCTCGTATGACAAAATGACTTGAGGTATTTCCGGACCAATGCTTCATGAGTATATTCCTTCCCTTCTGTTCATTTACCTTCCCTTTGCTCTCGTTCTCTAACCGACTACAACAACTAGGCTCCAGTCCCCCCCCTCCTCCCCCTCCTTTCATTTATTTATTTATTTATTAGATCACCAACAAGATTTACATCAGTGCAATCATCATCATCAGTAGAGTCTGTAATATTATGGATCACATTGTGTAGAAAGCTAATTTTAATGTTTTCTTTTTTAAAAGACCGCAAGCCTTAGGCCATGACTTACTCGTTGAGCGATATTTGTGCTGGTGTGACGCCTATCACGTTCTAAGTTTCAATGGTCAATTTTCCTTCCTTCTCTGCTAAATATTACGTAAGTTTTCTCTCCTGGTCTTCAAACATACTTATCAAAAGTAACCAGAGTTAAGGGGTTAAATTTAATTACAGAATATCCCTCCCTCTATTACGTCATACAAAGACAACACCCTCTAAGTTTCAGTTTCTACTATTAGCTATGTAGAATATATCGTAGAATCGTCAGTCAGGACAAAGCATCTTATATTATATGGATTAACACATACGTCGCCTCGCGTATAGGGTGACCGTAAAGCTACACTATACAGTAGATGTGAAACACAATACTAACACGGCACGCAACCTATCCCCCGATAGCGCGTGACGTGTGGAAACCGGGCGATGTTGCAGAGGCGGGCGTGTCCTCTTCCGAGGAGGAGGGGGTGAGGCCCGACGCGCCGCCGGTCGACGACGGGCCCTTCGCGTTCAGACGGAAGCCTGGGTGTTACTACGAAATGGTGAGTTTGAAATAAATTCACATAGTACCTCATATACAGGGTGTATCTGTGAACATTTACATCCCTTTAACCACGTGTTCTACTAACCATTCTGAACAACATTTTTTCTATGACTTTTGAAAATTCCCATAAAACAATTTCATCTTT
The DNA here is from genome assembly GCA_014851415.1 of Cnaphalocrocis medinalis. Classification (NCBI taxonomy): domain Eukaryota; kingdom Metazoa; phylum Arthropoda; class Insecta; order Lepidoptera; family Crambidae; genus Cnaphalocrocis; species Cnaphalocrocis medinalis. Next base: position 1,433,809 of record CM026301.1, on the reverse strand, counting down.
CCATACAAAGTCGGTCACGTGACTTGGTCATTTTGTATGGGAAGTCGAAAATATTTTCGAAGAATTTAGAAAAGTTGTTGAATAAATGTTGTTCAGAATGGTTGATAGAACACGTGGTTAAAGGGATGTTCACAGAATGTATACAGATACACCCTGTATTGACCTGACTCCGAACTATACTCTGGTTCATAATCATGTGGAGTAAACTGACACACGTCCACGTGTCATTCTCATACATTATCACTCAATTTGACAGATGCAAAATGTCAAAATGTATAGAAACTTGACATTTGCATCTGTCAGTTTACTCCACATAATTTAAATCCAGAGTATAAGTAGCTCAAGCACTTGTGTTATAGATAACAGACAACAGAGGAAACACAAATATAATACTTAAATACAATATAACACCCAGACACTGAACAAACAAGTGTTCAACGCACGAATGTTTGTCTAGTGTGGGGATCGAATCCACAACCTTTGGCGTATGAGGCAGGGTCACTACCAAATACGCCATCATACAAAATGACCAAGTCACGTAACCGACTTTGTATGGAAAGATGAAATTTTTCGTAGAACAAATGTTGTTCAGAACGGTTTGTAAAACATTAGTTAAAGGGATGTAAATGTTCACAGATACACACTGTATGAGGAATTGTGTGAATGAATGAATGAATATCATACATAACTCAATAGGTTAGAGACTAATTGAGAGAAAATATCCGGATTGAGGCAAAAATATAATTTGCTTTGATTTAGCTGACTCGTTTTACCTTGACATTTTTGATGGTTTATTTTATTAACAACGCTCTATTTTTCAGCCCACGTCGACACTGTGCGGGGACCCACTGGATCCGGACAGAGCGACGAAAGATGCACTCTACGACCACGAGCTGGATGAACGGAATAGGTGAGAGAATATTAATACTGCCACATTTCTATTCATTCATGCCGAATCGTGTATGCTACTTACTTACTCCGATGGGTCAACGACCCAAAATGAGTCTTGGCCTCCGATATGAGATGTCGCCATTTGTCTCGATCTTATGCTTGTCGCCAATCTTCTACTTGCAATGGGGGCTACCGCGTGTGTAAAATCCGTTAGATGGCGTACGTGTAGACTGAGGTCCAATTTCAACGTCATTGGTCGTAACATTTTGACATCTCACATCAAAAATAGTCAATCACCGTGTAGTTGGACCTCGGTCTACACGTACGCCATCTGACGGATTTTCCACACACTGTAGCATCCATTATCGTTTCCTGGTACTCATAGTAGGTACAGGGGTTGCCCTAGTTTGAGACCAGGAGACCTATTTTTGAATTTTCACTTCGTCCAAACAAAACTACTCGTTTTGCAAGTCACGTCGTCTCGTGAGTCGCATGATTCATAATTTTCCCTATTTTTGAAATCCAAGCTTAGTGTGTCGCCAATCTTGTCAAAGTATAGTGTTAACTCGTTAATATTTGACGTGTGATTTGACGTAAATGCGTCCACTCGCCTCACGGAAACGAGTGGTTTACACCACTCGTTGCAAATCGCTCGTTTTCGAATGATTCAAAAATGCGGATGTCAAAAATCAAGCGAGTCACACATTTTTAAGTGAGACGACAATTCAAAAATAGGGCTCCAGGTTGATTGGTGTGATTGTCTAGAACATTTTTTTTTCTAACCAACATTCGCCTCCCCCCAGGTTTAACCTCACCTCGCTATCGCACCCGTACCCGCACTGCATCGGGTTCGCGCGGCGGCGGCTCGGGCGCGGCGGCCGCGTGCTCCTCGACCGCGCGCGGACCAAGCTCGACGACCTCTGGCCGAGGCTGCCGTTCAGCTTCCCCGGGTCTACGCAGTACCGCAGGGAGAGAGACGAGGAGGTGAGATGTCATAGTGAACAGGTTGACGACCTCTGGCCGAGGCTGCCGTTCAGCTTCCCGGGGTCTTCACAGTACCGCAGGGAGAGGGACGAGGAGGTGAGATATCATAGTGAACAGGTTGACGACCTCTGGCCGAGGCTGCCGTTCAGCTTCCCGGGGTCTTCACAGTACCGGAAGGAGAGGGACGAGGAGGTGAGATATCATAGTGAACAGGTTGACGACCTCTGGCCGAGGCTGCCGTTCAGCTTCCCGGGGTCTTCACAGTACCGGAAGGAGAGGGACGAGGAGGTGAGATGTCATAGTGAACAGGTTGACGACCTCTGGCCGAGGCTGCCGTTCAGCTTCCCGGGGTCTTCACAGTACCGGAAGGAGAGGGACGAGGAGGTGAGATATCATAGTGAACAGGTTGACGACCTCTGGCCGAGGCTGCCGTTCAGCTTCCCGGGGTCTTCACAGTACCGGAAGGAGAGGGACGAGGAGGTGAGATATCATAGTGAACAGGTTGACGACCTCTGGCCGAGGCTGCCGTTCAGCTTCCCGGGGTCTTCACAGTACCGGAAGGAGAGGGACGAGGAGGTGAGATGTCATAGTGAACAGGTTGACGACCTCTGGCCGAGGCTGCCGTTCAGCTTCCCGGGGTCTTCACAGTACCGGAAGGAGAGGGACGAGGAGGTGAGATATGATAGTAAATAGGTTGACGATGTCTGGACGAAAAGGTTGGAGAGCCCTGACCGAAGCTGCCGTTCAAGGAGAGGGATGAGGAGGTAAGATATCATAGTAATTACATAGGTTAAAGACGTCTGGACGAAGAGGTTGAATGAGGAGGTAAGATAGTGTGTCATGTGGCCACAGGGCACTCTTAACGCCCCTAGCGTTAAGAGTGCAAAGGTGTTCCCGCCGGGCTAACATGCGCACCGCGACAAAATTTTGTCGACTCTCGATCGCGAGAGCGTATCGTTCTATCCCGCTCATCGCTCAGTCAGGTGAGCGAGAAGCAACTTGCGCCGACGCAATACGAGTGTCGACAAAATTATCTCGTGGTGCGCATGTTAGCCCGGCCGGCCTGTCATAAGAGGCGACTAAACGGTCTTCGGAGTACGTGGCTTGCACAGTATCACGACTCCGCGAGGAAAAAAGCCTTCTGGGTGTCCTGGTAGATCGCGCATTTGGGAAGGGCTGCGTCAAACATTTGGCTCTCAAAGTGGCGAGCGCGTCCAATCCCGGCTGTGGGACTGTCCCGGTATGGAAAATACGCTATGGGCGGTTGAATATGCTCCTTAGTGGTCACCTCACCTCACCTCGCTATCGCACCCGTACCCGCACTGCATCGGGTTCGCGCGGCGGCGGCTCGGGCGCGGCGGCCGCGTGCTCCTCGACCGCGCGCGGACCAAGCTCGACGACCTCTGGCCGAGGCTGCCGTTCAGCTTCCCGGGGTCTTCACAGTACCGGAGAGAGAGGGACGAGGAGGTGAGATATGATAGTAAATAGGTTGACGATGTCTGGACGAAAAGGTTGGAGAGCCCTGACTGAAGCTGCCGTTCAAGGAGAGGGATGAGGAGGTGAGATGTCATAGTAAAACGGTCGAGGTCAAAAAGTGTTTACCAGTTTCGAAATTTCATTCTTTAACACACTTTTCTAATGTCAAAAATGCCATATCAAGTTACATATTACCTTTTTAAAGTAAATATAAAAAAAGACACTAAAGAGGATACAAACACAGAAGCAGCCATAAAAAAACCTAATTTCTTTGGAATCACATGACACTTATCATTGACTGAGGGCGCTGGCTGTCAGCTGTCATATCATTAAAAAAGACACCATATCTATGATCAATATTATGTAATAGACAATTAGAACTTGTCACCTACGTGTGTAAGTGCAATTATGACGGTGGTAAACACTTTTTGACCACGACCGTACATAGGTTAAAGACGTTTAGACGAAGAGGTCGACGACCTCTGGCCGAGGCCGCCGTTCAGCTTCCCGGGGTCTTCACAGTACCGGAGAGAGAGGGACGAGGAGGTGAGATGTCATAGTGGACAGGTTGACGACCTCTGGCCGAGGCTGCCGTTCAGCTTCCCGGGGTCTTCACAGTACCGGAGAGAGAGGGACGAGGAGGTGAGATGTCATAGTGGACAGGTTGACGACCTCTGGCCGAGGCTGCCGTTCAGCTTCCCGGGGTCTTCACAGTACCGGAGAGAGAGGGACGAGGAGGTGAGATGTCATAGTGGACAGGTTGACGACCTCTGGCCGAGGCTGCCGTTCAGCTTCCCGGGGTCTTCACAGTACCGGAGAGAGAGGGACGAGGAGGTGAGATGTCATAGTGGACAGGTTGACGACCTCTGGCCGAGGCTGCCGTTCAGCTTCCCGGGGTCTTCACAGTACCGGAGAGAGAGGGACGAGGAGGTGAGATGTCATAGTGGACAGGTTGACGACCTCTGGCCGAGGCTGCCGTTCAGCTTCCCGGGGTCTTCACAGTACCGGAGAGAGAGGGACGAGGAGGTGAGATGTCATAGTGGACAGGTTGACGACCTCTGGCCGAGGCTGCCGTTCAGCTTCCCGGGGTCTTCACAGTACCGCAGGGAGAGGGACGAGGAGGTAAGATACTATGGGAGTGGAACAATGGACCGGCTCGACCGGAGTAATACCACGTCCTCACAGAAAACCGGCGTGAAGCAGTACATCCGCTGTCTTTCGCTGCGTGAATAAGGGTACCGGAGGCCCAATCCAAGAGAAGGGGGGTTAAAAGGTAAGCAGCGCACTAGTGACACCACTGGTGTTGCAGGTGTCCATGGGCGGCGCTAATTGCATACCATCAGGTGATCCGTCGGCTCGTCTGCCACCTATAGCATAAAAAAACCGATCGAGGGTTCCAAGGCTATTTGAATCAAGCGCCATTCAAAAAACTCAAACGATAGAGAAATAAATGCTGATTACAAATATGTATACAACTGAATATATCAAAAAATGTTGCTTGAATCAATTAACCTTGAAACCATCACGATAGTGAACAGGTTGACGACCTCTGGCCGAGGCTGCCGTTCAGCTTCCCGGGCTCCACGCAGTACCGCAGGGAGAGGGACGAGGAGGTGAGATGTCATAGTGAACAGGTTGACGACCTCTGGCCGAGGCTGCCGTTCAGCTTCCCGGGGTCCACGCAGTACCGCAGGGAGAGGGACGAGGAGGTGAGATGTCATAGTGAACAGGTTGACGACCTCTGGCCGAGGCTGCCGTTCAGCTTCCCGGGGTCCACGCAGTACCGCAGGGAGAGGGACGAGGAGGTGAGATGTCATAGTGAACAGGTTGACGACAACTGGTCGAAAAGGTTGAAGTGCCCTGACTAAAGCTGGTTTGAAATTGACTGGCGCATTTGGTAGTGACCCTGCCTCATACTCCAAAGGTCGTGGGTTCGATCCCCACTCTGGACACACATTCGTGTGATGAACACTTGTGTTTGTTCAGGGTCTGTATATATGTATTTAAGTATTTTATTTGTGATCCTCTGTTGTCTGATATCTGTAACACAAGTGCTTAAGCTACTTAGTACTACGGAGTCAGGTCAATGTATGAGATGTTGTGTGAAATTTATATTTTGTAATTTTTTACTGCTCATAATGAATTATTTCCAAAATATTCGAATTGCAGGTGGAACTCGAGACGAAAGCGCACCGGCAACCCAAAGAGATGACGAGGGACTACCACTCGGGCGGCAAGTACCCGTGGCGGCATGCCTTCCGGCAGCATCTAAACAGGTCAGCTGTTTTATCTAACGGAAAGTTTTTTTATATAGGCCGGAACCTACCACTTTTCCATAGCCATAGCAACATGTCATGTGTACAAAGTACTGGACTATAACATAAGATCTTATGTATGTACCATGTAACATGCAAAATAAATAAACACTACAGTTATACTAGCCAAATCTGTGGAGATGTGCAAGGTTTATTATCAAATAGTACACACAGAGCGGCATAGATATTAAATGCAAAAACCCAAAAGGGCGAAATCACGTGCGCACTTGGGCATTCCAAATCTTGACTCTCAAGTGATACAGCGGACGGACGAACAGACGGATCACATGGTTAGCGATGACGTCATGCCATAATTATATTTAATTGTGGGAGAACCATGCTTCGGCATGAATGGGCCAGCTCGACCGGAGCGATACCACTGCCTCACAGAAAACCGGCGTGAAGCAGCTCCTGTGCTGTGTTTCGCCGAGTGAGTGAGGGTACCGGAGGCCCACCCAGGGGGGAAGGGGATAAAAGGTTAGCAGTGCACTTGTGACTCCACTGGTGTTGCATGTGTCCATGGGCGGCGGCAATTGCTTACCATCAGGTGATCCGCCTGCTCGTCTGCTACCTATCACATAAAAATAAAATACTGTGAAACCGTGAATGATCGGGACCAGCGGACGAGTCTTGATACATTTTGGGTCGTTAAACTATCGTAGTAGTGGTATAACTATACTCTGATTTTTAATCATGTGGAGTAAACTGACAGATGTCAATGTGTCATCTCCATACATTCATCACTCAATTTGCCTGATGCAAAATGTCAAAATTTATAGAAACTTGACATTAAAAATCAAAGTATAAACTATTATGCATATTACTAAATTATTTCCACTTTTTCTATTCTACCCAGGAACCCCCACCTATGGATAGAACCAGACCCCCAAGCAGACGTCAAAACGGAACCGAAACACGACACCTCAATCAAATTGGAACAAAAACCGTTAGACATTGGTGACAGTGACAGTGTAAATGACATAGTGTGCGACAGTGTGCGGACTATAGAGTGCGAGGTGCGGGCGGGTCTGAGTCGCGCGATGAGGAAGCGGGCTTGGAGCGGGTGCAGTGACGGCTCGTATGACTCGGACGAGAGTCTGCAGCCGGTGGAGAGAGAGTTCGAGAAGTTTATCAATGAGGTTAATAAGAAATGGTGAGTGGAAAAAAAAACGATAAAAAAACATTTATTGATTCGGAAAACATAACAGATGACAATCAGTAAGTAGGTAACTTATTAATACACATAATCACATTTATTTTTATAACCATTGTTACAAAGTGTAGCCGAGACTACCCAGTAAGTAAGTGGTAGTCGGCCGTTCTAAGATGCCCGATTCGACACTTTGTTTTTTATTGTTTTGCATGCGGTGTTGACCTGTAAATGGAAGTGCATATAGTCTATTTTTTTATATTCTGTATAATATTCTAAGCAAGTACCTACCTATTATTTAACTTTCGTCGGTTAACCAATAAAATAAATAAAATAAAATTTATCCTTGTTAAGAGGAACACATTTAGCGAAAAAAATTGTTTAACTTTTAAAAATAAAGCTTTATGTCAATGGCACCTTATTGTCTAATTACCTATTTATCATTTATTACTTAAAATAATTTGAAGATTAAAAGATAATGTTAAATTTCCACCCTGTATTACGCATTTACAAAGTTACGCCGTTCGACACGTTTTCATAGTGGCGTAATCAGTAATATTCACCGCATACTTTTGTGTTTCGAATTGTATCGAATGATACAATATAAGTGAAAATTAGTGCCATACGAGTTGACTCTATTATATTGAAAATGAAATAGTGATTCGGGTAACTGATAACGAAGAATCGCCGAATCTTTTGAATCTGAATAAATGTTTTTAAATTATTTTTTTATTTAATTACTCTTTACTCAGTTATGAAGTAGAAATAACTGTTACTTATAAGCTTCGGCAATCGGCTACCGCGTGTGGAAAATCTGTTAGATGGCATACGTGTAGACTGAACTTCAACGTCTAGTGACGTTTTGACATCTCTCTCACATCACAAATAACCAATCACCGTGTAATTGGACCTCAGTCTACATGTACGCCATCTAACGGATTTTCCACACGCGGTAGCCCCCATTTTACCGTTGTCCGTCACAAGTGCTATCTGTCTGACCTTTGTCAAATCGGGCTTCTTAGAGCGACCCGACTATAAGGGAGGTTAAAGTATAAGATTTTGTATGATTTTTCCCCCCAGGTTACACTTCCGACCGAAAACGCCTCCCCCCTCCCCGCCGTCCCCCTCACCTCCGGACGACGACGCCCTCCCCATATCCCCGGACACCCCCCTCGCGGTGGAGCTGTCGTCGCAGCCGTCCGACTCGCTGGGCGCGTTCACCACGCAGCCGTTCACGCTGGCGTCGCTGTACGACATGGCCGACGAGCGCGACGTCAGCTTGGACGTCAGCGATGATCTCACGGAGAACTTCACCGGACTCACGGAGGATCAGCTCGAGAGTATACTAGAAGGTGAGTCTTTTTTTTTTCCCAGGGGAAACCATCATTTTTTTTTTATAGGATAGGGGGCAGACGAGCAGACGGATCATCTGATGTTAAGCGATTACCGTCGCCCATGAACACCTGCAACTCCAGGGGCTTCACAGGTGCGCTGCCGGTCTTTCAGAGCGAGATATGCCCTTTTCTTGAAGGTTTGTAGGTCGTAGTGGTCCGGAAATACCGCAGGTGGCAGTTCGTTCCATATTTTTGTCGTACGCGGCAGAAAGTTGCTGGCAAAGCGCACAGTAGTGGACTGCCAGCCATCCAGATGAAATGGATGGAACAGCTGCCGCATCATGGCCTTCACCTTGCCACATGTGGGGACAAGGTGGTGTGTGGGACTCTAACCCTAACCAAAACCCCTGGGGTTGTCCATCAGCGCAATCGGGGATACCCCACAGCCGGGACTGGACCGTACCGCAAATCGCGCTCGCCACTTTGAGCCAAAATGTTTGGTGCAATGCAGCCCATCCCAAATGCGCGACCTACCAGGACGCCCAGTAGAATTTTTTCTCTCGCGGAGTTATGATACTGAGCAAGCCACTCCCCAGTAGTGGGTATGCTCACGTACTCCGAAGCCCGTTTAGTCGCCTCTTACGTCAGGCCGGGAAAACCTTGGCAGTATTCTTAACGCCCCTAGCCACAGGGTACTAGAAGGTGAGTCTACGACAACCCTCCCCATATCTCTGTACACCCCGCTCTCGGTGCAGCTGTCGTCGCAGCCGTCATAATGACGTTTTTTGCAAATGTAAATTCCGATAGATGGCGTTACGTTGGCGTCAGGTCCAACAACAAGTGGATTGGTTACATTTTGACGTATCATGACAAAATTAGGAAATTATGTTATGAAACAACCAATGTCGTCAAAGTTACGCCATCTATCGGATTTTGCATTTGCAAAAACTCTTCATTATGCCGCACCATTGAACAATGGATCTCGTTGCCATCCCATGTGTTCCTCTGTCCTATACTCCAAACTGGAATTCAAGACCAAAAAATCTACGACATATACGTCACTGTCAAATCTGTTTATGTCACTTATGTCATTTTCAAGTGACGTTTTCAGGTTTCTGCCAACCTTTTTGGCATTATTTTTCTTATTATTCAGACTAAACTGTCAAATTTCCATACATTGTTATAATGTTGTGGGTAGATACCAAATGTTATTATCACCTGAAGTGTTACAAGCGCAATACCATCTTTGAAAACTAAACATACGGATGGTTAAGTTTTTATTAAAGTGTCTTGTATTTAAATGAAAAAATGTTAGTAAAATATATTTTTTTAATTATAGAATCACAATTTCCAATAAATAAATTACATCAGCGAGTGTTTTTAGAAAAAAAGGGGTTTACTATGGTATGATCATTTTATTGCAGTAGCAACATTGTAGTAGATTTTTTGGTCTTGAATTCCAGTTTTGGGTATACAATATGGACTCCTTCAAACGATGATCACAACGATACTTTTTGCCCTTTTCTAACCCCCCATTTGAGGGAAGTGGGGGGCGCGAGCCGTTGGCAAAGGCTATTTAAACATGTGAAAAGAAATCTTAATAAATTTCTGTTGTTTTCTTTTCAGAAACGGATCTGAAATCCCTCGGCGACGTGGAGCTGGGCGACGAGAAGGATCCTTTTTTATATCGCGGCCAGGGCTCGGACGGGCGTGCCGGCCCTGGCTCCAACAAGCGCAAGGCGGACTGCCGAGGCTCCACCACCGTACTGGTCAGTGCCACTGCAATAAGTACTTCATTTAGTTAATAACTATACTCTAAACTGGAAAAGTACTTAATTTAGTTAATAACTATACTCTAAACTGGAATTCAAGACCAAAAAGTCTACGACAGATACGTCACTGTCAAATTTGTTAAAGTCACTTATGTTTTTTTTTTATGGAATAGGTAGCAGACGAGCAGGCGGATCACCTGATGGTAAGCAATTGCCGCCGCCCATGGACACATGCAACACCAGTGGAGTCACAAGTGCGCTGCTAACCTTTTATCCCTTCCCCCCGATGGGCCTCCGGTACCTCACTCACTCGGCGAAACACAGCACAGGAGCTGCTTCACGCCGGTTTTGTGAGGCAGTGGATCACTCCGGTCGAGCCGGCCATTCATGCCGAAGCATGGCTCCCCACAGTGTAAAATTGAGACTCAAAACTGGACTTCAAGACAAAAAAAAAACACTACAATGTTGCTACTGCAATAAAATATTGTACCATAGTATACCCCTTTTTCTAAAAACACTCGCTGATTTATTTATTGGTAATTTTGATTCTATAATTTAAAAAAAATAATTTAATTTACTTTTTTTCACGTAAATACAAGATGCTTTAATAAAAACTTAACCATCCGTAATTTTAGTTTTCAAAGATGGTACACTTCAGGTGTTAATAACATTAATTTTTTTGGTATCTATCTACCGACAAAATTTTTATATTGTATGGAAACTTGACAGTTTAGTCTGCAGAATAAGAAAAAATATACATAATAAGAAAAAATAATGCCAAAAAGGTTGGCTTAACCTGAAAACGTTACTTGAAAATGACATAAATGACTTTAACAGATTTGACAGTGATGTATCTGTCGTAGATTTTTTGGTCTTGAATTCCAGTTTTGAGTATATACTTAGAAGTTAATTCTTTATTTAATAGTATAGATTTCATGTTTTGTTTTTCATTACCTGCCTACTATATTTATTTGAAAACTTTCCTATAATTAACGTGTAAAATCAAATGTGTGCAGGTGTCGCCGCTGGCTAGGGAGACCATTTACGTGGAGAGGGTGCGCTCGCCGCCGAAGGTCATAGAACGCCCAAGGTCAAGGAGGAGAAGGTGGAGCCCGCCACGCCGGTGCCCACCTCCAAGATCATCGTCGAGGAGGTCAACGACCTCACGCCTGTCAAGGTACACATGAGTGGCGCGTACTGTTTTATCTTACGCACTCTCCTCCTGTTGCGTGCGTACTGTTTTTACTGTAAATATATTTTTTCCGTATTATATTGCGAGTTTATATTTCTATGGATCCTCTGTACCGCCTTTTTCAATAGTAATGTATCAATATGTCTCCTCCATGAGTACGGGTTGAATAACCTTATATCACGTCCCTCCCCAGGCCTATTGTCCCCTAACCTGTTATTATTTCTCATATTGATAACTAGCGGCCGCCCGCGACTTCGTCCGCGTGGAAAAGTAACTTTTTACCCCCCTTTCAACCCCTTACAACCCCCTTTTCGCAATAAAAAGTAGCCTATGTTCTTTCTCAGGGTCTAGATAATCTGTATACCAAATTTCATTAAATCCGGTTGAGTAGTTTTGGCGTGAAAGAGTAACAGACAGACAGACAGACAGACAGACAGAGTACTTTCGCATTATAATATTAGTATGGATAGTATGGATAATATTAGTATGGATAGTATGGATTGAAATAAATTTCCCAGGTGGAGAAAAAGCGAACCGAGGACAGCATAGAGGAGGTGCAAGTGGTGACGACGGCGGCGACCGCCGTCAAGGGCGTGGCCGCGCGGCGCTCGCCGCTCAAGAAGCACGTCATAGCGGCCGCCAGGCGGGACGCCAGGCCCGACCACCCGCACCACCTGCTCACCGTCGCCGTGTCCGACAGCTTGAAGGTCAGTCAATCAATCAATCAATCATCAGCAACCCACGCTCGTCCACTGCTGGACATAGGTCTCCCCCGATGCACGCCACCGCTCCCGATTTTCGGCCACTCTCATCCAGCTCACTCCAGCCAGCCTTCGAATGTCGTCATCCCATCTTGTAGCAGGGCGTCCAACATACATTTGCCGAGTGGCGGTCTCCACTCGAGGACTTTATGGCTCCGACGGTTGTCAGTCTGCGGCTAATGTGACCAGCCCACTGCACTTCAGTTTGCTAATCGGTGGGCTATGTCGGTGACTCTGGTTCTCTGTCGGATTACATCATTTCTGATGTATCTTTGGTCTGTGGTCCTTCAAAAATACTCCGAGCATAGCCCTTTCCATAGCTCTTTGAGCGACTTTGAACCGGTGGATTAGTCCAGCCGTGAGTGTCCACGTCTCGGCACCGTGAAGGTGAGTGGTGACTACCAACTAGGATAGTTGACGATGCAAGGCTCAAGTGTAAAGAAGGTACGATGAATCCAGGACAGTACCAGTCGCAGAGGAGAGTGTGTTCGACGCAGTGTCCGACAGCTTGAAGGTCAGTGGTGACTAAAGCTACAGATCAAAAGCGAAATGACCATAGAAGATCCATATCTACATGTAGGGAAGGTCCTAACGGTTCGTCATATTGACTACGTCACACGGGTCGATTTAAACGCCATCTCCGACGACTTAATCCTTTGCACCGTCAGTGTGACTGAACTGCAAAGCTACTGAGTGTCTAGCGGTTCTGGTCAATACCAGCCGCAGAGGAAAGTGTGTTCAACGCCTTGTCCGACAGTTTGAAGGTGAGTACTTACGACCGGGTGACTAGGATAGCTAACGATGCTAGGCTACTGCGTGTCTATCCTCGCCATTTGGTGACTCTGGTCAAACTAGTCGCAGTGGCTAGAGGAGGTGCAAGTGGTGACGACGGCGGCGACCGCCGTCAAGGGCGTGGCCGCGCGGCGCTCGCCGCTCAAGAAGCACGTCATAGCGGCCGCCAGGCGGGACCCACGGCCCGACCACCCGCACCACCTGCTCACCGTCGCCGTGTCCGACAGCTTGAAGGTAGGTCACGGACGTATATATAGCTTTGACAAGAGGATGAGGCATGTGTCAGATACTGCGATGGAATCAGCAACTCAAATTAAATATTCACCTTATTAAATCTTCTTAATGGACCAACTGAGGGTAAGGTAAGGACACAGAAAACCGGCGTGAAGCAGACCCTGTGCTGTGTTTCGCCAAGTGAGTGAAGGTACCGGAGGCCCACCCGGGGGGAAGGGGATAAAAAGTTGGCAGCGCACTTGTAACTCCACTGGTGTTGCAAGTGTCCAAGAGCGGCGGCAATTGCTTACCATCAGGTGATCCGCCTGCTCGTCTGCTACCCATCACATAAAAAAAATATCAGAAACCAGCCCATAGTACAGGTTGCCTTAGTTTAAGATCAGGTTGATTGGTGTGATTGTCTGGTGCATCTTCTTCTTCTTCTTCTTCGTACGGGCTTTTCCGCAATTAGGCTGCAAATGTGCCCATTTCGCGTGCGGGAGGGTGACGTTGATCGATCTTCACTCCAACCAGCCAAGTTCCTCCAGGAAACTTGCCAGCGCCTTCGCGCTGCTGAAGATTTCCCGGAGACTACCTGGGTTTCCCAGGTAGTGCGCCCTTGTCTGGTGCATATATTTATTTATTTATTTGTGTTCAGGTGCGGCTGCAGAACCACCTGCTGTCGAGCCAGGCGGGCGTGCTGGTGCAGAACGGGCCCTTCCCGCCCGTGGCCGTCGCCGTGCCCGTGCCGCACGCCAGGGACAAGGGTTAGTGCTATTCATATTCTATTTTAATTTGTTTCTGGTGTTCAGTTTTGAGGATGAAAGTTGCGATTTCTATCTGCCAAATTCGTGGACACAAAGGGACATACAGGGTATCTGAGAACATTTACATCCTTTTAACCACGTGTTCTACCAGCCATTTTGAACAACATTTGTTCTACAACTTTTCCGAAATTCATCGAAAAAAATTTCGACTGCCCAAAATTATCACGTCACGTGACCTGTATTGTATGAATAGATGAATTTCTTTTAAGCGAATTATCAAAAATCATAAAGCAAATGTTGATGTAAATGTTCACAGATACAGCCTGTATAACGCTGTCTGACAGAAAGTGACATAATATAACGCTATAAAGATCGTGATGTTCGGTCAGGGCTGGAATACCTGGTTAAAATTCGCAACCAGGTTTCGCGCAGCTTCATACATTTTGAAAAGAGCGTTTTGATTTCGATTCCACTCGTTGAAACCGGTATTATTTCTGGTTGAGCTCGTAGACCGTTTAGGTTTTGATTCCGCTCCCAAAACCTGGTTAAAACCAAAATGATTTCGCTCGTCCGTCCATATAATGAAAAGCAACGATTTTAACCAGGTTTATCCCAGAATCAATATCGCTCGCGAATCGGTTCCGCTCCGAACGAACCCTTACGAAAAAACCTGTTTGAGATCGACATTAACCTGGTTAATTAAAAACCGGTTTCCAGCCCTGTGTTCGGTACGAAGCCTTTGCGCTTTACACTCTTTGGACGGAGCCCGTCTATACGGCGAGTCACGTCACTTTTGGTAATTAATGGTCATCGCTATTGTGCAGTGTTGTAAGCGACTGCACACTGATGATAAGTGATAAGATGATATGTAGGCGGGAAGGTATAATAATAATACTATACAGAAACCCCGCGCGATTTGAATTTGTTGAATAAATGTATGAATGTATTGTTTATTGCACTAAAATGTCTCATTATATTGATAATATCGTGACCTAAATTATGACGTAAGTATTCACTGTCGCGGTCGATATGACATAGTAAATTGTTAACGTACGGTAAACCGTACAGCTATAGTTAGATGCCGTGGACTATACACTAATTTACTTTATAAGTTGTTAATTTTGAGATTATGCCATCAATTTAGATAACAACAATACTGTTTCCGCTCAGGTGTGACCAGTGTATCAGTGAGCGGCGCGACGGTGTCCCCTCGCCGCGTGTCGCCCGTGGTGCAGTGGCGCCGCACGCGCACGCCAACAAGCCGCACGCGCACCAACCGCACCACGCGCCACACCTTGCACCACGCGCAGGTATGTAGCATACCACCACGCCAACAAGCCGCACGCGCACCCGCCGCACCACGCGCCACACCTGCACCACGCGCAGGTATGTAGCATCCACACACGCCAACAAGCCGCACGCGCCCACCGCCGCACCACGCGCCACACCTGCACCACGCGCAGTATGTAGCATACCACACGCCAACAAGCCGCACGCGCACCCGCCGCACCACGCGCCACCCTGCACCACGCGCAGGTATGTAGCATACCACACGCCAACAAGCCGCACGCGCACCCCGCCGCACCACGCGCCACACCTGCACCACGCGCAGGTATGTAGCATACCACACGCCAACAAGCCGCACGCGCACCCCGCCGCACCACGCGCCACACCTGCACCACGCGCAGGTATGTAGCATACCACACGCCAACAAGCCGCACGCGCACCCGCCGCACCACGCGCCACACCTGCACCACGCGCAGGTATGTAGCATACCACACGCCAACAAGCCGCACGCGCACCCGCCGCACCACGCGCCACACCTGCACCACGCGCAGGTATGTAGCATACCACACGCCAACCAAGCCCGCACGCGCACCCGCCGCACCACGCGCCACACCTGCACCACGCGCAGGTATGTAGCATACCACACGCCAACAAGCCGCACGCGCACCCGCCGCACCACGCGCCACACCTGCACCACGCGCAGGTATGTAGCATACCACACGCCAACAAGCCGCACGCGCACCCGCCGCACCACGCGCCACACCGCACCACGCCAGGTATGTAGCATACCACACGCCAACAAGCCGCACGCGCACCCGCCGCACCACGCGCCCACACCTGCACCACGCGCAGGTATGTAGCATACCACACGCCAACAAGCCGCACGCGCACCCGCCGCACCACGCGCCACACCTGCACCACGCGCAGGTATGTAGCATACCAGAATACGGTGGCCAATAGACGTCCTGATCATAGTGACGGAGTGAGTGACGACCACTGCCTCACAGAAAACCGGCGTGAAGCAACCCCTGTGCTGTGTTTCGCCGAGTGAGTGCGGGTACCGGAGGCCCACTCGTGGGGGAAGGGGGTAAAAAGTAGGCAGCGCACTGTGACACCACTGGTGTTGCAAGTGTCCATGGGCGGCGGTAATCGCTTACCATCAGGTGATCCGCCGGCTCGTCTGCTACCTATCACATAAAAAAAAAACCATCTGTCTGTAGTGGAGCGCACGCGCACGCAAACAAGCTGCCGCACCACGCACAGGTATGTACTATAACACCCTTGGTGCTATGTGTTACAAATGAAAATATCCAAATTATCTTATACCTAGTCTTTTATACCCAAAACTAGTGTTCAAGACCAAAAAATCTACTACAATGTTGCATTTAATTGAAGGCATATCGTTACCTAAAGTAGTTTAGTCCCCAATTACTTCATTTAAAAAAAAGTATAAAGGTGGCGCCAAAAAAACGTTTTTATCTATGGCCAGTATAGAAAATATAATATTTCTTACGTTTTTCTCAAAATTTACGTTTTTCTCAAAATCGTTTCATTAGGACATTCCCTGTTCTTTGCCTGTACCCTTCATTTGCAATAACCCTCATTTTGAAGTGCTGTTTATAGCACAAATAGCAGCCATCACAAAAAAAAAGAATGCTGTTGTATAGAGATTATTTTGAATTGATTTGATGTACAAATATAAGCTAACCAATGTATGAATGAATGAATATGCTTTTTATTGCACACAAAACAGAGGTATAAAACTTAAAACTAGTTATAACAGGAGTAATGTACAGTGGCCAGCACATCAAGTTACTACAATCTGTCAAATTTCCTCAGTTGATATTGAACCAAACACGTTTGACATAAAAGTGAGGTTCGATTGAAGAAATTTGACAGATTGTAGTAACTTGATGTGCAGGCCACCGTACAACAAAGGCGGCCTTATGTATTGTATTGTATCTTACAGACGCACGCGCCGCTGGTGGTGGCGCAGTCGCACACCATCCACCACGTGGCGCCCAACAAGCTGAAGGTGCTTCACGCGCATCCGCTCACGCAGACGCAGAGGACGCAGCTCTTGGCGCAAGGTATGACGATAATTAATGAATTAATTAATGAAAAACTTTATTTCAGACCACAGAGTCCATATAGGTTAGGTTAGTAACAATATTAACTTACAAACTATGTACGTACGTAAGTAAAGTATCAGCCTATCTGTATTCAGTGGCGGCTGGTGGGTCATAGAAGTGGTGGTGCGCTTTACTTGCTCGCTGAGTATTAAGATAATAAATTTTTACAGAATATAAGTATAATTTTATTATTTTTTATACATTAATATAGTCAATGTTTATATTCATATTTAATCACACCACACTCCAACCAAAACGAAATAAGAACAATTACTTAATGTAAACAAACAATAATTATAATTACATTAAGTTCGCTCGTGTGGCGCTCGATAATGGGCTAAGATGCTCGGTACATTTTCTATGAACTATGTTTTGTTTCACGCGCCGGGCATGTTTGCTCCTTACCCATACAAGTTATATTAGCAGTCCTCGTGCGCTCGCCGAAGCGCATGGGGACATTTTCTATACAGAGAAAATAAACTGAATACTTAGTATTGGGATTGTATTGTTTAAATGTTTTTGTATGCGTCAAAAATAAATATTAAAATCGTAAATAAAGGCATTTTGTGATTTTTAAATCTTTTAAATTGGTGGTTTTAAAGGTACAGCCGCCACTCTCTGTGTCCTATCTGTCTGTGTAATGTAAATGCTGTTTTTTTTCCATGAAATAAATAAATAATATAATGTCTATTCTGATCGTGTTCGTCAGCGCAAGGGCGCGGCATCGGTCAGCTGCCGGGCGTGGTGTCGCTGGCGCCGCTGTCGCCGCTGGCGCCGCTGCCGGACGCGAAGGCGCCCGCCGCGCTGCTGAAGGGCGGGGTGGCTCAGCTGTTCGAGATCAAGCCCGCGCAGCTGGGGAAAGGTCGGTGTCTTCCTACTTACATATAGAGACAAGTAGCACAACGCAGAGATTTAAATCTTGCCCCCAAGCTGCGCTTCTGTTAATCTCTGTCTCTGTTTAGTACACCTTGTCGGGTTGTTAAAGTGGTGGCAGAGGGGAACAGAGGCGCAATGTTTTAGGCCAGCCGCTGAAAACCAGCGTCGGCGCTAGCTATATCTGGCTAGCTCCGACAAAAGCTGAGCGGTCGCCTATTTGGCACAGTTGCTTTTTGTTTTTTTTTTGTACTTTGTGTTAATTTATGTATTTTTTTAATATTGTATTGTATGTTCTGTCTTACTGTGTCAAATAAAGATTTCATTCATTCATTCAAATCATAGATACGCCCTGACACCTAAAAACAAGGCAATATTTTGATGACATGTGTGCGTGATGACTGCCGACGCTTCCGTACTATTACACGAAATTGTAAACCATTAACAGACGAGCTGTTATCAACTGAGTTCTGAATACTACAGCGGGTCTAAGTAATATTGGCCACTGTGGCGGTATCGAGATAATGATGTTGTCTCTTTTTGTCTTACAATAATTACCAATACTAATCTCTCTGTCACGAGCTGTCCGATCAGATTTGTAATGTTTTGTCAACAAAATAAAATAAATGAAATCATTGATGAAATTTAAATACTTACGATATGTTACACACCACTCGACTTATTTGAGTTTTACACAAAAAAAGGAACATGAAGACATTTTGAGTAACTTTTCCTTTCAAAAATCCAGGCAGCTGTAACGTCACCGTGTCCAAATGACAACTGATCCCAGTTGAGCGGCACTAGGTTATTTGAGGTTGGACTCATGGGTCAAAGTATGGTGAGGGCATATCTAACGATCCAAATCTTTGGGGCAGAGGGCGTCCACAGTACGTCGCCATCCCGAACGGAGCTTCTCGTTTCACTTCGCTCCAAGTCTTATCTTTGCTTCTGCAACGATCGTCCGCCTTCATTTTTGTTTTGGGCGACCACGTTTCCGGATTTTTCACTGGGACTATTCAACTATTACGTAGATAGATTTTAACATTACTCTTGTGTGGCGAGTGAGTTCTTCTTCTTTTTATTTTTATATGTGGCAATCCACTCCTCTTCGGTGTATTGACTGAGCTGTCCAGACTGAGGATTACTCGTGCCATTGTCATGTTTTATGGTTTTGTTTGATTAGGCGAGGAAGGTTTTAGGATAGGTAGGGCGATGGGCAAAAAATAAAATAAATATACATAAAATTGGGGATGAAATTTGTAACTTAATGTTGTGATAGGAGAGGAACTTAACTAAGGAATATACTTACTTACTTACTACGCTGGCTCAACTAAGGAATAATATACTTTTTGATGAGAGGTTGTAGGGAAGAGGAGCCTTGTATTTAATAAATATATTATGAAGAGGTAAGGAATCAAATAGGGGACAAGTCAACAGGATATGTTCAAATTACCATCTTCCAGACCACAAGCGAGTGAGTTGTCACGTGAACAACTTGCTGGTGATTACAAAATTCAGTCAAGTCAAGATCTGTCAAATATTATTTAGATTATTATTTTGATATTGAGATTGATGTATTCGATTTTGTCCGTCAGGTCCTCACCTAGTGAACGTGGTCCGGCAGCCGGTGCCCGGCAAGACGACCGTGTCCCGGCTGGAGCTAAGCGAGGCCAAGAAGCGGCAGGTGGTCGCGCTCGACGCCAACGCGCTCAAGCAGAACCTGGCGCGCCCGCACGCGCCGCACAGGTATGCGCGCGCACACCTGCGCACACACACACACACAGGCGGCAGGTGGTCGCGCTCGACGCCAACGCGCTCAAGCAGAACCTGGCGCGCCCGCACGCGCCGCACAGGTATGCGCGCGCACACCTGCGCACACACACACACACAGGCGGCAGGTGGTCGCGCTCGACGCCAACGCGCTCAAGCAGAACCTGGCGCGCCCGCACGCGCCGCACAGGTATGCGCGCGCACACCTGCGCACACACACACACACAGGCGGCAGGTGGTCGCGCTCGACGCCAACGCGCTCAAGCAGAACCTGGCGCGCCCGCACGCGCCGCACAGGTATGCGCGCGCACACCTGCGCACACACACACACACAGGCGGCAGGTGGTCGCGCTCGACGCCAACGCGCTCAAGCAGAACCTGGCGCGCCCGCACGCGCCGCACAGGTATGCGCGCGCACACCTGCGCACACACACACACACAGGCGGCAGGTGGTCGCGCTCGACGCCAACGCGCTCAAGCAGAACCTGGCGCGCCCGCACGCGCCGCACAGGTATGCGCGCGCACACCTGCGCACACACACACACACAGGCGGCAGGTGGTCGCGCTCGACGCCAACGCGCTCAAGCAGAACCTGGCGCGCCCGCACGCGCCGCACAGGTATGCGCGCGCACACCTGCGCACACACACACACACAGGCGGCAGGTGGTCGCGCTCGACGCCAACGCGCTCAAGCAGAACCTGGCGCGCCCGCACGCGCCGCACAGGTATGCGCGCGCACACCTGCGCAACACACCACACACAGGCGGCAGGTGGTCGCGCTCGACGCACAACCGCGCTCAAGCAGAAACACTGGCGCGCCCGCACGCGCCCGCCACAGGTATGCGCCGCGCACACCTGCTGCCAACACACACCCACAGGCGGCAGGTGGTCGCGCTCGACGCACCGCGCTCAAGCAGAACCTGGCGCGCCCGCACGCGCCGCACAGGTATGCGCGCGCACACCTGCGCACACACAACACACAGGCGGCAGGTGAGTCGCGCCTCGACGCCAACGCGCTCGAAGCAGAACCTGGCGCGCCCGCACGCGCCCGCACAGGTATGCGCGCGCACACCTGCGCACACACAACACACAGGCGGCAGGTGGTCGCGCCTCCGACGCCAACGCGCTCCAACGCAGAACCTGGCCGCGCACCGCACGCGCCGCACAGGTATGCGCGCGCACACCTGCGCACACACACACACACAGGCGGCAGGTGGTCGCGCTCGACGCCAACGCGCTCAAGCAGAACCTGGCGCGCCCGCACGCGCCGCACAGGTATGCGCGCGCACACCTGCGCACACACACACACACAGGCGGCAGGTGGTCGCGCTCGACGCCAACGCGCTCAAGCAGAACCTGGCGCGCCCGCACGCGCCGCACAGGTATGCGCGCGCACACCTGCGCACACACACACACACACCCGGCCCGCCCTGACTTCGTTTCGGGGCAGAAGTTCCACTATCTACCAATAGAGGGTATGGGGCACTGTGGGGCTTTTCTTTTGTACAGGGTGTGAATATTTACAACCCTTTAACCACGTGTTCTACCAACCATTCTAAACAAATTTTGTTCTATGACTTTTGAAAATTCGCATAAAAAAAATCATCTTTTCATACAAAGTCGGTCACATGACTTGGTCATTTTGTATGGGGAGTCGAAATTTTTTCGAAGAATTTCGAAAAGTTGTTGAACAAATGTTGTTCAGAATGGTTGATAGAACACGTGGTTAAAGGGATGTAAATGTTCACAGATACACCCTGTATATAAGGTTTGACGATGTCCATGGATGGAGTTTACCTCTTTTAAATAGTTATAGATAGATGATAACATATAATCGGTATGATTTCAGGGTTAGCTTGAGTCTGGACGGGCGGCAGCTGGTGAGAGCGGCGTTGCCCACGGTGAGGACGCCGCATGTGCGGCATCAGGTCAGTTTATGCTGTATAAGATGATCAGCGATCGGATTAGTTAGGGCCTCGTCATGGACGTATATAAGGGGGTCCAGTCCCCCCCATTAAGACCTGGTTTGACATAAGGTTGGTCGGCAAGGTTGGTGGGGTAGAAATTGTAGATAGCCCTGGGACGCCAAATCACAAAACAACCTCACGTCCTTACAATTAGGGACATTGTTAAATCCGAGCACAGGGGGGGG
This sequence comes from Cnaphalocrocis medinalis, assembly GCA_014851415.1. Classification (NCBI taxonomy): domain Eukaryota; kingdom Metazoa; phylum Arthropoda; class Insecta; order Lepidoptera; family Crambidae; genus Cnaphalocrocis; species Cnaphalocrocis medinalis. The sequence continues at coordinate 1,411,948 of CM026301.1, read as the reverse complement.
AGTAATTTACTTCTCAATATAAGTTTTGGAGGAAACTGGCCTATGGTCCGAGGCCTACTTAACAATTTAAACAACACTTTAATTGACAAGAAAATTAATTGGAACTTTACTCAGTGATGGTGAACGAGGCCTTTAGTGTCATCATATAGGGTCTCCCTTTGTGCTGGTCACTGTTCTAACCTAACTTCACCAATATTATTGGGATGAAAACAAAATAATATTTTGGTGACGTTAAGTAACCGGCAAAAATTCTGGGCCGCACGTGGCCTAGAATTTCAAGATATTTTTGGGCGAGTTTTTAGGACGAATTGCCCCTAAAGCGAAAAATACTTTCCGGCCGCATTGGTAACTAAGTTTCGCAACCAGTTGTCAAAGAAGATCTAAAGTTACGTTTAAGCCTTGTGGTTGTCCAAAGAAAGGTTTCTAAATGGTATGTAATCATATCTATCGTTATTTCCAGATCCAACTAAAGAACCGTACCCTGCAAGTGACAGCGCCCATCGCCCGGAGTTCCACGGAGCCGTCGTCGTCCATCGCCTGCCTGCCTGCTGCTTCCAAGAGCGCCTCCATCCCGTCGTCTGTCGTCGCCAACCTGCTGCAGAAGAACGTCTCGTTGCCCAAGGTGAGCAATCGTCATCCGTAGCCGTTAGTATCGAAATCATCGTCAGGCATAGTTATTATCCGCTCAAGTCATTGTCAGTGATAACCATTTTGAACCCTAGCATTTGGCAACCCTAGCCACTGGCGACACTAGCCATTGGCAACCCTAGCCACTGGCGACATTAGCGATTGGCAACCCTACCCATTGGAAACCTTAGCCACTGGCAACACTAGCCACTGGCAACCCTAGTCATTGTCAACCATAGCCATTGTTAACTCTAGCCATTACCAGCCCTAGTCATTATCAATCCTAGCCATTGGCAACCCTTAGTCATTGTTAACCATAAGCTTTATCAGCCCTAGCCATTACCAGTTCTAGCCATTATCAACCCTAGCCATTGGCAAACCTTAGTCATTGTTAACCCTAAGCATTATCAGACCTAGCCATTACCTGTTCTAGCCATTATTTAGGCGTTGCCATCATCAGCCATTGCCATTAACCCTGTTATCATCAATTTCAGAAAAGTAAGCTCTGAAAAGAAGCAACAAATTAATAAATAACTAATTAGAAATAATAACGTTAACTTATATTTATGTTTCTTCTAAACATCTTATTTGACTTACTTTCTTACTTTTTATTTTGTTTCATGTTTTGTATTTTCTTGTGTTTGTGTCAATATACCTACCTATACTCTGATTCATAATCATGTAAAGTAAACTGACAGATGTCAATGTGTCATCCCCATACATTATCACTCAATTTGACACATGCAATAGAAACTTGTCATTTTCATCTGTCAGTTTACTTTACATGATTATGAATCAGAGTATATATGGATTTTTAGATAATTTCATATTTTAAAATCTACTTCAAATCTATCTTATCATCAAACAATTTCATAAAATATTAGGACCAGTCGTCACGCCTATTGTCTGTAGTATATAATATATGTGTTGTGGCATGATTAATTAATGTATTTTCTTTTTTTTCTTTCTTCCTACAGGGCGGTCAAAAGATCGCGATATCGGGCCCGGGCGGGCAGGCGCTGTCGGCCAACGTGCAGGCCATCGCGTTCACCACCGCGCAGCTCAAGGCGCGCCAGGCCCGCCTCGTGCCCGAGCCGCGCCACGTGCCGCGCCCGTGAGTTACTGCCCATTATGTACGAGTACCAGGGTTGTTACGAATATTAGCATTCGCATTCGCTTATGCGAATGTTTCGCATCGTTTTTAACATCCGCATCGACATTCGCATTCGCTTAAATCAATGCGAATGTTATGCGAATGTGTGCAGGTTGTGCGTGCGTGAACTCGTGACTCTGGATCTTGCTAGACTGACATGTCGAATGTCTGCCAAGTCAGTACATTATGTATGTTTTTTGTCTTTTACATTTGATGTGACTGATGTCTAAAGTACTTAACATTCGCATTCGCACATTCGCGACGTAAACATTCGCATTCGCGAATGTGAAAATTTTGACATTCGTAACATCCCTACTTCGTACCTTAGTACGAGAGAGGGCAATGGAGAGGGCTATGCTCGGAGTCTCCTTGCGTGATCGTGTCAGAAATGATGAGATCCGCAGGAGGTCTAAGGTCACGGACATAGCCCAAAGAATTGCGAGGCTGAAGTGGCGATGGGCAGGGCACATTGCGAGGAGACCAGACCGCCGTTGGGGTGGAAAGGTCCTTGAGTGGAGGCCACGTACAGGAGGCCGCAGTCGTGACAGCCCTCCCACCAGGTGGACCGACGATCCAGTGAAGGTCGCGGGAGTCCATTGGATGCGGGTGGCACAGGATCGATCTGTGTGGAGAACTTTAGGGGAGGCCTATGTTCAGCAGTGGACGTCTATTGGCTGAAATGATGATGATGACCTTAGTACGTCGCTCCCGGTTGCGTCCGAAACAGGATTTGTGAAGATAGATCGCCGAGGGTCTGTTTCCAAATGTCAAAATAAAGCGTCACAAAACTATTCAACATATAAGTTACTAGCGGCCGCCCGCGACTTCGTCCGCGTGGAAAAGTAACTTTTTACCCCTTACAACCCCCTTTTCGCAATAAAAAGTAGCCTATGTTCTTTCTCAGGGTCTAGATCATCTGTATACCCAAATTTCATTTAAATCCGTTTAGTAGTGTTGGCGTGAAAGAGTAACAGACAGACAGACAGACAGACAGACAGACAGACAGACAGACAGAGTTACTTTCGCATTTATAATATTAGTATGGATGGAAGTATGGATTTTGTGGATTCTTTGGTAGTGTCTGCCATCGTGCTATAACAAGCACATTTAACTCTGCCAACGTCGAGTGATTAGAGACGTTTTTAAAATAAAAAAAGACCGGAGCGACGAGCTTTTTTCTGATTTTTGACGAGCGAGATCTCCGTCAGAAAATTAGTGCTGGGGGTTTTTTAACTCCTAAGCCCAGATTTGAAATAAAAAGGTTGTCGTGAAAACCCATTGTATAAAATTATGCACAAATTAATAAATGTTTCGTGTTAGTTTCGACATATTTTTTGGTTGGTACCATTCAAATTTTAGATTTTTAATCGTATGCTTTCGTTATTCCAGTGAAATCGTGGAAGCCGCCACCGTGTCATCTCCGGCGCCCCCGGCTAACATGGCGGCGCCCCTGGAGTCCCTCACCGAGGGGGCGGAGGCCAACGGCGCCGTGCGCCGGCGCGCCGCCGACACGCTGCCCATGCCCGTCACGTGACGCCGCGAGCCGCCCGCGCCGTCCCCGCCCGCGCCCACGCGCGTACACTAGCCAGGGACCAGTGACAAGTGAACGAGTGAAGTGACGAGTGATATGTGAAAAAGTGAATAGTGATTTACGGGATTGTTCATGTGCTACCTTGTTTTGGAGTTTCCGATATTTTGGCGTTGTTGCGAGCGCCATACATGTAAAAGTAAAGTATCAGCCTATATACTGTCCCACTGCAGGGCAAAGGCCTCCACCATAGAAATCAAGTTATCGCTACTATGATGGGATTAGGCTTAATCACCACGCTTGCCTAATGCGGATTGGTGATCACAAACCCGAGCTGTGTTCGAAAAATCCTAAACATACTTTTGCTCGACCCGGGACCCCGAGATCACGGCCCGGTACTCAAACCACTAGACCAACAGGGCGTACATGTACCTCATGTGTTATACTTATACAGCTAGCCATTTCGCTTTGAACTTTAGACCTTCGTGATAACACAAAGCTGTACAAGACAAGTATCCTGTATCATCATTTCAGCCAATAGACGTCCACTGCTGGACATAGGCCTCCCTCCAAAATTCTCCACACAGATCGGTCATGATGTATACTAGTAGACTTCAGTACATTCTAAATATTTTTCTGTGATAATCACTATCATTAACACCGATGTAATAAAAAGTGTCGAATTTATTAAATACACCCCAGAAACAATAATAACTAATATCAGAAAACAGGCAACACTTTAAATATATTACACTGAGACACTGAACAAACAGTGGTCATCACACAAATGTTTGTCCAGGGCAGGAATTGAACCAATGACCTTTGGCGTATGAGGCAGGGTCACTATCAAATGCACCATTGATCCATTCACATAAATAGTATAGGAATCATTTATTGCAGTAAATCTGGTTACAGTAGGTAAACAAAATTATTTTTTTAGTTTTGCACATTTAACTGAATATAATCGGTATGCAATATGCATGGTAGCAATCCCGTAGATAACTATTCTAATGTTAGTGACTATGGAAGCATAAAACATATAAGTGAAAGTGATGTTAACAGTGCGGGAACTGGGATGAGTGAGGAGTTAGCGGTGGTTGGTGTTGAGTTTCAAGTAGAGTGAAGTTGAGTCTTAACGTTTTTGTCACGAGGACTAGAATTTTTGCAAATAATACTGAACACATATACCGTCTTAAGTATCAATTTTATAACCCATTGTAATGTGTCAATAAAGTCATGAAGTTAATCGATGGCGCCACTGCCGCTTATGTCATAGAGTATGGTAACCCTGTTAGTTACAAAATAGGGAAATCCGTTTTCAAGACATTATTGACGCATTAAACTTTACTGGTTAGTAAATATACTTTAATAGGAACATTTTTGTTGTCTAAGTAATATATACCTATCAGATTCAGAAATCAAATCTATTCTCCATTTTGTAAACAAACAAATAGGTACTTGTCTATTTGTAATGTCAATATCAGTGTTTAATTAGCACCAATATTTTTTTGCAAATCAACCTTATCACGTCACCACTTTACCACCCAACTGATTTCTCACTCACAAAACCCCTCAACGGAAATAATGTGATGTGGTAGTGTGATAGTTTCAATCGGTATCAATGAGGATTTATGCAAATATAAAATCCGATAGATGGCGTTACGTTGACGTCAGGTCCAACTTTGACGACATTGGTCGTTTTGTACGTAACTTCGTAATTATGACAAGATACGTCAAAATGTAACCAATCCACTCGTTGTTGGACCTGACGTCAACGTAACGCCATCTCTCGGATTTTGCATTTGCAAAAACCCTCATTGTGTTTGATGTTTTAACTGTAACTAATTTTAAAACATTTCCTGTATGTTTAACTGTCAAATCAGATTAATTAATAAAATTATATTTTGAAAAACTTAAAAATTTCCAAAAAAATACTTGATGGACCATTATTTTAGCATGTTTTAATCCTTTTCATAATCAAATCATTTTTACAACATTATATATAATTGCAATTTTAATTGTACAAAGAAACCAGCTTCTATCACATCATCACACAGCATCTATCTCCGTTACTCCTGTGCGATTGTCACCAGAGTGAAAGAGACAAATAAGACGGAGGTGACACTGAATAATCCAATATGACTCGAGGTGTGTGTTCCGCGGAAGATTATTAGATAACGGCACTTGGTGTTTGATTTTATATTGTAATATCTTATTTATAAAGCTTAATTTTCTGTGTTGCATTTTATATCAATTAATGTCAATTTAGACAATCTCTTATTTCATATAGTATGGAGTAACAGAAGTATATTTAGAGAAAAATATTACAATGAAAAAAGATACCAATATTCACATGCTTAAAACACACAAAAAAGGTTTAAGCGTATTTTTTTAATACTATATTTTTTGTTAAATAGATTTTATTAGTCATTAATCTATTTTGGTCTATAACTTTAACCAATAACTGATATGTGTTTAGAAAATTCGCGCTTAAATCGTTTTAGTGTCAAAGAGTCAGTATTCTGTGGCCATAATAATGTTAAAAACGCATGTTATTTTTTCCTGATTGGCCAGAAATATGTCAACAATGTAAACTTTAACATAGGAATCAGAAATGTCTGCTACAGATAGATGCAAGCCACAAAGTAAATAAATGCTATTAATCTTAATTATCAACCATATTGTAATGATGCATAAAGTTCAAAATGAAACACCAAGTGCCCAACTCAGGTTATGTTACATCAATTTGTATTAATTGTAAATGAAAGAAATGAGTTGCTTGAATTGCAAAATGTGATATTAAAGAAGTTGAAAACAATATTGATTTTACTTTTAATTTTTTACACACGCGTTTTCCTTTTCAATCCGCCATCTTGTGTTGCGCTACGCAAAATGGCGGGCTTCCGCCGGAAACACCGCCATCTTAGTAAATTATCAAGAAATCGACGATACATACACGGATAATCGAATTTTGTTATTTAGCTTAACCGCCAATTCTGTTCGGGGCTTAATTAAATATTTTTAATTTAATAAAGAAATGAAATTACAAGGAATTACTGTAAGCTATGTTATTTGTAGTGTTTAGTTTTTTAAAGAATTCTGTATGTAAGGGTCGGAATATTGCGGTCTGCCACGACACAGCGTTATTAACTAATCGAAGGTTAATAAAAAATATATTGATAACAATAGAAATATATTTCATTTTGAGTACTAATACATAAGTAATGAATACTCGAAAACGTGTGTTCCACAGAATATTCTATTAAATATCGTAACTTTGATGGCAAATTCTTTATCTGACATTGCATTTTTCTCATGTCATGAGAAAAAGTAAGGGAGTTTTTCTAATTATCTTTACAGTGACAGTTAATATTACTGTGTCGTGTTTGGCGGCGTTTCTCTTCATGATATTAAATTAATAGGACAGTCGAGGCCCTTTTGAATCGAGTAAACCTGCTGTTGACTGCTAACCGCTATCAAAATAACGAGACTTGTCGCAGTCATGTTAACGTGTTGACGATTGTTAAATAGGTATCAACGAGTAACTACTGACGTTTCGACGACTAGTCGTAGTCGCATCGACGGGTAGGCGAAACCGCCTCGACGACAAGGCGAAGCCGCGTTGACGGTTAGTCGAAAGCTGCGTCAATGGCTAGTCGTATGCGCGTCGAAGGCTAGTCGAAACCGCGTCGAAGACTATGCGAAGCCGTGCCGACGGTTAGTCGAAAGCTAAAACCTGCGTACAGGTAGCCTGTCGAAAGAAAGCTGCGTCGACTAGGCTAGTCGATCAAGCGCGTCGAAAAACCGCGTCCGACTGACAAGGCCGAAAGCCGGCGTCGACTGTTATTCGAAAGCTGCGTTAACGGCTAGTCGTAAGGGCGTCGATAGCTAGTCGAAACCGCGTCGACCTAAAGTCGAAGACTTGCGTTTTCGTAAGGCCCTCAAGTCCCTAGTGTTGACAAGTCTTTAGACTCAAATGAATAGGTAAGTTTTGAATATGTTTTGATCGAATATTCCGAAGCCCTAACCGTTTATGGTCCATTTAGTTTAAAACATGCTTCATTAAAGTTTAATTTAAGTGGCTGTGACATAGATAAATGTAAAACCTTGACAGGCAAATGTCAGACATTAATTCATACAACACCTCAACATTGACCTGATTCCGTACTATATCTTAAGCACTTGTGGTACATATCAAACAACAGAGGAATTATAAATATAATACTTAAATAGATATTACACCCAAATACTGAACTAATATCACTATAGTGTTTGTCCAAGGTGTGGCACACGACTTTAGGCGTATAATAGTGACCAATACGCCATCGAGCATTCGCGCTTCGTAATAAAGTGTAAGCAAATTAAAGTGGGTGACTATACTCTGATTCATAATCATGTAAACTGACGGATGAAAATGACAAGTTTCTATGCATTTTGACATTTTCCATTTGTCAAATTGAGTGATAATGTATGGGGATGACACATTGACATCTGTCAGTTTACATGATTATGAATCAGAGTATAGGTATTCATTCAAAATGGAGGATTTGTGTTCGGATTTTAAAAGGTGCGTCAAGTAAAATCTACGGAAAATGTGGGGGAAAGTTACCAAGGCCAAAGTGATAATGAAGAAGACAACCCCTAATGGGTTATAAATAAATGACGTTTCTTGATTTTACTACGTCATAATCGTAACTTTTGACACATGTCACAAAATTGTAAAATGTCAGACCCTTACCTTCACTGGTCACCACACAATGTCACACTTTTGTGGTTCCCCTCCTTCAGTGTGACTGAATTTAAGGACCTAACTTCAGCCGAAATCCAAATTGCTTCTTAATTTTGGGAGCTGCTCGAACATGATGTCTCTATCATAAGTTGACTTAAAAAAATAGCATTGCTAAAATGCCGTTAACTACAATTGATTTTGAATTTTCAATCTTATAACATTAGTTCTAAGATTGAAAGATCAAAATCAACAAAATGTGGTTAGTGCCATTTTAGTCAAGTTATAAAACGTCAAACGTAAACGTCGTCAGCTCATGGCGAGTTAAGCACTTACGAAATTCGTCGGCTTAGTAAGGGGTTCGGATGGTGTAAAGTGGATAGCATATCTGCCCGGTCTGCGGAAGGTTGTGGGTTCCAGTCCCACCTGAACCCTCCGAGGAATTTTTTAAGTGCAATATTTACTTAAGTTATAAAACGGTTCGAGTATTCGGGGGCCTCTTTGTGTCTGTCATTTGCCGTCGGGTTAGCCTAGCAAACATTCTTTAGTTATTATCACACATGTTAGATGAAACTGTCGTGTGTATCTAAGGACGGACGTGTAAAATATAACCGCATTACTTGTATTATATAGTTTTATGTGTATATTAATTGATTATTTACTTAATTAATTTACCCTGAATTGCGATAGTGAAAATGAATGGAAATGAATAATTGTTTTTGAAGTATTTGTTAGATACTTTAGTGCTGTTCCAATCTTGATATTATGGGTAAAAATATCGATAGTGTTGATCTAAATTTATCGTATTAAAATGGTCGTTTGTTCAATTTTAGTTTTTGTGAAAGGCCAGTTGGCGTAATGTAGATTTCAGGATCAAACAAGAAGAAATAATATCGGAGCTATGTACGGACAGCCACACGGTGGTTTATTCAAATGGTCGTGTTAACTTCTTTAACTGACTTGCAACTTAATGTCATGCACATTTGGTTCAATATCAATTAATAGATTAGTAACCTAACGTGGATCTGTTAGTAAAATGAACCGTCAGAGTATGTCCTTAATTCTCCATTATGCCATGTAATAGACGCCTAATTCGCCTAAATTATTTTTTTTTGAAAGAAATTATTATTTTTTTGTTTTTTCTATCGCAACCCAGGTTTTTGCATCTGGCCGGACCAGTGAGATACTGTAAGTAATTCAAAATCAAATTTTACTAATTTTCAATCGTTGCGACATAGTATAAAATAAAAACACGCGAAATACATCTCTTTTATACGTTAAGGGTTAGTTTCGAATTAAATGTTTTTCTGTGTTTATTCATGTATACCCTAATGCTACGATAAATAATATTCATTTGAGTAGTAACGAAAAATATTTACTCGGGAAAAATATATACAGGAGTCTATTAGACAAAGAAACAAAATATTCATAATGCACTTATAGATTTGACCTGACCAAAATGTAAAAGAAAAAATAAAAGGCATATCTATTGAATACAAAAATAACGATCTTATACTGAATAAAATAACTTATACAAAATGTAAAATAATGAAATCAAACTAATATGGATTACAATGTACTAAACTGGACTAAATAGGCACTGGCAATCTTGATCCTTGTGCTAATACAAGCAAAGATTAAGCTAACCAGTCGACTCGTATAAATAAAAGGTGTATCCGTGAACATTTATATCCCTTTAACCACTTGTTCTACGAACCATTCTGAACAAAATTTGTTTTATGACGTTTACATACAAAGTCGGTTACATGACTTGGTCATTTTGTATTAAGAGTCGAAAAAGTTTTGAGAAATATCGAAAAGTTGAGCAAATGATGTTCAGAATGGTCAGTAGAAGACGCAGTTAATGGTATGTAAGTGTTTACAGAAACACCCTTTGTTAACAACTATTTCCTTTCTTACGTAAATTTATTCGTTAAATAACAAAATTTACTCGGACTAAAGTAAAATTGAAAGATCGGAAGATACCAGCTTTTACCGGTGTAATGTTATTAGCTTCACATAGGGATTTGGCTATCTGAATGCTCACTCGTTCTATAAACAGTCGACTTCCATGTTTTAAACTGTCATTGTGTTGAAAATATGTATGCACAATTAACTAAGATGTATAGTGTAAAATATCACTATTTTTAATTCAATAAGTGGCGTGTCTATGTACTCGTTATATTAGCTCATATTTGTATTAAAATTCTAATTGGTTATCGTTTCGTTACTTTGTTTTTTAATTATATGGATTGAACTGACAGTTGCAAATGTGACGTTTCCATACTTTTTAATATCTTGCACCTGTCAATGAGACAACAGCTATAGACAGTACAATAAGGCGGTCTTATCGCTTGTAGCGTAAAATGTATGGGAACTTGACGTTGTTTTCTGCCAGTTTAGCCCTCATTATTAAAACATAGAGTAAAGTGTTTAATCAGTGTATTTATGGGTTACGCTTATACCATGAACCAGGATTTGGTAAGTCTGGTGATGACCGAATGGTTTTTTTCTTTTTATAATTATTCACCTCAAAAAATTCAACCGAATTTATAAGTAGATATCTCGATGATACTATTATAAATTGCTCTCGTTTACGAAGACTTGTTTTCAAAATGATTGTGATACGTATTTGTCAACAATGATTGTCTATTACTTAATAGTCGACTGTGCAATACTATTATCCTGCTATTTCTAATTGTTTTATGTGTTTTCTGAGTACAAAAGATACATCGGTCGATAAATAATTCCAAGAAAAAGACTTTGATTTTTGTGATGATTTGGAAGTGTTAAATTTGTTTCTGCAATAGCTGCCACATAAAAATTGCCCACAAATACAGGGCGTGACAGACACTGAGACGTCTGTATATATTCACATCTTTTGATCGACTACTTTGGAGTACAAATTAAGAAAATCCAATATTGACTCTGAAAATCAGTCATGTGTAACTATCGTAGCGTGTTAAAAAGAAATAAATGAAAATGTGAGATACATAGTTACACCTACAGCACATTTAAAATATAGAAAAAACCTAAAATGTGTTTTATTAAATAATGTAAAAGTACTCAGTAAGTACATAAAACAATAATTAAAAAAAATCTGACAAAAAACTACAATTAACTGTCGATCTTATTACCGTTGTTTCAATGTCTTCTAGAATTAATGTTTAAAAATATAAAATGGTAACTTGTTGATATATGACATGAAGTGAGATCTAAATAATGTAACCGAATATTTTTAGAAACGTTTTGTATTATGTTCCGATCTTAAATTGTAGCTATTGTTCTAAACTCTTCAAGCTTGAAGAAAAAGGTAGGAGGAATAACGTCCCGGGCAACTTGTAAAATAAAAATAATCAAACTCTGAATGTAAACTGTATTAATAAATAATATAAAAAAGTGAAAAAAATATAGCCATCAAAAAAATGTAATCCGTTTCCAAATTTGTATATTTTAATTTAATATTTGAGTTAACAATGCTATGCGACAAAATTTTCGCGCTATATGCAAGACATCCACCTAGCATGTCGCTTCAAAAAATAATTAAATTTCGAAACTATCTATAATTTAAAAACTATTTATAAATTCACAAAAATGTTTCTTTCAGGTGGATTTTTACTAACCTTTTTTGTAATAAAAACAAATTTCCCGAATCCCAAGCAAATTAACGCATTGCCGAACGACAAAACTAATTTAATAATATAATTGGTATATACCTAAGGCTGGTTTCACTCGGTGATTATTTGGCGGTTACACAAGACGGTTGCGCGATTGTGAATGTGATTAAAAATTATAAAAACTTCTTTAATATAACTCACATCTTTCAACAAATTTTAATCTGGCTGCTGTTCATAATTTAACGCGTTATTTTTCATATTACTTAGCAGAAATTGCAATCTGTTATTCGTTAAATTGTTAACTGTCAGAAAAGAATCCTCTCTCCTGGTACGGCCAATGCCATGTAATGAAAAGAGAGGAGGAACATGTTATCAAAAGAGGGATGGGTATGAATGTAAATGGGTGGAGGAACAGACGACGGCCGAAATAGAGATGGATGGATTGTGTGAAGAATGTCATGACTGAAAAGGGGGTGGATGATACGATGACGAATGACAGGGACGAATGGAAGAAGAAATCATACTACCCCAGATAATCCGGGAACAGGGCAGGGAGATGATGAGACAGCTGTTCCTGGTGGGCGGTCTTCTGAAAAAATATGTCCAATTAGCATGCGAGTTACGTTCCGTTAGACAATTTCACGGTTTCTTCAATAGGTTGTAATTTGAGTAAAAATAATGCGTTAAATTGAAAATTGAATCAATCAAGCAATCTCGCAAGATACCTACTTTTATGATAATGCTATCAAACTTACTTCCTAGTGAAGTTCGATAGCTATTTTTAGTATTTGCAATTTGACGGTGACATAATAATATGTATACCTACGCTGCCATAGTCGTACGACCGCGGCTTGGACGTCGCGTCAAGTCTTGATATCTCTGAGTGAAATCAGCCCACACGTAGCGATTAGGGAGTGTGTCCATAAGAATAAATAAATAGTAGACACCATGTAGGTAGTAAAACAATTGATTAATAATTATTTTGTAAAATTATAATCGGCTGAGTGAGACTTAGGGATTGTCCGTCGACTTATTTCAAATTAATTTTGATTATTTGTAAAATATGTAATATTTTTATCTATAGTCATTTCTTCATGTACGATTCATTAATTCTAAATTATATTATTAAATCTTTTTTAGGTTATTATACTTCAATGGACAATCTCTAGTTTTAACAACTAAAACAATGTTAAAATGTAGTTCATTTTCGGGTTCCAATCCAAACTCAATTTGTCCGTTAAAACTCACTTCTAATTAGAAACTTTGCAGAAAAAAATACAAAAAAAAATGTCTAAAAATATCGTGAATATGTATTTTAAATGTAACTAAATCATTGGGGTTAGCGGGTGACTTTCATGACTCTGTTATGTGAATCTTTTCCCTTATAATTATGTATCTTGTTGTTTCTACAATTGTCTATATAAAAAAGTTTGTAGAAACTTAAAAAGTTTAATGTTCATTGGGAAAGATTCTCATGGCTCAGCAAGTAGTCGTGACCCCAGCTATGCGAAATATATCGACTCGTATTTACGCAGTGTCCTGTTGTTTCAACGTTAAAAAATCTCGGCGAGCTATATTTCACAGCAACCTTAGGGATGCTGGGAAAAATAACACGCCACAAAAAAATGTAACGGTTTTAACTATGTCTATACATATTATAATTAGTAAGTATCATATACTGTACAAAAGGCTGCAAATTTGGGAAAAAAATGTAAAAAAAAATTGGCCTCATTTTTTTGGGGTCATTAAGATACGCTTAGTAAAGTGATTAGGACGTGTACCTCATAAGTTTTCTGAATTGTAGTTTAGGCAGTTGCGGGTATTTTGAACGCGCCCTCTTATAACGCGGCGTATTTTTTTTTCTTAGCTTACACTTGGGCTATCTGTAACGCGTTGGCATAAAGTACCTTTGTTTTACTTGTAAATATTAATTTTTTATCGTTTAGTTTTTTTACGGCGTCGGTTGACGAATCACGCTTCTTCGGGTACACAGGGGTTGCGTTCAAAATGTCGGCGGTTTAATAAATAAAATCGCTGTAAATTGTTTGTAAAAATAGTCATGTTCGGGATTTCAAGTGTAGTTTTGTTGATTATTTTTTTCAACCGGAAATTGCTGAATAAAGCGACGATTCTGTTTCATGTTTGTTTCATTATGAACCTAGTGAAAATGCATGTCTAGTCTTCTTATCTTGAGAGTTTCTCAAATATGTTATTTATCTTAAAGTGAACTTGCAAAGCGATGGCATGATGTTTGAATTAATAGTCTTGAAAAAGTCATGAATTAGAATATGTTTTCTTGGACACCTTGCCACGCTCAGGTATATCTGCTGCTGACTGTACCACAGAGGATATATCCTCTGTGGTATTATATACTGTGATGCGGATTTTACTGGAAAATCTTGGCGCTAGTGCTTACTAGTGCCAAGTTTTTCCCCTAACTTAAGTTACAAAAACATATCTCGCAAGTATTTCGCTATTTTGGTTTACCTATAAAGCTTGAAGTTGTGTGTGACCAACATTGCTTTCACGCCGAGATGGATAGGCAGGGTAGATAATAAAACCAAAAAATATCACAAAAAGCGTTTATTTACCTTTAAATCTTACATTTAAATCACTGTTTTAATCAATATGATCAATTTGGATGCAATATGTGTAATTTCTTTGATCTTCAGTACTCGCTACACACACTTATTTGAATATTAATAACGAATAGCTATGTGTGAATTTATTACATACAGCTAAAATTTTTTTACGGAATATACTTTTCTTAATGGATTAATACATTAATATACCGGTCATTCTAATACTAATTATTATAAATGCAAAAGTGTGGGACACAATTCGAGTTATTATTATAATGCTCAAACAATTTTGATGAAATTCGATGTAGCAACATGGTTATCATTACAGTGGGTGTAACTATTTAAAGCAGTATGTTCTTTGGTCATATTCATAGTTAAACATATGATTAAAGAGAATCTGATAGAATTGTACCATTTATTGATGACTTGCATATGAGAAAAGCGCTGACTAGTGTTGCCAAACTATGATCCTATAGACACGAGGCAATACTATCATTAGGCTATCGATTACTATCGATACTCTATAGCCTATCGATAATGGACTAACTATACTCTGATTCATAATCATGTAAAGTAAACTGACAGATGAAAATGACAAGTTTCTATGCATTTTGACATTTTGCATGTGTCAAATTGAGTGATAATGTATGGGGATGACACATTGACATCTGTCAGTTTACTTTACATGATTATGAATCAGAGTATATAGTCCGCACTAGTACAGACAGCCACACGTCATGTAGGTATACAAATGTGACAAATTTTCTCAAATGTTTCCTGCCCTTAATGTCAAGTCAAACAATGGTTCACAGATTGTAGCAATCTGATTTTTGGCTGTCAGTACCTACATTTTATTTATAGCAGAGATTTCTAATAATTAGACAATGTTCATTATAATTCGTTACTATTCATAGCGACGCTTATCTCTATTACAACAATTCTGCTCGGCAGTATTGACTATTGAAAGTCTAAACTATAAATTGTCACATACCTCAGTCCTTATCTACAGATCATCACATCTCGGAAACAGTTTAACGCATCACGATCACAAGTCATAAAATCACGGAAATATTTTCAACGCACCACGAAAACAGTTCATCTCATCACGGAAACAGTTCAACACATTACCACCACAAGTCATAAAGTCACGAAAACAGTTCAGCGCGTCACGGAAACAGATCAACGCGTCACGACCACAAATCATAACGTCACGGAAACGTTTCACCGCATCACGGAAACATTTCAACACTCAAAGTCGAAGATGTCGTTGACGATATCGTCAAGGTCCATGGGTCATTCGTACGGGACCTCCTGTGGCGGGGGCACCTCGGGCTTCGCCTCCGCGACCGGTTCCGCGGCGTCCTCGGTTCGAGACTCGTCTGAGCTCGAGTGGGACTCTGTTTCGCTGTCCGAGTCGTCTTTCTGTAGGTGAAAAAAGTATTGGTGTTATTTTCTTACACATAAAACAAGAAATTGTTCTGATTATTGTTCTAATATTGCGAATAAATGATTTGATTCTTTATCCCCGACCCTTTCACGCTGAGCGTGTCTTTTATTTGGATCTGACCGGTATTTCGTTTTAAGAGAAGGTTGCTAAAATCTTTGTTTTATAAAGTTTTTTGTTTCATTAAAAGTAGGTAATTCACTCAACATCACATACAACAATTTTTGCGAGTTCACCTAAAATTTTTTTTTAAATTGAAAGTTCGTCACGTGACTTGTTCATTTTGTATGGGGAGTCGAAAACAATTTCAAAGCCAAGGGTTTTTGCAAAAATGCAAAATCCGATAGATAGCGTTACGTTGACGTCAGTTCCAACTTTAACGACATTGGTTGTTTCATAACATAACTTCATCATTTTGACATGATACATCAACTCAAAATGTAATCAATCCACGTTTTTGCATTTGCAAAAACCCCCATTCAATGTATGAGATGTTGTGTGAATTATTATGTCAAATATGTAATCTACAGCTGACAGAGTGTGTATTGGCACGGCTGTTGGGGTGGTGCGGTCCTTGAGTGGAGGCCCCAGCCGTGGCAGGCCTCCAGGTGAACCGACGATCTAGTGAAGGTCGCGGGAATCACTTGGATGCGGGTGGCACAGGACCGATCTGTGTGGAGAACTTTGGGGGTGGCCTATGTCCAGCAGTGGACGCCTATTTGCTGAAATGATGATGATGATAGGCACGCACCTTGAGCGTGAAGGGCGTGTAGTGCGGTCTGTGTGGCGAACATTGGGGGAGGCCTATGTCCAACAGTGGACGTGTATTGGACTGAGCTGATGATGATGATGATGACGTACCTTGAGCGTGAAGGGCGTGTAGGGCGGTCTGTGTGGAGAACATTAGGGGAGGCCTATGTCCAGAAGTGGACGTGTATTGGCTGAAATGATGATGATGATGACGCACCTTGAGCGTGAAGGGCGTGTAGGGCGGTCTGTGTGGAGAACATTGGGGGAGGCCTATGTCCAGCAGTGGACGTCTATTGGCTGAAATGATGATGATTGGCACACACCTTGAGCGTGAAGGGCGTATAGTGCGGTCTGTGTGGAGAATATTGGGGGAGGCCTATGTCCAGCAGTGGACGTCTATTGGCTGAAATGATGATGATGATGATTGGCACACACCTTGAGCGTGAAGGGCGTGTAGTGCGGTCTGTGTGGAGAACATTGGGGGAGGCCTATGTCCAGCAGTGGACGTGTATTGGCTGAAATGATGATGATGATGATGATGATTGGCACACACCTTGAGCGTGAAGGGCGTGTAGTGCGGTCTGTGTGGAGAACGTTGGGGGAGGCATATGTCCAGCAGTGGACGTCTATTGGCTGAAATGATGATGATGACGCACCTTGAGCGTGAAGGGCGTGTAGGGCGGCGGGTCGGTGTGGTAGCGGCAGGCGGGCGCGGGTAGTGGTAGACGCGCTAAGGGCTCCCGGCAGGCGCCGCAGCCGCGGACGTCGCCGCATGCAGCGAATAGCACCTGAGAGACAACACAGAATCAAAAGAATAGAATAGAAAACCGATGGGGGCTACCGCGTGTGAAAAATCCGCTAATGGCGTACTTGAGAAGTAAAGTCCATCTATATTTTTTTTAATTTTGGTATAGCAATGGTCAAAATGTTGAATGCGAAAGCACAACTTAGTTAGGGTCGAGGGGGCAAAGTGCGCCTAGCGGGTCAGTGCCCCCCCCCCCCCCCCCACCCCAAATATCTCGAGAACTAATGATTGTATACTACTAGGGATATCTTACATCGACGCTATTAGGGATAGTCATACAGGACTATGGCTTTGAGATAGGCGCCATTTAATTTTTACTGTAGTCGTAAAAATCTAAAATAAATTGTTAATATTGTAATTAACGACATTCGAGTGAAGTAGGTGCATAATTTATATAGTTTTCTTCAAGATTCTGGCTTTATATCATTTCCAGCTTGTGTCTAATAAACTTAAATGAAGGTTTTTGCAAATGCCAAATCCAATAGATGGCAATACGTTGACGTCAGGTCCAACAACGAGTGGATTGGTTACATTTTGACGTATCATGTCCAAATTATGAAGTTACGGAAACAAAGTCGTCAAAGTTGGACCTGACGTCAACGTAACGCCATCTATCGGATTTTGCATTTGCAAAAACTCTCATTGAACGTGATATTACTCTGGTCTTTAATCATGTGGAGTAAACTGACAGATGCAAATGTCATATTTCTATAACATTTTGCATCTGATAAATTTAGTGATAATGTATGGGGATGACATATTGATATCTGTCAGTTTACTCCACATGATTAAAAACCAGAGTATAGTGCCAATAATTTTTGATGTGATTTATTTTCTCCACTTGGGGTATGCATTTTGTATGAAAGCTATGTAAAATGTTGCGTTTAGACCACTACTATTTTGATAAAATTTACTTTTATAGTAGTTAGTTTCGGCGGCCACGAGGTAGACCGAGGAGGCGATGGCGGGATGAGCTCGACACCTATTGCGCCAACTGGACCGTAGTCGCCCAGGATCGTGAAATGTGGAGGAGGGGTAGGGAGGCCTTTGCCCAGCAGTGGGACACGACGGGCTTTTAATAATAATAATACGTTTATAGTATGTTTAATACCTGGTGTCTGTCGTGCAGTATGTGCTTGAGGCAGTGCTTGGCGGCGGGCAGCGTGTGGTTGCCGCAGCGCACGCCGCCCTCCGCGAACGTGCAGCGGCCTTGAGAGGGAATAGGCCGCGACGGCGCCTCCACGCCTTGCTGGGGGGACAAAGGATACCATTGATGTTATGTTTAAACATGTTGATCTATTCTCTATGTGCGAAGTGGGTGGTGGGGAACGGCAAATCGATCGTAGCGCACGACATGGCAGAAATGTGAATTAATTCTGGGCTGTCATGTGTCAAATTGCTTTATTTTCATAACTTCCTTTATAATTTTAAGTAAAAACGTAAAAGTTTGCGATATGGGTCATAGTACATGCTGTGTCGTAAATTGTAAAAACAATGGGAAAAACAGTTCGTGCTAGTTTTATTCGTTTCCAACATCAAAGTGGACATTACAGCAAAGACAAAAATGGATAGCTGCTGTGAAGAGAAAAAAGTAAGAATCCATATTTTTCACGAGGAAGAAAATCGCTAGATATAATATACTTACTTTTTACACATTTTTTTCAATATCGTTGAAAAATTAGTCGAAAATTAATATCACAAAGATATCATATCATCTAGTTGACATGATTTGACAGATGACAAGTCCTGAATAGTTGCGGCCACTGTCATCGCGCACACAACGAATACACATAGGACTATTTAAATTAATAGTAACTAGGGACAGTTCAATCTTTACGTAAGCGTCGAAGGGGGGGGGGGGGGGTCTAGGCTCTGCTTACTTTTGACGAAATTCAGGAAGAGAAAGTATAATATCTATCGATCATTTTTGCTGACAAGGGGGGGAGAGGGTTAAATTTCCCAAAAAATCTGCTTACGTAATACTTGAATGGTCCCCTAGATAGAAGTATATGGATATGTTTCATGTTTTTAAAAAATAGTATCGAGTTGCAATTGCCGCCGCCCATGGACACCTGCAACACTAATGGAGTCACAAGTGCGCTGCCAACCTTTTATCCCCTTCCCTTCCGGTGGGCCTCCGGTACCCTCACTCACTCAGCGAAACACAGAACAGGGGCTGCCTCACGCCGGCTTTCTGTGAGCAGTGGTATCACTCCTGTCGAGCCGGTATGCCGAAGCGTGGTTCTCCCACAATCAAATCTATCCAAGCCAATAACCTATTTTAAGGTCTGCATCCACGCCTGGCATTACCTTGGCCCTCTTGCGGAGCAGCTTCCTGGCGAGCAGGCTGTCGGCAGCGTGGCTGTAGGCCTCCAGCTGTTACCTTGGCCCTCTTGCGGAGCAGCTTCCTGGCGAGCAGGCTGTCGGCAGCGTGGCTGTAGGCCTCCAGCTGTTACCTTGGCCCTCTTGCGGAGCAGCTTCCTGGCGAGCAGGCTGTCGGCAGCGTGGCTGTAGGCCTCCAGCTGTTACCTTGGCCCTCTTGCGGAGCAGCTTCCTGGCGAGCAGGCTGTCGGCAGCGTGGCTGTGGGCCTCCAGCTGTTACCTTGGCCCTCTGCGGAGCAGCCTCCTGGCGAGCAGGCTGTCGGCAGCGTGGCTGTAGGCTCCAGCTGTTACCTTGGCCCTCTGCGGAGCAGCTTCCTGGCGAGCAGGCTGTCGGCAGCGTGGCTGTAGGCCTCCAGCTGTTACCTTGGCCCTCTTGCGGAGCAGCTCCTGGCGAGCAGGCTGTCGGCAGCGTGGCTGTGGGCCTCCAGCTGTTACCTTGGCCCTCTTGCGGAGCAGCTTCCTGGCGAGCAGGCTGTCGGCAGCGTGGCTGTGGGCCTCCAGCTGTTACCTTGGCCCTCTTGCGGAGTAGCTTCCTGGCGAGCAGGCTGTCGGCAGCGTGGCGGCGGTGGTGGCTGGCGTAGGCCTTCAGCTTGCGTAGTTGGCGGCGCTCGCGCACGGAGAGGCCCCCGCTGCGGGACTGGGCGTTTATGCTGCCTGCGGGTACACGATCCATCATCATCACCATTTCAGCCAATAGACGTCCACTGCTGGACATAGGCCTCCCCCAAAGTTCTCCACACAGATCGGTCCTGTGCCACCCGCATCCAAGGGACTCGCGCACATATCACATTCCATACTAATATTATAAATTGGAAAGTGTGTCTGTCTGTCTGTAAGAAAGACAATTTCTGTCCTGTCTGCGACAAATTGACGTGATTTTTTAAGTGGAGATAGTTGTAGGGATGGAGAGTAACATAGGCTACTTTTTGCTCCTTTCTAACCCCCCATTTTAGGGAAGTGAGGGGCGCGAGCGAAGCCGCTGGCAAAAGCTAGTACACGATAATCATTCCATCCCAGTGTTCAGGGACCACGGATAGCCCTTGGAAACGTATAGTCACCAAATTTTTTGTGTCAGTGGGGAGGGGGGTCAAGAAAATAAAACGAATGAAACATCTTTGAAAGAATAACTTGATTCTCATTTGAATTACCTGAGATATCACAACTTTAGGAGCACATATTTTGGGCAAGCCCAAAAACGCTCTATACAAATAGTTACTAGAAGAGTGACGTCACACGCTCGTATCTTGTATGCGCGTCTAATAAATTTTGTTTGGTAGCTATATCAAATGTTTGGTTTAAGTAAATGGTTTTATAATAATGGTTGGTGTAAAATGTATGGGAAGTTCAATGATATATGTATATTTCCCTATTCTATCTATCTGAACCCCCCCCCCCTCCCCCCTCATTTAAACACTGATATAGCTGGAGGCACGAAAGTATAGCGATGACCGTTATTTTGCGCACTTGTAAAAAAGAAGACGTTCTATCAAAATTGGTTTCTGCGCACTCAAGGTCATAACTACACTTTCTTGCCGCAGACTATATTATTATGTTTTCAATACTTACAATACTGTTCCTTCTCTGCCTTCAAAGACTTAAGATACTGCGAGCGAGCCATCTGTAGCAACGTCCTCAAGCGCCCCATCTGCCTGATGTACGCGGACTGCAGCGATCGCAGGGCGTTTTTAGCTTCCGACACCGCCTCCTCGGCTGTGAACACTCCTGCTCGCCTGGAAAGAAGTGTCACGCTGTTAGTACTTTTTTTTTATGTGATAGATAGCAAACGAGCAGACGGATCACCTGATGGTAAGCAATTGCCGCCGGTCATGGACACTTGCAACACCAGTGGAGTTACAAGTGCGCTGCCAACCTTTTATCATATTTTCCCCCCCGGATGGGCCTCCGGTACCCTCACTCACTCGGCGAAACACAGCACAGGGGCTGCTTCACGCCGGTGGTGTAAATTTGTGTCACGCTGGGTGTAAATGTGTCACGCTAAACCAACGCCAAAACTACAGAAGGGATTGAATTCGATAGATGGCGTTTCGGTAGACGCCTGGTCTGGACGAGTGGATTGGACATTTTGACGTATCACGTCAAAATTATAAAGTCTTGTTATGAAACAAAGTTGGACCAGGCGTCTACGTAACGCCACCTATCGGCGACTGACTCCCGCCCGAAGCGACACAAGCCCTCGGGATCCAGAGTGACGCTGTCGCAGTCACTGTCACTAAGTGTCACTCTAAATGTCACTCTAAGAGTCACTCTAAGTGTCACTCTAAAAGTTACTCTAAATGTCACTAAAAGTCACTCTAAGTGTCACTAAGTTATACTCTAAATGTCACTCTAAAAGTCACTCTGAATTTCGCTCTGGGTCACTCTAAGGGTCACTCTTAGTGTCTCTCTAAGGGTCACTCTGAGTGTCTCTCTAAGTGTCACTCTGCCTCTTATTAACTCACCACAGCGGCTGTGACTCGCAAGGCGCCTCCTCGCTGGAGGACAGCGGCGACTCCCGCCCGAAGCGACACGAGCCCTCCGGGCCTAGCGTGACACTATCGCAGTCACTGTCACTTGCGCTAAGTGTCACTAAATGTCACTCTAAGTGTCGCCCTAAGTGTCACTCTGTCACTCAAAGTGTCATTCAAAGTGTCACTCAAAGTGTCTCTCTAAGTATCGCTCCAACTGTCACTCTAAATGGCACTATGTCACTCTAAATGTCATTATGTCACTCTGAATGTCACTCCAAATGTCACTAAAACTCACTAAAAGTGTCACTCTAAAAGTCAATCCAAGTGTCACTCTCCTTGTCAACTTACCAAAGCGGCTGTGACTCGCAAGGCGCCTCCTCAGTAGAGGACAGCGGCGACTCCCGCCCGAAGCGACACGAGCCCTCCGGGCCTAGCGTGAAGCTGTCGCAGTCACTGTCACTCTAAGTGTCACTCTCATTGTCATACTAAGAGTCACACTTTCACTCCGACTGTCACTCCGAATGTCACATTAAGTGTCACTAAAAGTCACTCTAAATGACACTCTAAGTGTCACTAAAAGTCACTCTGAATGTCACTGTGTGTCACTCTAAATGCCACTAAAAGTCACTCTAAGTGTCACTAAAAGTCACTCTGAATGTCACTCTAAGCGTCACTCTAAATGTCACTAAAAGTAACTCTGAATGTCACTCTATATGTCACTAAAAGTCACTCTCAAGTGTTTCTCTAAATGTCACTAAAAGTCACTCCAAGTGTCACTCTCCTTGTCAACTCACCACAGCGGCTGTGACTCGCAAGGCGCCTCCTCAGTAGAGGACAGCGGCGACTCCCGCCCGAAGCGACACGAGCCTTCGGGACCTAGCGTGACGCTGTCGCAGTCACTGTCACTGGCGCTCGCGCACTCCATCACGGAGGCCGAGTGTTGGGCGTTTATAGCTGTGGCGTCTATTTGTTCTGCGAAACAATACATTACAAGTTATATAGATTATCATCATCATCATTTCAGTCAATAGACATCCACTGCTGGACATAGGCCTCCCCCAAAGTTCTCCACACAGGTCCTGTGCCACCCGCATCCAAGGGTCTCCCGCGACCTTCAACAGATCGTCGGTCCACCTTTTCATTGTGGGAGATGGGATTCAGGCTTTTAATTGTGGGAGAGCCATGCTTCGGCATGAATGAGCCGGCTCGACCAGAGTGATACCACTGCCTCACACAAAACCGGCGTGAAGCAGCTCCTGTGCTATGTTTCGCCGAGTGAGTGAGGGTACCGGAGGCCTATCGGGGGGGAAGGGGATAAAAGGTTAGCAGTGCACTTGTTGCATGTGTTCATGGGCGGCGGCAATTGCTTACCATCAGGTAATCCGCCTGCTCGTCTGTTACCTATCAGACAAAAAAAAACCTAGTGGGAGGCCTGCCACGGCTGCGGCCTCCTGCACGTGGCCTCCACTCAAGGACCTTTCCACCCCAACGGTTATATAGATAAATATACTCAAAACTGGAATTCAAGATCAAAATATCTACGACAGATACGTCACTGTCAAATCTGTTATAAAGTCACTTTCATATATTTTTTTCAGGTTTTATCAACCTTTTTGGCATTCTTTTTCTTATTATGCAGTCAATCAAGTTGCCATACATTTTGCATCTGTATAAGTAGATATGTAATGTAAGTTAAAATGTTATAGGTAGGTACCAAATGTTATTAACACCTGAAGCGTTATAAGCGCAATACCATCATTGAAAAATAAAATTACGGATGATTAAGTTTTTATTAAAGCGTCTTATATTTACGTGAAAAAAAGTAAATAAAACTTTTTAAATCATAGAATCAAAATTACCAATAAATAAATTACACCAGCGATTGTTTTTAGAAAAAAGGGGTATACTATGGTACGATCATTTTATTGTAATTGTTTTGCAATGTGGGACACCCCCCTTGTCAAAGCTATATACGTCCGTGGTATAGAAGATAGAAGAAGTATAGATATAGATACAAATGGACTCACTGAAGGGGTCTATGGCGCTGGGCACCCCCTGGTCCTGCTCCGCCTGGTCGCTCACCACAGACACTGACGACGCACAGGAAGTGGTGCGAGGTCTCTCCGGCCTGAAAGTTCAGTAAAGTAAAGTACTACCTGGGGAACCCAGGAGGCCAATTGTCGGTTTTCGCCTTCTATATCGAGTCGACTTGATGGAACGCACAACTAATGGGAGAACAAAGATTACAGTCGACATTCCTTATCTTGTTCTCCTATGGTAATGATCTATGCGTTCCATGAAGTCGACTCGACATAGAAGGCGAAACCGAGAATTGGCCTCCTGTAGGCCTAACATGCGCACCGCGACAAAATTTTGTCGACTCTCGTTCGCGAGAGCGCATCCTTCTATCTCGCTCATCGCTCAGTCAGGTGAACGAGACGCAACTTGCGCCGACACAATACGAGTGTCGACAAAATTATCTCGTGGCGCGCATGTTAGCCCGGCTGGATGCGCATACCATCCAGCCAATGACCGGCGCGCACCAAGAGGTTTAGCTCTTCGTTCCTGCCCTGAGCCTTCATGGAATGCCCTTCCAATTCATATGTTTCCTCCTTAAAATCCTGGATTTTTTAGGCGGGGCGTGAAACGGCATCTCAGCAGGCTTTCAGGGTGGGAGTGACAGACTCAATGGACACTTTGTTCTTTTGTGCCTGTCAATCGCATGTTTGGATCTCACGGCCGCTTACCATCAGGCCGAGTGAGGTCATCTTGATTGTCCTCAGTATAAAAATGGTAGTCTTTAGGAAGATCTTCAGCAGCGCGAAAGCGCTGTCAGGTTTCCTAGAGGAACTTGCCTGGTTGGAGTGAAGACCGGCCGACATCACTCTAAACCGGCCGATAAGCCCGTACGAAAGATGAAGTATCAGCCTATATACAGGGTGTATCTGTAAACATTTACATTCCTTTAACCACGTGTTCTATCAACCATTCTGAACAACATTTGTTCAACAACTTTACTAAATTCTTCGAAAAAAATTTCGACTCCCCATACAAAATGACCAAGTCATATGACCGACTTTGTATGGAAAAATTTCATAAGTCATAGAACAAAATTTGTTTAGAATGGTTGGTAGAACACGTAGTTAAAGAGATGTAAAAATTCACAGATACACCCTGTACTGTCCCCACCCCATTGGTATAGTGGTTTAACGTCGTAAGACCCAAAAACCTTTTAAAAGGCAAAAACAATTGATTTTCTATTGTGTCTGCTGTCTAAGCCTTATGACGTTAAGTACCATGCCGTGATCTCCAATCCCATCATAGTAGCGATGACTTGATTTCTATGATGGAGGCCTTTGCCCTGCAGTGGGACAGTGTTAAGACTTGCAAAAATAGAAGATATATTAAGTAAATACAGGGTGTATCTCTGAACATTTACATCCCTTTAACCACGTGTTCTACCAACCATTCTGAACAACTTTAGTTCTATGACTTTTGAAAATTCGCATAAAAAAAAATCATCTTTCCATACAAAGTCGGTCACGTGATATGGTCATTTTGTATGGGGAGTCGAAAAATTTTTCGAAGAATTTGGAAAAGTTGTTGAACAAATGTTGTTCAGAATGGTTGACAGAACACGTAGTTACAAGGATGAAAATGTTCACAGATACACCCTGTATATAAGCCACTCACTTGACGTAGTGCTGCAGCTGGTTGAGCAGCGTCTCCGTGGTGGTGACGGGCGGCGGCTGCGCGGCGCTGCGCTGCCGGGCTGCCAGAGCCGCGCGCGCGTGCGTGAAACATAGCCTAAGGCAAACATCGACACTATAATCCCACTTATAGATAGATAGATATAGATAGTTCTTTATTGCACAGAAATTGAATACATTATACCCAAAACTGGAATTCAAGACCAAAAAAACTACTTCAATGTTGCTACTGCAATAAAATAATTGTACCATAGTATACCCCTTTTTTCTAAAAACACTCGCTGATGTAATTTATTTATTGGTAATTTAAAGAAATAATTTTATTTACTTTTTTTCACATAAATAGAAGACACTTTAATATAAACTTAACCATCCGTAATTTTAGTTTTCAAAGATGGTTTGCGCTTGTAACACTTCAGGTGTTAATAACATTTGGTATCTACCCACAAAATTTTAACAATGTATGGAAACTTGACAGTTTAGTCTGCTTAATAATAAAAATAATGCCAAAAAGGTTGGCGAAACCTAAAAACGTCACTTGAGAATGACATTAAGTGACTTTAACAGATTTGACAGTGACGTATCTGTCGTAGATTTTTTGGTCTTGAATTCCAGTTTGGAGTATAGTGGAACAACTGTGATATACAGTACAATGAGGCAGTCTTATAAATAAAAGTGAAAACTGAAAGGTGATGACCCTGATTGTATGGACCCTGATGGGCTCAGACCTTGTACAGTAGGTAAAAAAAAACAAATATGCCTTACAACCTTTGTATGTGTCCAATTCCTTTAAAATTACTTTGTTTTCTAGTATAATAATTGTTTTACACTGTTACTCTTTTCGCCGCACCACTGTCTTTTCTGCATGACCGAAATGTTAACTGGTAGAGAATGCCCCTGGGCATTAAGTTCGCCCATTGTTACAAATTTTGTGCAATAAAGTTTGAATAAATAATAATAACGCTACCCTCGTACAAGCTGGCTTGTCTCAACCCTGGTCCCTGAAGTCACTAAGAATACCTAGAGGCGTTAAGAAGTTGCTGGCTGCTAGGATGTCATTCGCAGGCACTCACCCTTGATCCCTGGAGGCACTTAGTTACTAGCTGTCAGGATCATGCTCTGGTTTGTGTCATACCTGATACCTGGAAGACCTAAGTTGCTACCTGTTAGGATCTCATTGTGGCTAGTCTCACCCCTGGTCCCTCTGCTCCTTGAAGACACTTTAGGTCACCACCTGCTACTGCCGGAACGGCGCGCGGGGTCCTGCAGGATGTGCCGCCCGCAGTACTGCCGCCCCGCCATGCCGGGCTGCGTGCGTCCCTACAACACGCCTACACTCAGTAGCTGATGCTAGCCGGACTGGTGAGACTTTAGTAAGTCACGTAGAACTCCCGAATGACTTGTGCTAGAATGCTTTAAGCTAATGACTAGCCTCATGGTCTTTTTTAATGCGACGGGGAGTCTATTAGACTATTCCATTGGCTCGCAAGCGACCCCGTAGGGGTCGCTAGCGGTGTCTTCTCTATCTTATCATTATCTGACCCAAGTCACTCATCTGACTCATGTGCCAATGTCTCCATATCTAACGTCAACGAGAGTCTATTAGTCTATTCCACAGGCTCGCAGCGACCCCGTAGGGGTCGCTAGCGGTGTCTTCTCTATCTTATCATTATCTGACCCAAGTCACTCATCTGACTCATGTGCAATGTCTCCATATCTAACGTCAACGAGATGGTCTATTAGTCTATTTCATTGGCTCGCAGCGACCCCGTAGGGGTCGCTAGCGTTGTCTTCTCTTACTTATATTTCACTGATCCATGTCACTCATCTGACTCATGTGGCAATGTCTTCATATCTAACGTCAACGATAGAGTCTATTAGCCTATTCCACTGGCTCGCAGCGACCCCGTAGGGGTCGCTAGCGGTGTCTACTCTTAGTTATATTTCTCTTACCTATGTCACTTATCTCAGTCATGTGCCAATGTCTCTTAAGTTACTAGCTGTTAGGATTATAATCTAGCTTGTATCAACCCTGGTCCCTGAAGTCACTAAGAATACCTGGAGGCGTTAAGAAGTTGCTGGCTGCTAGGATGACATTTGCAGGCACTCACCCCTGGTCCCTGAAGTCACTTTAGTTACTAGCTGTCAGGATCACGCTCTGTAGTCCCGATGGTCCCTGAAGGCACTAAGTTGCTACCTGTAAGGATCTCATTGTGGCTTGTCTCCTGGTCCCTCCGCTCCTTGAAGACACTTGTAGCTGTGCGGATCGTATAGGATCATATTGCCAGTCTCTCACCCCTGGTCCCTCCGCTCCTTGAAGACACTTCTAGCTGTAAGGATCCTATAGTTAGCCTCACCCCTGGTCCCTCTGCTCCTTGAAGACACTTTAGGTCACCACCTGCTAGGATGCTATTGCCAGTCCCTCACCCCTGGTCGCGATGATCCCTGGAGGCACTAAGTTACTATCTGCTAGGATGATACTGTTATCCTCACCCCTGCTCCTTAAAGACACTTTAGGTTACTAGCTGCTAAGGTCCCTGACGTCAGCGTTAAGCAGTTACTGGCTGCTCACCCCTATTCCTTGCAGGCACTAAGTTACTAGCTATTTTGATTGCGGTTTGTCTCTCTGGTCCCTGGAGGCACTCGCTATCTGCTAGGATGATCCTATAGTTGCTCTCACCCCTGGTCTCTCTGCATCCTGGAGGCACTAAGTTGCTAGGATGATACTGTTGCTCTCACCCCTGGTCCCTCTGCTTCCTGGGGGCCCTAAATTACTATCTGCTAGGATCATATCGCCAGTCTCTCTCACCCCTGGTCGCGGTGGTCCCTGGCGTCGGCGGGCGCCGGCAGCGGGCAGCGCTCGCCGCCGCCGAGCGCGTGCGCGCACTGCCGGAACGGCGCCGCGGGGTCCTGCAGGATGTGCCGCCCGCAGTACTGCCGCCCCGCCATGCCGGGCTGCGTGCGTTCCTACACACGCCTACACTCAGTAGCTGATGCTACCGGACTGGTGAGACCTTTAGTAAGTCACGTGGAACTCCCGAATGACTTGTTAGATGCTTTAAGCTACTCGACTAGCCTCATGGTCTTTTTAATGACACGGGAGTCTATTAGCCTATTCCACTGGCTCGCAGCGACCCCGTAGGGGTCGCTAGCGGTGTCTTCTCTTTCTTATCATTCTCTGACCCAAGTCACTCATCTGACTCATGTGCCAATGTCTCCATATCTAACGTCAACGAGAGTCTATTAGTCTATTCCATTGGCTCGCAGCGACCCCGTAGGGGTCGCTAGCGGTGTCTTCTCTTTCTTATCATTCTCTGACCCAAGTCACTCATCTGACTCATGTGCCAATGTCTCCATATCTAACGTCAACGAGAGAGTCTATTAGCCTATTCCACTGGCTCGCAGCGACCCCGTAGGGGTCGCTAGCGGTGTCTTCTCTTTCACTGATCCATGTCACTTATCTCAGTCATGTGCCAAAGTCTTTAAATTACTAGCTGTTAGCATCTGATTCTGGTTAGTCTCACCCCTGGTCTTCTGAAGTCACTAAGAATACCTGGAGGCGTTAAGAAGTTGCTGGCTGCTAGGATGTCATTCACAGGCACTCATCCCTGATCCCTGGATGCACTAAGTTACTAGCTGTCAGGATCATGCTCTGGTTTGTGTCATCCCTGATACCTGGAAGACCTAAGTTGCTACCTGTTAGGATCATATTCTGGCTTGTCTCACCCCTGGTCCCTCCGCTCCTTGAAGACACTTGTAGCTGTGCGGATCGTATAGCTAGCCTCACCCCTGGTCGCGGTGGTCCCTGGCGTCGGCGGGCGCCGGCAGCGGGCAGCGCTCGCCGCCGCCGAGCGCGTGCGCGCACTGCCGGAACGGCGCCGCGGGGTCCTGCAGGATGTGCCGCCCGCAGTACTGCCGCCCCGCCATGCCGGGCTGCGTGCGTTCCTACACACGCCTACACTCAGTAGCTGATGCTACCGGACTGGTGAGACCTTTAGTAAGTCACGTGGAACTCCCGAATGACTTGTTTCTAGATGCTTTAAGCTACTCGACTAGCCTCATGGTCTTTTTAATGACACGGGAGTCTATTAGCCTATTCCACTGGCTCGCAGCGACCCCGTAGGGGTCGCTAGCGGTGTCTTCTCTTTCTTATCATTCTCTAATCCAAGTCACTCATCTGACTCATGTGCCAATGTCTCCATATCTAACGTCAACGAGAGTCTATTCCATTGGTTCGCAGCGACCCCGTAGGGGTCGCTAGCGGTGTCTTCTCTTTCTTATCATTCTCTCACCCAAGTCACTCATCTGACTCATGTGACAATGTTTCCATATCTAACGTCAACGATAGAGTCTATTAGCCTATTCCACTGGCTCGCAGCGACCCCGTAGGGGTCGCTAGCGGTGTCTTCTCTTTCACTGATCCATGTCACTTATCTCAGTCATGTGCCAAAGTCTTTAAATTACTAGCTGTTAGCATCTGATTTTGGTTAGTCTCACCCCTGGTCTTCTGAAGTCACTAAGAATACCTGGAGGCGTTAAGAAGTTGCTGGCTGCTAGGATGTCATTCACAGGCACTCATCCCTGATCCCTGGATGCACTAAGTTACTAGCTGTCAGGATCATGCTCTGGTTTGTGTCATCCCTGATACCTGGAAGACCTAAGTTGCTACCTGTTAGGATCATATTCTGGCTTGTCTCACCCCTGGTCCCTCCGCTCCTTGAAGACACTTGTAGCTGTGCGGATCGTATAGCTAGCCTCACCCCTGGTCGCGGTGGTCCCTGGCGTCGGCGGGCGCCGGC
Source organism: Cnaphalocrocis medinalis (assembly GCA_014851415.1). Lineage (NCBI taxonomy): Eukaryota > Metazoa > Arthropoda > Insecta > Lepidoptera > Crambidae > Cnaphalocrocis > Cnaphalocrocis medinalis. Next base: position 1,381,357 of record CM026301.1, on the reverse strand, counting down.
AGCGGGCAGCGCTCGCCGCCGCCGAGCGCGTGCGCGCACTGCCGGAACGGCGCCGCGGGGTCCTGCAGGATGTGCCGCCCGCAGTACTGCCGCCCCGCCATGGCGGGTTGGGTGCATTCGTACGATTGGTTCGCGCATTGGCGGGAGCGGGAGACTATCTCTTTTTGTAGCTGGAATGATGAAATAAATATATAAAACTACTAGCAGCCGCCCGCGACTTCGTCCGCGTGGAAAAGTAAATTTTTACCCCCCTTTTAACCCCTTACAACCCCTTTTCGCACTAAAAAGTAGTCTATGTTCTTTCTCAGGGTCTAGATCATCTGTATATCAAATTTCATTTAAATCCGTTCAGTAGTTTTGGCGTGAAAGAGTAACAGACAGACAGACAGACAGAGTTACTTTCGCATTTATAATATTAGTTAGGATAATGTTTATTATGTAGGAAATTGCGCGTTACTAATACCGTAATATAAATTACCGTAGTACTATTTTCTTCATTTATATTTTAATACTATTTACTAATGTAAATTGTAACTGCGTTTGTTAAATTAACGTTTTTTTTTTATTTCACGCCATCCTGTTACCCAAGTAGAATCTCCGTTTTATTTGATGCATAGGTTGATCCGTCTGTACCTGAATAACGTGTTAACGGCGTTAACTTATAATGACCTAGATGGCGCCACTGTGCCTCCGATAAGTGTGCGTGGCGCCCTCCCAAGACGAGTGCGACCGGGCAGAATCCAACCCGGGACCTTTCGCGCTTCGGGCGAACACCTTAGGCACTGCGCCAATGAGGCCGTCAAATTTATCTTGAGATTTAAAACTGCGCTAAACAAGTCGAAATAAGTACTTCCGAATTCTCAGTTAAACATTCTCCAACGGACTCGATTCTCCATCGAGCGGCACAGACTTAATATTATGATAAGAATCATTCAATTACCCTGTACGATCAAATATTCGCACCTTTTCATTTCTTTACGGATTTTGAAGGATATCCCTTGAATTAGATTTGAGTGAGGGCAGTCGTTCAAATTCTTTAATAATTCTGAAGATGAGGCTCAAGTTACAAGATTTAGTAAAGCGATTTGGGATTGTTTGTGGCGATGTTAGGTAAAATGATGCCACTAGTTGGGCCTTTGACTTGCGATGGAAGATGCTTAGTCTTTTAAGACCTATTAAAAAGACTAGACTAATTGTTAAAGCCTAACTACTAAATTAGTATTGTACATTATCTTGCCTGGAGACATGACCGAAGTACTACAGTATGCGCGTCTGTACAGTAGTTGCCTCCTTTGGCAGTGTGGGAAGAACTCGCGTCTGAAAGTCTGTCCTGGAGGAGAACGGTGTCAGAAAGCCTAGAAAAATACGATGAAGCCGGCTAAAACAACTTGCGGCCAAGCGTGCTAAGCGCCATGTGCGACCTTTCGCACTTCGGGCGAACATCTTAATTACTGTGCCACCGAAGCCGTCTTATTACTTCATCATCAGCAACCCACGCTCGTCCACTGCTGGACATAGGTCTCCCCTAATGCACGCCACCGCTCCCGATTTTCGGCCACTCTCATCCAGCTCACTCCAGCCAGCCTGCGAATGTGGTCATCCCATCTTGTAGCAGGGCGTCCAACACTACGTTTGCCGAGTCGCGGTCTCCACTCAAGGACCTTATGGCTCCAACGGTTGTCAGTTCTGCGGCTAATGTGACCAGCCCACT
>CM026301.1:1264179-1379546 GCA_014851415.1 Cnaphalocrocis medinalis | reverse complement strand
AGAAAGATGATGAAATCAAAGATGGAGATGACCCTAAAAAGGTAAGAATTTTATTGCTTTGAAGAAAGATTCGACGCCTTCGAGCAATGAGTCGGTAATGCGCTATTATGGACTTATTGCTTTATGTCAAACTAGCGGCCGCCCGCGACTTCGTACGCGTGGAGTTAATTATTGACACTTACCGTCATATTTTGGACAATCCACACAATATATTTTTATAAATTGTAGCCTATGTGTTATTCTGATGTATAAGCTATATTGTGGTAAAGTTTCATTCAAATCCATTCAGTAGTTTTTACGTGAAAGAGTAACAAACATCCATACATCCTACACCTTACAAACTTTCGCCTTTATAATAGTAGTAGGATTGAAATTTACGAATTCGTAAAGACAAGCAGTATTATTTCATTAACGCTATTTTTCGTTATTATTTAGCAGAATTTATGATAAACGATTATCATTAATCATCTTATAATTTTCAGGTGACAATAATAGCAGATATTGCCAAGCCAGATGCTGAAGCGAAATCACGCAGCTTATTTTTTTGTCAGTCTGTACCCACGTGTGCGAGTATAGACGCAACTAGTGTGCGAGCGAGAGGTGAATAGTTGCGGCCGCCATTTCTAATCCCAGCGTTATCCGCACGGGTAGTACTCAAATTTTATCACTTCTTCACCCTCAGGTCAACAATTTACACAATCTATTTAAGATTGTTAAATTGTTTAACAGAATATTTATTCTGTATGGACTTAAATTGACTAAAGAATAATTTATTTTCATAACTTTAACATCGTAAGGCCCATAAGCCTTTTAAAAGGCATAAAACAATTGGTTTGTGTCTGCTGTCTGGGCATTACGACGATAAGAAGAGAACTAAAATGTTTAGAAAAAATTGCCAGTTTCAAATTTAAACTTATCCTATAGCTTAAAACCCCATACCTTTTTTCTGAGTTCAGGCTTTCCCTTCTTGACTGTGGCGACGATCATGTCTCCGGATCCGGCAGCGGGCAGTCTGTTCAGGCGACCCTTGATACCTTGCACCGCAATGACGTACAGGTTCTTGGCTCCTGAAACGTTAAATGATAATTTGATAATTTTTTGTGAAATTAGGTAAGCAGAAAATTGATTTTATTGCTAAGTAGAGTTAAATACTTTGACAATTTTTTAAAGACATCTCACAAAATTCTTTCAGAGTACCCATTGTATGTATGGTTTTGTAGCAGTTGAAACCAAGCTAAGATATTCATTTGAAGCTACCCATCCACTGACTTTAAGTTAGTATTTTTTAAATACTACAAAAAGGTTTAATAAATTTTAAGCACATAAAAAAGCAATGTTCAAAATGATGTCAGAATTTTAGGTCATTACTATTATTTAATGCCCTAAATGAGCTACAAAAGTGGTTTAATGGATTATAAGAAAATACAAAAAACAATGTTAAAATAATTGAAAACAGAATTTTAGGTTATAATAATAAACAATGAAGATTTATCTCCTATAGTCGAGCCGTTGTATCATGCCCGATTTGACAACACCTTTCTTTTCAATTTTGCACTTATCCCTGCTATGAGGAACACATTTCGCGAATCATAAAGAACTACTTTTAACAGGCCCGACTATACCAATTATGGTTACTTTCTCTAATCGGTTACAAAATAAAAGAGTAGGTAAATAAGGGTCAAGCTTTTGTTACAAAGAAAAGTACAGTTACGAGGCGCCAAGCATAGTAAAATTAAAGTTTCAAATTTGTAGAGCATTATCTCGGTTTGTTGGTTGACTGGACGACTTCAGACACAGCCAAGGAAGAAATCATCATGATCCAAAACACGTTTAGTGTTAAAAATTACAGTATCATCACCAGTCGTCCGGTCAAGTGTGACTTCTAGGTTATGTTGCAAAAACAATGTTTTTTCTCACCTGTGTTGTCTGCGCAGTTGATCACCGCTCCCACTGGGAGACCCAGCGAGATGCGGAACTTCGCTCCCGCGGAACCACCACGTCCTTGAAACAGAAAACCACACTTTATTCATCCTACTTCGACACCATAACACTGTCTTCGAAGGTTAGACATGATCGTAACGAAATATACGCAATTCTATAACACATGGGGTCCTAGCAACCTCCTCACATGTTTGCTAATTAATTTACACACTCTTGTACAGGATTAAAACGGATATTTTATAATTTCACACACCTCTCTTAGACATTTTGTTGTGTCAAATTTTTGAAAGGAAATAGAAAGAACGTGAATATAGCAGCAGATTCTGAGATTGAATTCGTTCAGAAATAATGACTGGCTTGAATATAGTCACAAACGATAAAATCTGTTTGGAGCTTAGAGTAGACAGCCACTGGAGATGCCCTAACGTCCGCGCTTCTAACAATTTTTTTCACCATTTTTTGCGGGTGACGAGGTAAACACGTACAGCACACCACCAAAATTTAAATACTCAACAGTCACAAATTTTGCTGTCACGATAACGCACACTACAGAAAAATTTAACACATCAAAAAATACACGCTCACAAATAAGATTTCACGTAACTATGCAGCATACATACGAAAAAGACAGTGATGGGACACAAAGAATGAGTCGAATCAGTTGGTGAATGAACTTATATTATAAATTGTAAGTGTAAAAATTCTGCACATTGAAGATAAATAAATATTTATTTAGTCAGTTTTGTAAAATAAACCGGCCAAGAGCGTGTCGGACACGCACATGAAAGTGTTCCGTATCCAAAAGATGGGCCCTTAAACCTTATTTTCATAGTTTAAGTTAGGTAGTTATTTCCATACATTACCATTTAGTTAGGGCAACTGCACGTCATAAGTTGGTCCAAGTTGTATTAAAAATACTATGTATGATACAGAGTCCGCTAAGTTTTCGTTAAAAGTACAGTCAGCCACACATCAGGTTACCACAATCTGTCAAATTTCCTCAACTGATATTCAACTTAATGTGTATGACAGTATTTACTGTGATGTGTGGCTGTACGTAGGTACTTGAAATGAAATGAAAATGAAAATGACATGAAATGAAATGAAATGAAATGAAATGAAATATTTTGAAATGAAATGAAATATTTATTGCTTGCTAAGTGTTACGTAATATAAATATTAGGTGTTTTTAGTAAACATGGTACTTATAACTTAGCTACCTTTTAGGTAATTGCAAATGTGAGGGCTTATCCTAATAACAATATTAATATAAGAATCTTAAATAAGTAGGTACTAAAGTAATAATCTGGTACGACATAGACATTTTTTCTTATATCTAATATACATATTATCTTTTCATTCCGTTAAATATTCATTTAAAGTGTAGTAGCATTTTGCAATTAAGTGAGATCTAAGGTTTCTTGTAAATATTTTTAAAGTCTTGTTCATTTTTTATATTGGGAGGTAATTTATTATAAATTTTTACTGCCATATAATAAGGGCTGGTATTTAACATTGATAATCTTGATTGTGGCAGGTAAAGTCTGTTCTTATGCCTAGTATTTATATTATGGGTGTCTCTGACTCTAGTAAAGTTTTCTATATTTTTAAATGTAAATATGCAAATATCATAGATATATAATGAGGGTAAAGTAAGTAAGTTAAATTTATAAAGTATGGTTTACAACTTGTAGTATTATTTATCTGGGCTATTATCCTTACACATTTTTTTTGCATTATAAATAGGTCGTTTGCATTTGTACTATTTCCCCATAAAATTATTCCGTACCTGAGATGCGAGTGGAGGTATAGAGCATATTTTTTTCAGAATTATTTTAATAGTATTTCAAAGTTGGGGGGTGGAGAGGAAGCTCTAATTTTAACTTTGTATTAATATATCTCGAAACTGGGGGGTTTGATCCACATTATGTCAAGGCAATTTTTGTTGTATTTAAAGATACCTTTTTAACGATACCGACCAGACGATGGGGTAAGTCGAATTTATTTTTCGAATTAACTTTTCGCTGTATGGAAAGGGGGGTGAAAAATAATTATTTTTCAATAATGTTAAAAACCAATTTTGGATTATCAGTATACATCTCTATACCAATTTTTCAGTGGCAATCGGTGCAGAAAACGGCGGAGAACGAGCCAGGACAGACAGACAGACAGACGGACAGACATGACGAGTAGACTACGGAACCCCTAAAAAATGGTGAAGTTGTGCAATACATACTAAAACGTAAAAAATTGGTGTGCGCTAGTTTGGGGTTAAACATTTGGACAAACAAAGGGAGAGTAAATGAAACAATATATTTTTAATTAGAATGATTTATTGAAATATTACAAAAAATCCTTATTTATATTGATTTTCAAAATGAATAAGTTTATTGTACACGTGTCGAATATATTTCTGGGGGTCTAATTTTTTTGAAATATTGGATAAACGAACATTCGTATACTTTTCTATATTAAAATTAGCGAGCTTCAATTATGGTTTACTATCTACTCCGCTATCATGCATGATACTCCCGGACCACATATTTTATTCCTTTTACCTCGAAACATTTTATAGCCACCAATTCTTTTTATTTTTGGAATAAATTCCAACATCGTATGACCAGAAGAAAGGACAGTAATTTCTCTAATTCACTTTACAATGTTTTAATATTATAATATACGTCTATACTATTTTATTCAAAATATAATAAAAAGAACGGATTTTGAAACTAACTGCAGTGAGTGAATGATTCATTCGAGTTGATTTTAATTGGTCCCATCACTAGGACCGATACCACGATATCATTATTAAATTTTTCTGTCGTTTACGTATCGTAAAGGTTTTTTTATTAAAATAGATTTTCTAGTTTAATACACATTTGATAATTAATAAAAGTCATTACTTATGATAGGAAACGCGATCTTGTTGCGAATTTTAGCTGTCAGATCGCCTTTTACATGAAAATACTGCACAATTCACCATTTTAAGAGAAACGTCACGCGGACACGGAGCGATGCAAAATGGCGAAGTAGCGACATCCAAGTAGTTTTGTATAACTTAGTTGACCAGTTCCGAATAGTTGACCAATGTACTTTGCCGGAGGGGAAACGCCCGGTATGGCATCTCCAGTGGCTATATACTCAAAGGTTTGGAGAAGAATTTCAGTGTATTTCAATGCTGAAAATTGAAAAATACAAAGTGCAAAACCGTGATTGAATTTACTTGGATCGTTTTTAAAACTAACTTATAACTTTTTTTCAAATTTTTTAGAATCTTTAAATCGTATTTACTTTATTTTTGAACGAAATTGTAATGCATGTTCCGTGCTATGCATAGAGCAATTTTGTTAATCATTTTTAATTTATATTGAAAACTATAAAACAATTCCAAATAAGGCATTTTTCCTTTTTAAAATGTAGTTTTTTACCAAAAAAATCTTAGTCCGGTTCTTATAACTTAAAATGAGATCGTATTTGATCAATGAAAAGTTAAAGAAAGTGCGTTAACCGAAATGTTGCAAAAATTTGTTTGTCATCCGCTGTCAGTTTCGTTGCCGCTTGTCATCCTTTGATTTTTTATTTAGTCCGCTAAAGATTTGATTTATTAGTGCTAAAATAAAATTATTAACACAATTATGGCATTTATGGGCGATTCTATGAATCCCGCGCCTCTGTGGCACAATGGACCTTCCCCCGGAGCCTTTTATAACTTCCCTGGTAACTCTTCGACATTCGGGCCTTCCAACCACACAGTTCAGGATTTCAGAGCTCAGTGAGTATTTCTAGTTATTGGTAACCTTCAGTTTTCTATAAAACTGATTTCCCCTCTTTTCTGCATAAAGGAGTTTATCCTAGCCAACAACCTATTTATTAATTAGACAATCATTTTTAACAACCTAACATTGCTTATTAAGTGCAGATTAATCAATTTTAAGGTACTTAGTTTGTTCTTTTGTGGTTGTGGACCTCATATTTGGATTTCACGGCCGCTTACTATCAGGCGGAGTGAGGTCATCTTGATTGTCCTCCATACAAAGAAAATCAATACAAGGAAGGAACATGCATTTCTTGCTACAGCTGCATTACAATATTTTCTACTTAAATTAGCCAATTCACTGTATGTTATATGCTTTATTTGTATTCTAGTGTTTTAATTTTTAATAATACATTTCACAGCTCTGCCCAGCCAATCACCACCACAACCACAGTCATCGGACTAAAGTTCGATAAGGGAGTAGTAATCGCGGCAGACACACTCGGCTCTTATGGTACGCTGGCTCGGTTCCGTGACTGCCCCCGTGTCATGAAAGTTAACGACCTCATCTTGCTTGGATCTGGTGGTGATTACGCTGATTTCCAGTATTTGAAGGACATTATTGAACAGAAAATGTGAGTATTCATAATCCCATAAAGAATATCGGCGGTTTTCATAGAAGTGGTGAGTTGAACTAAAGGCTCCGCTACCCTTAACGACTTAGGTATCAATGGAATTGCTCATCAAGTAATAATCTAAAACAGCATCACTCTTTCTTATAAAAGCGGGAATTTCTTTTATTACGATGTTTGTTTAGAGGTTAGAATAGAATAAGTACCTATCTACGTCACTAAGAAATTACTATGATAAACCGTTATTTGATTCGCTGTCACACCAGTAGCCACTTCCATGATGTGGTAAATCGCGATGTACTTGTAAACAGGAACAAAAACCACAAAAAACGAATTAAGTATGTTAAATTAAATACAAACAATTTGATACTACTCGTAATCAGACGACAACCATTTGACCACAGAGTACATTGTATTTGACACCTCGAAAAAGCACAGATAAAGAATTTAAAAATAAGGTTGCACTACAGTCAGTCTCCAATAAACAGTAAGATTTAAGCTTGGTTTGAACTGATCTTATGAGATACTCCCGCTTTATCTTAATGTAAAAATATTTATATTTAAATGTCCTTTTAAGCAGCTTTATATATTGTCATATTTTTTTTTATAAGGGGTTTATGTTAAGTCTAATCAGACCGATGTTCTTTCGATTAGCCGGCATATTTGGTAGTGACCCTGCCTCATTTAGTAGAGATCCGAACTTACATCGACCTTCACGGGCTGATAATCGAATGAAATATCCTTATGACAATTTATATACTAGAAAATATATTAAAAATAGGTTTGCTAAAAAAATCCTGGACGACTATTTTAATTAATTTTTTTAAAAATAATATTTAACTAAATTTAATATTTAATAAATTTTCATTCTTACTTAAAGTATAAAAACGTAGAATGTGCCGCCATTGGGTTGTCTATTATTTACCTGGACAAGTACTCGTTGTCAGGTATAAACAGGTATGCCGATGGTAGTTACCTTCACTTGAAATGATAATAAAAAATTGGCGGCACATTCTATACGTTTTTTATACTTTAAGTAAGAATGAAAATTTTCTAAATATTAATTTAGTTAAATATTTATTTTTAAAAAAATTAATTAAAAATAGTCTGTCCAGGATTTTTTTAGCAAACCTATTTTTAATATTTTTCTAGTATATAAATTGTCATACAGGATATTTCATTCGATTATCAGCCCGGTGAAGGTCGATGTAAGTTCGGATCTTAGACTATTTGCCAAACACTTTGTGTGATGAACACTTATGTTTGTTCGGTGTCTGGGTTATATATGCAATCCCATTGCTCAATTTCAATCCGCTCTGCTTCAATGAAAAGACAGCCTAAGTGTTGATTTCCACTAACGAAACTAAGTTTTTTCAAATATTAACGTTATTGATGGCCCCTAATTAAGTATTTTCTAACTTTCAGTATCGATGAGCAGTGCGTTGGGGACGGTCTACAGCTGAAGCCCCGCTCGCTCCACGGCTGGTTGACCCGGGTGCTGTACAACAAGAGGAGCAAGATGGACCCCTTGTGGAGCAACTACGTTGTTGCTGGTATTCAGGTATGATGGGAAAAGTAATTTCATTGACATTAAAAAATTACACTTTAAAAATACATAGCATTATATTTTCAATTTTAATAAATGCCAATATTTTTCAATAATTGAACATGTTTTTTTTTACAATGACTTATTACTCTGATGTTCACTTTTTTTCGACAGTTTGCAGACTTACCATCTACTAATAGAACCATAATGTGCTTCAATGTATTGTTTAGCTAGCGAAGAAGCTTTGATGGCTATTATATAAATAGCTTAATTCAAAGACATTATTAACCAGGGTCGTCCCTTAAACCTACAAGGCGATTTCGCTCAATCTGTAGATACACAATTTATGTTTGAAAATATAATTTTTATGTTTAAAAGATGAATTAAAACACTCAATTGACTTGACATTCCCGCCATTAATCGTTCACTTAGCAGATACGGCGGTTTGACTCATTCCTTTTTCGTGCGAGGCGACGAGCGCACGCGGCACCCAAAAATTTTGTTACTTGAGAATATTTTAAAAATCTAAGTAGATCGTGAGTTTACAAGTATAATCTCCTTTCGTACCTATCCCCAGGACGGCGAGCCCTTCCTAGGAGCTGTGGACAAGCTCGGCACGGCGTACGAGGACGCTGTGATCGCGACCGGCCTGGGCGCCTACATGGCGACTCCGCTGCTGCGTGATGCGGTGGCCAAGGGGGGACTGGACGAGCAAACTGCTAAGTGAGTTTAGTTGGGGATAGATAGATACTCTTTATTGCACAACACATTACAGAACTTAATGCTAATAGTAATTTCCAAATACAATATCGGCGGCCTTATCGCTAATAGCGATCTCTTCCACACAACCTTTGGGTAGAGGAATAATGCAGCGAATTAACAAGGGGTAAGGCAGTGCAGATCTTTTATGTAGGTAATAAGATAAATACATCATAATCTATATCTATACATATAATAAAAATGTAAAAAAGCTGTGTCTGTACATTGAAGATATTTATCTCAAAATAACTTAGGACGACTAAAAAACAGTAACAGAACATGAATAAATGATTTTTAAAATTTTTGTCTGTCTGTTTGTCTGTTTATCTGTTTGTCTGTTTGTTCGCGCTAATCTCGGAAACTACTGAACCAATTCGAATGAAACTTTTTTATTGTATAGCTGTAATATCAGGGCAACTTATAGGATATATTATATTTTGAAGACCAGGCTCCTTGATGTAGAAACCACAATAGCCCAGCTAACTATAAGAGGTAGGTCAATGGCACTTTAACAAAAGTTGTTCAGATTGATGAGCATTTTTATGATGCCATGAAAAAAATCAAAGATCATGGAACATCTGGTTTGGCTTAAAGACCAAGAAAGCCCACTATAACAAATGGATGAAATGGAATGGAAAATTGTCAAATGTGATGAGCATTTTTGGATGAAATCCTATAAGGAAGGTATTCCGAACTTAAACCCCTAATGGAGCGAAAAGGGGGTTCCAAGTTTGTTCATGGGACTACGTGATTCCTTGGCCCAATCTACTCCAACTTTTGCATACACATTCTTCGGCAGAATTGATGGATAAAATATAAGATTCAAACTTTAATAGAATACTTACATCCCCTCATGGAATAAAATAGATATATTTGGGGGTTACTTTCATTAGAAGTTGATATCATTTTTTTTTAATATTAAATTGGTTTGCACTTGACCTCATTTCACCTGATGGAGAGTGCCAATGAGGTCTAAGATGTAGCGTGCTTTCCCAGAAGAAGCCTTTTCACTCTCGACTTAAAGACACCCAAATGTACCTCTCTGGAAATACAGAAGCCGGCAAGTTGATCCATTCCTTAGCAGTTCGTATAAAATATCAATGAGCCGCCTTAAAAATCTATTAACCTATAAAGAACATTTATAATAAGTATTTTTTTTATATCTATTTAAATAATCATCTTTAAGTCAAGAGTCATAAAGTTCACGCAAACGAAGTTGCGGGCGGCCACTAGTAAATACATAAATGCATACTAGTAATAAATTAATACGAGATACTGCTATAATTTTATACTTAATAAATAAATCATTATTATTTTTTTTTTATGTAGATAACCAGTTGACGAATAATAGATAGACGATAGGACGAACCCATAACCCGTTCATGAATACTTCCTTTAATTATGTAGACAACTGGACCCTGGAGATTTGTTAAATTTGGATGTACCATGTCGAAATTACTAAGTTATGTACATGTGGCAATAGTTCTACTTATGCCGTACTGCATATCACACACTACCTGACTGCCTTGGTGGCGCAGTGGGTAGTGGGTCGCACTTTAAAGAGACTGCTGCTTCTGGGGCCGCGGGTTCGACCCCCGGGTCGGGCGAAAAATTTGTACCCGAGTTTTTTTGTCCAGAAATTCTCAGTCCAAAGTCTGTAAGTTGGCAGTCTTGTACCACCGTGTTTGGAATTCACTTTAAGATGTTGGTCTTGCGCCCGATCTCTTCGTTCGTGTTACACGTGACCCATCGAATTAAGGGTAAGGGAATGAGTGCAGCTATGTTAGCGCACATATTTGAGCACTATAATATCCTGCGTACGTGGCTGATCGTTAAGATTGGCCGCCGTAGCCGAATATCGATGGGGAATTATTTCTATATCTATACTATTTATTTATAAAGAGATAACTTCCTATAGACAACGACAACGCTTATAGGTAAACCTAAAACACGAAACGCTTGCGCGATGTAATTGGACACAGCGCCATCTATTAGTTCATTTCTGAATTACGGTCCCGAAGCGAAGTGAGGGCGGGCCACTAGTTTATAATAAACTACTCATAATACAAACCTCTTTACAGAGCCCTAGTCCTGAAGTCCATGGAAGTCCTCTTCTACCGCGACGCCCGCGCCTTCCAGCGATACCAGCTCGGAGTGGTCACAGCCGATGGGGTTAAGGTTGACCCCATGCGGAGCTGAAGCATGACTGGTCACTGGCCCATATAATAAAAATGTAAAAAAGCTGTGTCTGTACATTGAAGATATTTATCTCAAAATAACTTAGGACGACTAAAAAACAGTAACAGAACATGAATCAATGATTTTTAAAATTTTTGTCTGTCTGTTTGTCTGTTTATCTGTTTGTCTGTTTGTTCGCGCTAATCTCGGAAACTACTGAACCAATTCGAATGAAACTTTTTTTATTGTATAGCTGTAATATCAGGGCAACTTATAGGATATATTATATTTTGAAGACCAGGCTCCTTGATGTAGAACCACAACAGCCCAGCTAAACTATAAGAGGTAGGTCAATGGCACCTTAACAAAAGTTGTTCAGATTGATGAGCATTTTATGATGCCATGAAAAAAATCAAAGATCATGGAACATCTGGTTTGGAACTCTAAGAGCCCAGCTACACTATAACAAATATGGAATGAAATGGAATGGAAAATTGTCAAATGTGATGAGCATTTTTGGATGAGATCCTATAAGGAAGGATATTCCGAACTTAAACCCCTAATGGAGCGAAAAGGGGGTTCCAAGTTTGTTCATGGGACTACGTGATTCCTTGGCCCAATCTACTCCAACTTTTGCATACACATTCTTTGACAGAATTGATGGATAAAATATAAGATTCAAACTTTAATAGAATACTTACATCCCCTAATGGAATAAAAAATAATTTGGGGGTTACTTTCATTAGAAGTTGATATCATTTTTTTTTAAATATTAAATGGGTTGCACTTGACCTCATCTCACCTGATGGAGAGTGACAATGAGGTCTAAGATGTAGCGTGCTTTCCCAGAAGAAGCCTATTCACTCTCGACTTAAAGACACCCAAATTGTAGCTCTCTGGAAATACAGAAGCCGGCAAGTTGTTCCATTCCTTAGCAGTTCGTATAAAATATCAATGAGCCGCCTTAAAAATCTATTAACCTATAAACGAACATTTATAATAAGTATTTTTTTTATATCTATTTAAATAATCATCTTTAAGTCAAGAGTCATAAAGTTCACGCAAACGAAGTTGCGGGCGGCCACTAGTAATACATAAATGCATACTAGTAATAAATTATACGAGATACTGCTATAATTTTATACTTAATAAATAAATCATTATTATTATTTTTTTATGTAGATAACCAGTTGACGATATAGATAGACGATAGGACGAACCCATAACCCGTTCATGATACTTCCTTTAATTATGTAGACAACTGGACCCTGGAGATTTGTTAAATTTGGATGTACCATGTCGAAATTACTAAGTTATGTACATGTGGCAATAGTTCTACTTATGCCGTACTGCATATCACACACTACCTGACTGCCTTGGTGGCGCAGTGGGTAGTGGGTCGCACTTTAAAGAGACTGCTGCTTCTGGGGCCGCGGGTTCGACCCCGGGTCGGGCGAAAAATTTGTACCCGAGTTTTTTTGTCCAGAAATTCTCAGTCCAAAGTCTGTAAGTTGGCAGTCTTGTACCACCGTGTTTGGAATTCACTTTAAGATGTTGGTCTTGCGCCCGATCTCTTCGTTCGTGTTACACGTGACCCATCGAATTAAGAGGGTAAGGGAATGAGTGCAGCTATGTTAGCGCACATATTTGAGCACTATAATATCCTGCGTACGTGGCTGATCGTTAAGATTGGCCGCCGTAGCCGAATATCGATGGAGGAATTATTTATCTATATCTATACTATTTATTTATAAAGAGATAACTTCCTATAGACAACGACAACGCTTATAGGTAAACCTAAAACACGAAACGCTTGCGCGATGTAATTGGACACAGCGCCATCTATTAGTTCATTTCTGAATTACGGTCCCGAAGCGAAGTGAGGGCGGGCCACTAGTTTATAATAAACTACTCATAATACAAACCTCTTTACAGAGCCCTAGTCCTGAAGTCCATGGAAGTCCTCTTCTACCGCGACGCCCGCGCCTTCCAACGCTACCAGCTCGGAGTGGTCACAGCCGATGGGGTTAAGGTTGACCCCATAGCGGAGCTGAAGCATGACTGGTCACTGGCCCATATGATAAAAATGAAGTGAACGGAGTAACTGATGTATTTTTTATTAAATTGTAAGGTTTATTAAGGTTGTTTGATTGATTACTTATTTATTCCTAGTTTATTCCTAGCATTATAAAGTTAATATTTTGGGATGGCACTTGAATGTGTTACACAGTAAATTTAAATACTTGATTTCTAAAGCAAGATTTTAACTTGATCAATTTTCTAAAGCAAGATTTTAACTTGATCTGCAAATTACAGATAGGCTTTGTTATTCGGATGGGTTGATTTATTTATTACAAACTAGGTTACCTAAAGTAGGTAACATATTAAAATGATGTTGACATTTATTAGAGCAACAGTCCAAATATCACCAGCCTAGTCCACAACACCCATACCAGATTTTAGATGGAAACGTAACATTTTAATCAGCGACCAGCACTATAAAAATATTATAATGCTCTTTTTGGCTACATAAGATGCTATTCGAATTAACGTTCCCTGTAAGTCGGTAGACTGCGACGAAAAAAACCGGTACATCCCACTATCCCCATTGTCCTTGATCCATGCAGATGGAAAGTCTACGAAACCGATTTTGAAAAATCTACATTGGACACAGTTTTCCAAACAAGAACCAACCGTCGATTCGGACTCTTATTACGGTTTCTTATCTCGAAAGCCTTTTTGTGGGTTGGTTCTGGTTTGCGTACCTACCTATCTATGTCGCAATAAGAAGGCAAAATATAATTTCCAAAAAAAAATTAAAAGCACATGCTTTTTCGAAGGGGCTTGTCTAGTTCCAAATATTGTCGACAGATGGCGCTGAAACACTATTTCCGAATCCGTATACAATGAGGCTTGTAACTGCTTAAAACCTGCATCGCGCAATCAAAGTTTTAGCTGGCACTAAGTATATATACAAAAGTTTGACTGTTACAAGTGTACTTGCTTCGGCAGTACATATACTAAAATTGGAACGATACAGAGAAGATTAGCATGGCCCCTGCGCAAGGATGACACGCAAAATCGTGAAGCGTTCCACATTTTTGGACAGTTCAATTTTGATATTGGATGATTGAAAATAACATGCAAGTATAAAACGCAAAATTGAAATTGAATCAATAGCATCACTTTAAAATTTATTTCTTTTCTTTTACCAAGAGTTATTCCCGCTGTCTACCCCGGGTGAACAGTGCCACAAATGATTAAGACATTTCCGTTGTCCATCCCTTCTCAGTACCAAGAGGGGGACGGGAAATACGGGAATGTTTTAAATAATAGGGTATTTGACTAATCTCGAGATAGTAAAAAATATTTATACTTTTCCAAAATATTGGTAATGAGAACCAATGGCCAACATTTTCAGTTAAAAATATAACGTCTAGCTGGTTTTATGAGCATTCAAAGTTTCTGGGCAAGTCCATTATTAAAGTATAAAATTTTAAAATAATTATATCATGAACTACCCGTACTTTTTCACCACTTTTATTATGAAACCATTTACTTAAACGAAACATTTGATATAGCTACCAAACAAAATTTACTAGACGCGCATAAAAGATACGAGCGTGTGACGTCACTTGCCTGTAGCCATTTGTATAGAGCGTTTTTGGGCTTGCCCAAAATATGTGCTCTTAAAGTTGTGATATCTCAGGTGATTCAAATCAGAATCGAGCAATTCTTTCAATAATGTTTCTTAAATTGAGAGGTCTTTTGATTAAACACATAAAAAAAATTGTCAAATACCCTATTGTATCATTGTCTACCCAGGGTGCTAGGACACCATTTGGCTAGATGGATTGATGGATCAGTGAAATGCCGCTTCTAGAAACTGGCCTGACTGGTGGAAAGAAAATCGTCAAACCGAAAACAGGGTGAACTTGGGAGAGCTAAGTCCTACCTATCCTAGCAGTGGACGTGCGGTTTGATGAAGAAAGATCCATTATTATTATAATTACTAACATTGATTTTACTCAAAAGCAGTATTACCCGACGATTCGTTTAGCGCAGTGGAGAGGTTGAGACGCGGGTTCGATTCCTGCACTACAACGAGTTACAGTTCTACATAAATATATTTAATCCATTATTTTGTTCTCTGTTGTAGTCAGGTATGTACCTACACAATAGACGTAGGAAGAAGGTCTGTTGGGGAAAATCGTCCATGCATATCGTTATACGTTCTCGCTTTTATCCCTGGGTGATTCTCAAGACAATAAAACACAAAGTAATAGAAAGATAGCTTATATTACCACATTACAGTCTAAATGTGCAGTGATGCGTTTGGCAGTCGTCTTTACATGTTTGTAGAAAAAATATATACCTTTGACACGGTAATATGAGTTTTTTCATGTTGTTTTATTTCTTTAACTTCCTCATACAAAACAGACTAACGTTACTCATGAGATAAAATTCAGATTAACCACTTGGTTTAACGTCGTAAGGCCCGGACAGCAGACACAATGCCTTTTAAAGGCTTCTGGGTCTTACGACGTTGAAAGTGACGATGTCACTTGCATTTTTATAAAAGTGGCAGTATAATTTTAAACCATAACTAATTTTAGTCTACATTTTTATTACACAAAAAGGGGTTCATATTTTTCACAACACCAACATTTTCATAGTACTAGGTACATCTTTTTAAATCTACACGTTATTTGGAACATTATTGTGATAAACACGATAATTGGAACATTTTAAAGATTTTTTGTTTGATTATTTAGGAAGGGAAATGGAAAGTATGTGCAAACATTTTCATTGCTATAATAACTTTTGTTCAGCAAAGAAAATATAACAAATTAGATTTAAGCTTGGATTAAACACACCTGGAATCGAGTTACTTATATGATTAATTGAGTATACATTTAAATTATATTTTTCACGACTTTTCTTCAGAAGTCCACGCATGCCATGGTTAAACAAGATAAGTTATTTGCGGTTCTGATTCAAAATTCATATTGATCAATTGCTTTGTTCCAACATAAAAGACACAAAAAAATACCTTCATTTTTAGTCCCAGACGCAAAATCGACAGGGCATCGTAGCTCCCGAAATTTTTTGATGACCGCCGCCACAAAATTATGACGGATTATATATTTAAAATTAATACCCTCAACATAGTTATCGTATAAAAGGGCTTGAGTAGTAGAATAAATAAAATATGATCAATTTCGAATCCAAGATGGCCGGCGGCTCGCCACAAATTATCTGTATTATATCGGTGATTTTTAAATTTTTTTATTGGTATTAATAATGTGTAGCCAAGACACATTTCCATTGCTGTGCCATTGGAGTAAATATGACAAAGTAAGATATAATGCATCTAGAAAGTCATGAAATAATTTGATGGCGCCACTGCGGCTTACGTTATGACGTAAGTATGGTAGCCCGATTGGTTATAAAAATAGAAGCGAACCTCCCTCTTAACATTGTGTCGTCTATATGTGTTTGTTTATTTGTTGTTTTAGATGGTGTTAAAACTCAATTATTAATAATATCCAGAAGAGCTATTCTCGTCACACCGGTCAATTTTATTTTGTACGTGTCTCTTTATCACTCGATGTTGGCAGAGTTAAAATGTGCTCGTGATAGCACAATAGCAGCCAATTTTTAAAAATAAAATAAAAATAAACATTTTTAAGGAACTATCGGAGTTCCTAACTCTGATAGTTCCTCAAAAATCCGTTGTAATGACTTTCTCGATGCATTATAAATAGGAATATCCTATTTTCAGCTGTATCACTAATAATAATACAGGAGCAATAATTCCTTAAAAGCAAAGTGCAAGACGCATCACTGTCTGTGAGTTAGATTATCGTCTCTTCTTGTGACCTTTGGTCGGTCCTTTGACGAAGCACCAGTCCACTGCTATCGCTTGGCCTAGAATATCAGCTCCGTTGAGTGCTTCACGGGCGCTCTGGAATGGAAGAAAATATTTAAGGGTTATAATTTAGTTAAATTTAATTGCGCCTGAGCGCCATCATTACCAGACATTTAAGATATAAGATATTTTTTATTTCAATCAAAATGTGGTGATCATCATGATCTTAAATTAATGGTGTTTCACACATTTTGTCAGAACCTGACACGCGAAATTAATGTGAGTGATGGGCATCTTTAAGGCAAGAGTGAACAGGCATCTTCTAGACAAACGCGTGTCACCCTAGACCTCATCATCACTTTCCATGAGGTGCGATTGTGGTCAAGCGTTGGCCTATTGTCTAATTAAAAAAAAATTATGAAACTTACCGCTGCCTGTTTATACGTCTCATATTCGACTAGAGCGTATCCTTTGAGGAAACCAGTGCGCCGGTCCAGGTTCAGATGGATATTCTTGATCTCCCCGAACTCTGAGAATTGATTCTGAAACATATTTGAGATTCAATTAATATGCAGATTCTCAGATCTATATGTATAAAAGCATTGAAGCCATTTTCCTATAATATCAAATAAAAAATACATGTACGTAAAGCTGACGATTTGAGTACCTGAATATCTTCTTCCTGCGCTTCCTCATGGACGTTACTGACGAACAGTATCCAGCCCTCCACAGACCTCTGCGGGCCTGGGGTGCTGCCGTCTCCCTCTGGAGCAAGACTGTCGTACCTGAAAACAAATAATCACATAAATTTATTAACAATGCAGGATTTGTTCGCTTCAGGTGGTCCCAGCATCGCATTCCAGGATCACGTGTAACAGATTCCTCAACATAGAGGACTGACAGTTGAACCTATTACAAATACTAACTTATATTTTAAATGCAAAAGTAACTCTGTCTGTTATTCTTTCATGCCAAAACTACTTGACGGATTTGAATGAAATTTGGTATACAGATTGTCTAGAACCTGAGAAAGAACATAGGCTACTTTTTATTGCAAAAGAGGGGGTGCGGGCGAAGTAGCGAGTAAAAGAAGTGTTTATTTCCGTAGCTAACCCTCGTCCCTTGCCTAGCAACCCTTGATAGGATTTTTTTTGTTAATGTGTAATATGATACGATTGTGACGGACGGTTGACGAGTGATTTTCCAACGCATTACCTGCCTCTGCTGCCCCTCTCGGAGGCTCCGCCGCCTCCCCCTTCGTTACCGAAACCACGGCCTTTGCGTTTTCGCGCCTTTTCCTTCAATCTTGCGATTCCCTCTGAAATTCATACGTGAATTTTGTAAAATCCAGTCAATAACCACAATAAACTACAAAAGAAACTAAACATCTAATGAAAGTATAATTCAATTTGAAAGTAGGCGACTATGATTCAAGTTGAATAACCTAAAATTTAATGGAATCAATACTACGAAAATAAGCTATAACTAAGCAAGTTTTAGTAACAGAGAGCGAAAACATTTAAACAAGAGCCGAATTAAAACAAAAGTTGCGTTTTTTAGTGGATTTTAATTAGAATAAATGTGAAAATGCGACTTACGTTCGCCGTCCTCGTCAACCTCAAATTCCTCAGAATTCTCGATGTCTAATACATCCGCCATTGTGTTCTAGTTATTGAATAACTATAATAAGTTAAATATATCAATTTGGTGTAATATTTTTCAAGAAATTACACGTATTTATTGAATATTTTTGGCTGGCTTCATTTCACACTCGCAAACAGACCAACAACCACAGACAAAAAAACAAACGCGGCGTGTCATGCATGTCAAAAATTTAATGTCAGAGGTCACAGACTAAAATAGTCTGGCCAAAGTTCAATTGTCCGTATTTTATTGAACTTTCAATAAATTGCTTATGTTATGAAAGTCAAGAATTATAGATAGTCTAAGATCCGTAGAACATCGACCTTCACCGAGCTGATAATCGAATGAAATATCCTTTATGACAAATTTTATATACTAGAAAATATATTAAAAATAGGTTTGCTAAAAAAAATCCTGGACAGACTATTTTTAATTAATTTTTTAAAATAATATTTAACTAAATTTAATATTTAATAAAATTTCATTCTTACTTAAAGTATAAAAACGTATAGAATGTGCCGCCAATTTTTTTATTATCATTTCAAGTGAAGGTAAACTGCCATCGACATACCTGTTTATACCTGACAACCGAGTTCTCTGTCCAGGTAAATAATAGACAACCCAATGGCGGCACATTCTATACGTTTTATACTTTAAGTAAGAATGAAAATTTTCTTATTATCTTAATGTTGCAAAATTTAGTTAAATATTTTATTTTTAAAAAATTAATTAAAAATAGTCTGTCCAGGATTTTTTTAGCAAACCTATTTTTAATATATTTTCTAGTATATAAAATTTGTCATAAAGGATATTTCATTCGATTATCAGCTCGGTGAAGGTCGATGTTCTACGGATCTTCTACTAAGAATAAATCTTATAGTCTGTTTCAATTATGATGTCCCTCTGGACATTTCGAAGAACGTAACTCTGCATGTTACGTGTACGTAACGCGCGAGATCTATAGATCAAATCAAATATTATATCTTTTTGTACTTGGTAGTAAATCGTCATTAGGAAAATATACAATTATACAAAAATACCCTACAATTATAGTCTGTTTCAATACATTCAATTATGAAGTCCCTTTTTGTATTTGGTTGTTAATCGTCATTTGAAAATTATACAATAATCCAAAAACATCCTACAATTGATTCACAAGCAAAATTAACATATTGTTTTTGAATATAATGCTCAAAATAATGTAAACTTCAAAATAAAACAATAGTTATTTTTGCGCGATTGCGGTTACGTACTATGGTTTGTGATTGACTTTTGAACATAGTGACGCACCTCAAGTATTCGGCATGTTCCAGAGATACAAAATTCTATATTTGCCGATTTAAAAAAATCGTGTTCATTAATCATCATCTGCCATTTTAAGTGTCACTTCAATCACTACGAGGAGAGTGCAGAAAAGCCTACGACTAAGTCTGCAGCATGAAACAATAGCGATGACCTTGAGTGCGCAGAAACCAATTTTAGTAGAAATTCATCTGTTCTACAAGTGCGCAAACTAACGGTCATCGCTATTGTTAGATGCCGCGGACTATACAATAAGACGTACGTGTTTTTCTTAAGTTAGTTTGTTGTTTTGTTGTTGAGTGTCGTTTATTGTTTTGTTTGTAATGCCAAATAAAGTCTAAAAGTGTTCTTTCGACAATCTCTAAAAAACCTTAGTTGTTGAAAGTTACTTTGATTAAAATTGGTTACAAATCGATAATCGATGCCGCTGAATATCGATTTCTAAGAGTACTTCCTTAGTACTGAACTTTTGACATCTTTCCAAAGGGACATCATAATTGAAATAGACTATAGAAAAAATCTTATCTTCTTCGATTTACATCAACAATTTTAACATTTTGACAATATAACTTGTCAAACTTTTTTTAACTTTGTCTACTTTTTTAATGTAATGATTTGGCGATTATTTTAAAATTAATAATGAGTGTTTATAATTTGTGGGAAAAAGATGCAAAAGAACCAAAAATGAAGGCTTCTCTTTCAACAGATTGGACTTTCAAATCTCCGGTTGCTACTCCCCGGTCTTCATCACCACCGAGTAAAGTGGGGGAGGCTATTTTTAATGACTATATTGATCTAGTCCATTCTAAATCAAATATTTCAACTGAAGCAAAACAAACTGAGCCACCTGAGAGGCCTTTCGACTTTTATGATGACGAAGAATTTGCATTTGGAATCAATTTGTTGAACAATAATGTTGCATGTGTTGGAGACAATATTACAAAATTAATCCAAATGGGCAAGTATACACAGTCATGTCAATACTTCAATTTCCTTGTAAATTCTATGCTATTTTATTCTTATGCCCAACCCGCTCCATTGCGCACATAGGCGGCTGTGAACGCAAAGTGTGGACTGGGGAGCCGCGCCGTTGCGCATATTGTTCGAGGCTAACGTGGTGTATGATTCCCCAATTCACGTTTAGCGTTTTCTAGCTGCTTTTCCACGACATGTGGCAAATGGCAACAGAAAATTAAACTTATTTATAAAACGTGACTTATCAACTTATGTGACGATTTGACGAACCATTAATTGATGGCGCCACAGCTGCCTACATTAAAGAGTATGGTAGCCCCATTGGTTATTTGGCCTCATATCAACCCCATTTGGCCCCATAATACTATGGAACTCCGTAATAGTTCCTCACGAATAAATTTCACGACTTTATTAACAAAGTATAAATCGATTTTAAAACAATCATTGAAAAACTTTTTAAATAAATCGATAAAAGTTTACTTTGACAGTTGTTGTCACTTATTGTCCCAGTATAAAGTTATCTGTGCTTATTGTCAAGAATTGTCAAATTTATCCATTTTCGGTGAATTTGGGGATCTTGTTTTGATTTTTCTGATTAAAACCATTGGTTTCTCCCATGTTTTAACGTTTCTAATACAAACAATATCATGCCGGAATTCAATCTAACGGATTCAATAATCACTTCCTTGAACGGTGAGTGAAATACATGCAAATATTGTCTAAATTCGGTGCCATGCCGAGATCATTACATAATTATAGTTTCTCCAAATATTATATTGTTTCTATGACACAATCGCTTAATTTTAGACGCAAGGTGCCCTATATTAGTGTAATTCGGTACCGCGAAGTCATTGCGAAGAGGTTTCTCAGAAGACGAGAAGATGCCAGAAGACTCCTTTGTTTTCGGTATTTTGTGTGAAGTGTGACCAGATTGCCGATTTAATTAATAAAAACCGTTTTCAATCGTTATTTATGTGTTTAATAATGTTCCAGTCGTATGTATATGTGTGTTTTTCTACTGAGTTGTTATTACCTGAGTTTTCGATTTTTCATATAACCCAATCATATTAGGTTCCTATTATCAATCATATAGAGATGATATTCTAGACGCTCATAAGATTATAGACCCCAGCTTAAGGGGCTATACGAATGAAACTAGCGCCGCCAACCTATTTACACTGATTGTGGCGAAAATATGATATTTTTGAAAAAAAAAAAATTATAGACTTAGATCCAAGTAAATTGGATTTTTCAAGATGTAATACAATATTTCTAACACGCGACAAGTGACAAAAATGTTAATTATTGCTAAACGGCCACTTTTAGCAATAATTGACATTATTGTTACTTGTCGCGTGTTTTATATATTGTATTGCATCTTGAAAAATTCTATTTACTTTTATCTAAGTCTGTAATGTTTTGCTTTTTGCTTAATAAATATCCTATTTTCGCCACAATCAGTGTAAATAGGTTGGCGGCGCTAGTTTCATTCATATAGCCCCTTAATAGTGTTTTAAAAGTCAAAGTCAGTTCTCACAACATCAAAAAACAATAAATGAGTATTTATTAAATTCTCTTTAGATTTAGTGGTATGTTTTGTATAAGTTTTATGTTAGAATCCAAATTATGACTGGATTTTAGTATGATTGTCTCTGTTAATTGTGTTCTTGTAAGAATTTAATTCAAATGTGACTAATAAAACCAGGATATAACATAAATTTGGGATATGTTGATACAGAATAATTATATTTTTTTGAAATTTATTAATTAATTTATTTATATAGCACAAGAGCCATGGCCGGACAACGTGAAGCTATTCCAGCCGTACGAAGTGGAGCAGATACTGTTGCCGGATAACGCTAGCTGTCTCGCTGTGCAGGCTTTTTTAAAAGTAAGTCGTCTGCTTGAGCAAAGGGGCTACAATAACGAAAATAGCACCGCCAACCTACTTACACTGAATGTGGCGATAATTTTTAAGAAATTAATAGTCTACAAACCTACTTAGATGCTACTTAGAAGTAAATTGGATTTTTCGAGATGCAACGCAATATTTTTTACATGTGAAAAGGAACAATAATGTTAATTATTGCCAAAAACGGCCACTTTTAGCAATAATTAACATCATTGTTACTGTCCCGTGTTAAAAATATTGCATTGTAGTAAGTTAGATTTACTTTCTTAAAAATATCATATTTTCGCCACAATCAGTGTAAATAGGTTGGCGGCGCTAGTTTCATTCGTATAGCCCCTTAATAGTGTTTTAAAAGTCAAAGTCAGTTCTCACAACATCAAAAAACAATAAATGAGTATTTATTAAATTCTCTTTAGATTTAGTGGTATGTTTTGTATAAGTTTTATGTAGAATCCAAATTATGACTGGATTTTAGTATGATTGTCTTTGTTAAATTGTGTTGTTGTAAGAATTTAATTCAAATGTGACTAATAAAACCAGGATATAACATAAATTTGGGATATGTTGATACAGAATAATTATATTTTTTGAAATTTATTAATTAATTTATTTATATAGCACAAGAGCCATGGCCGGACAACGTGAAGCTGTTCCAGCCGTACGAAGTGGAGCAGATACTGTTGCCGGATAACGCTAGCTGTCTCGCTGTGCAGGCTTTTTTAAAAGTAAGTCGTCTGCTTGAGCAAAAGGGGCTACAATACGAAAATAGCACCGCCAACCTACTTACACTGAATGTGGCGAGAATTTTAAGAAATTAATAGTCTACAAACTTACTTAGATGCTACTTAGAAGTAAATTGTGATTTTTCGAGATGCAACGCAATATTTTTTACATGTGAAAAGGAACAATAATGTTAATTATTGCCAAAAACGGCCACTTTTAGCAATAATTAACATCATTGTTACTGTCCCGTGTTAAAAATATTGCATTGTAGTAAGTTTGAGATTTACTTTCTTAAAAAATATCATGTTGTCGCCACAATCAGTATAAATCAAATCAGGTAATCAGATCAGGTGATCCGTCGGCTCGTCTGCCACCTATATAATTAAAAAAAAAATAGGTTGGCGGTGCTAATTTCGTCGATATAGCCACTTAAGTTTAAAATATGTCTCAATACTCTTGCATTTTTTATTGGTCTTCTAAATTTTTTAAAAACCATATCTATAACCATTTTTCATACTTTACAGATGTGCAACCTTCCCTTCGAAGTGGAGATGCGTTGGAACGCAGAGTTCATGTCGCCCTCCGGGCGCGTGCCCTTCATCAAGTGTGGGGCGTTCGTGGTATCAGAACTCGAGCCCGTGGTCCAGTTTGCAGCCAACAAGGGCGCCTCGCTGTGCAGCAGGCTCGGGGCTGAGGAGAAGGCGGAGATGAGAGCGTATATGAGTCTTATAACCAATGTTTTGGTTAATGCGGAGGTTAGTAAAGAGTAATCTATTTATTTCTTGACTAGTGACATGCCCTCACTTCGTTTCGGAACATCAGTTCCACCCCGTAGCAGTAGATGGCGCTAGGAGTCGACTGCATCGCGCTAGTTTCATTTTTTCGATTAGTATATAAGACTTTTATATGTCTATCGAATTTATCTCTTTATAAATTGTATTGCAGATTATTGTAATAATAGAAGCTATCGACGATATTTGACGACCCGTTTAGCGCAATGGTTTGAGCGCCGGTTGAGACGTAAGGGTCGCGGGTTCGATTCCCGCACCGACACAAATGTTTGTTGATAAAACGGATATTTGTGTTGGGTCTGGGTGTTTGTGGTTCCTTCGTTGTTTCTGGTTTCCATAGCACAAGGGACAACCTTAGTTTGGGACCAGGACAATGTATGTGATGTTGTCTCAATTTATTATTTATTATTATATCATGTGTGAAAATCCCTTTCCCCCTGTTGGACCTCCAGTGCCCTCACTCACTCGACGAAAAACAGCGCAGGCACTGCTTCCCGACGGGGTCTTCTGTGAGGCCGTGGTATCACTCCGGTCGAGCCGGCCCATTCATGCCGAAGATTTAGATTACAAAATATTCAGCTTTTAAAATGGTAACAATTAAAGAACGTGCAAGTTGAGGCGTTTACATGTGAATGAATGTTGCTAATTTAGTCTTTAGACATGTGATTTATTTTAAATCATAAAAATCATCTTAACCCCCCACGCCCCACCCTTTCCATCACTCCTTGAAAAAAATGTAATCCACGCCGGCGCGCCGCCGCCGCCGCATTTTTTTTTGCCCCAAGATTCCGCCTTGGAATTAGCCATCGACGCTCATATCTAATTCGTATAGCCCCTTAATTCAGTTCTCACAACATCAAAAAACAATAAATGAGTATTTATTAAATTCTCTTTAGATTTAGTGGTATGTTTTGTATAAGTTTTATGTTAGAATCCAAATTATGACTGGATTTTAGTATGATTGTCTTTGTTAAATTGTGTTGTTGTATGAATTTAATTCAAATTGTGACTAATATAACCAGGATATAACATAAATTTGGGATATGTTGATACAGAATAATTATATGTTTTTGAAATTTATTTATTCATTTATTTATATAGCACAAGAGCCATGGCCGGACAACGTGAAGCTGTTCCAGCCGTACGAAGTGGAGCAGATACTGTTGCCGGATAACGCTAGCTGTCTCGCTGTGCAGGCTTTTTTAAAAGTAAGTCGTCTGCTTGAGTTAAGGGGCTACAACAACGAAAATAGCGCCGCCAACCTATTTACACTGATACTGGCGATAATTTGTAAGAAATTAAATGTCTACAAACTTACTCAGATGCTACTTAGAAGTAAATTGTATTTTTCGAGATGCAACAATATTTTTTACATGTGAAAAGGAACAATAATGTTAATTATTGCCAAAAACGGCCTCTTTTAGCAATAACTAGCGGCCGCCCGCGACTTCGTACGCGTGGAGCTAATTATTGACACTTACCGTCATATTTTGGACAATCCACACAATATATTTTTATAAATTATAGTCTATGTGTTTCTGATGTATAAGCTATATTGTGGTAAAGTTTCATTCAAATCCATTCAGTAGTTTTTACGTGAAAGAGTAACAAACATCCATACATCCTTACAAACTTTCGCCTGTATAATAGTAGTAGGATTAACATCATTGTTACTTGTCGCGTGTTAAAAATATTGCGTTGTAGTATAAAGTTGGAGATTTACATTCTTAAAAAATATCATATTGTCGCCAGAATCAGTGTATCAAATCAGGTAATCGGATCAGGTGATCCGTCGGCTCGTCTGCCACCTATATAATAAAAATAAAAAAATAGGTTGGCGGCGCTAGTTTCGTCGATATAGCCCCTTCTGTTTAAAATATGTCCCAATACTCTTGCATTTTATATTGGTCTTTTAAATTGTTTAAAAACCATATCTATAACCATTTTTCTTACTTTACAGATGTGCAACCTTCCCTTCGAAGTGGAGATGCGTTGGAACGCAGAGTTCATGTCGCCTTCCGGGCGCGTGCCCTTCATCAAGTGTGGGGCGTTCGTGGTATCAGAACTCGAGCCCGTGGTCCAGTTTGCAGCCAACAAGGGCGCATCGCTGTGCAGCAGGCTCGGGGCTGAGGAGAAGGCGGAGATGAGAGCCTATATGAGTCTTATAACCAATGTTTTGGTTAATGCGGAGGTTAGTAAAGAGTAATCTATTTATTTCTTGACTAGTGACATGCCCTCACTTCGTTTCGGAACATCAGTTCCACCCCGTAGCAGTAGATGGCGCTAGGAGTCGACTGCATCGCGCTAGTTTCATTTTTTCGATTAGTATATAAGACTTTATATGTCTATCGAATTTATCTCTTTATAATGAGAAATAAAACATGGCCACAAATTTTTATTTGGCCACGCGCCCAAACTTCTCATTTAATAACTAAGCATCGGGAAAATTACTTAGCCTTTAAAACTGATTCATCTCTTTACAATGGCAACTAAAAATGTTAAGAAAGCGTCAAGTCAATATCCACAATTAATTTAACTTGTCCCCTGATTATATATTGCAAACTAATTACTAACTCAGCCACGGAATTTGTAACTCATCACCATATTAAGTTTTACAGCTTCAATACAATGTCCTCAAAAATAATACATTCAAGCTTGAATACTCAACATCAACATATTATAACTTAACATCTAAAATAATACTTCATATTCTTTTATCGAGAAAATAGCCACTGTACCTACGATTTGGCGCCAGTGCGTGACATGACAGCAACCGGCAAGCATCTGATCGGCCTAGCAATCAGACTGAAATTCGTAATGGCGCCATTGGAGGTAAAAGCACAGTGCTTGGACTGAAAAGAAAGCGTGGAAGGCCAACTTCAAGGAAAGCTAACTGACTTCGTGGAAGGCTAACTTCTGTTTCAACATTTAAGATAAAATTAAAAAAGTTTCTCCGACGAGCAGGCAGACTATTCCGTATAGCAGCCGTTCTATACTTCTAGACTTTATTAACTTTATTTTAAAGAAGTATAACCTAACCATAATAAATATCATAATATTCATAAGTTTGCATATTACCATTCTCCTATTTATACTACATAATATACATACATTACTCACTATTTATATACATACTACTACAAACACTATTTATACTACGACTATATACAAATAATAAATAATATATGATGTTATTATTGATCTAAACCTTATCTGAATAAAACAAGCATGTAGCGCTCTCACTCATCTGGTGCCACAGAATACCAGCGTCATTGCTAGTAAGCAGTGACATAATGCTGAGTGGCAACCTTTTTGGTAGCTAAGTTTAATTTTAATTTTAGTTTAAGATTTATTGTATTTGCACCAAATAAATATTTTCTATTCTATTCTATTCTATTCTACTTAAGCGCGAGCGGCATTAATAAACCAGTAATACATATTTTCTTTTTCTTATAATCTCGGATTACATACATATAACGTGCTATTTAAATTTATTACTTACTAAAACGATAACAATAAAATTGATTTATTTTAATTGTGAGGATTATGAGATGTATTTAAAAAAAATCCAGCTTTGGAAACATAAAGGATGCATTAACATTTTTGAAATACGTAATATTTTTACACGCGCCAAACAACAATAATTTTGCAATAAAAATCATTGTGATTTGTGGGAAGAAATATTACATAAGTAAAAAATATTATTTCCTTTTGTGTTCATAGCTGGATTGTTTTTTAAATGTTTCTCATAATCCTCACAATTAATATAAATTGATTGGCGGTTAGTATCGTTGCGTTGTTGCCTTAAATAGTTCATGTGTAATAAATAGTGGCTTTAATATAATATTCGATGACAATTTTAGGTAAATTTAACGATCGAATAATGTAGGACTGAGTTACATTTATTCATACTAAATTATGAAATTAGAAGCTAATAAATTACTATTTGGGTGTCATATATTAATAATTTAGAAGGTTGCTATTTGACTGCATACCACAAATTTAGATGCTAAAAAATAACTGCCATGCTGAGTTATATTTACAGGGCTTACTAAAAGATATCTAGTGGTGAGATACTATTATTCAGATGCGCATTGGTTGTGGCTGACTTAGTAATTAGAAGCTAACATATATTCCTGAGGCGAAAAATGCTATTAAAAAGAAGCTCGTTTAAATAGTACCCTTTATAAATTGTATTGCAGATATGTAATAATAGAAGCTATCGACGATATTTGACGACCCGTTTAGCGCAATGGTTTGAGCGCCGGTTGAGACGTAAGGGTCGCGGGTTCGATTGAAATGAAATGAAATGAAATATTCCTTATTCAATTTAAGTCCATACATAACGTTTATGAATGTCAAATATTATGTAAGCTACCACTGGTTCGGAAAGTAGATTTCTACCGAGAAGAACCAGCAAGCAGCCTGCTCGTCTGCTAACTTAACTTAACTAGGTTGGCGCAGCGACCCATAGTGAGCCTTGGCCTCCGATAATAAGAGCCTCCATCTTGGTCGATCCTGCGCCACCTCCTGCCAGTCATCTGCCGAGAGTCCGCGCAAGTCTATTTCGACCTTATCCTTCCAGCGATATCTCGGACAGCCGAATGGCCTTCTGCCATTAGGACATCCCTGATACGCTCGTTTTATCGCACGATCGTCTCCCACCTATCACATAACTAGTGGCCCGCCCTCACTTCGCTTCGTGACCGTAATTCAGAAATCAACTTATAGATGGCGTTGTGCTAATTACATCGCGCAAGCGTTTCGTGTTTTCGGTTTACCTATAAGCCTTGTCGTTGTCTATAGAAGTTATCTCTTTATAAATAGTATAGATTTACATTACTGCCTGGTGAATTCGGGATAAAAACGATTAAAATTTTGTCGTCACCTGGTACTCATAGTGCAGGGGTTGCTCTAATTTGAGACCAGGTTGATTGGTGTAATTGTCAGTCGCATTTATTTAAGTATTTATTTTTTCATATCCTCCAGCTATACATATCCTGGCTAGACGACGACACCTTTAACGCGGTGACTAAAGTCCGCAACTCGTCTGTATACCCCTGGCCTTTGGGCTGGGTGCAGACGCGCGCCAAGCGCAGCGCGGTCGCCAAGCGGCTGAAGGCGCTGCACTGGCACGACAAGACGCTGGACCAGGTGTTGGCTGACGTGAGTCTAATAGTACCTACTTACCTACAATAATTTAACTCTTATTAGGAAAGGATGAGTGTAAAACTCCAATCCACCTTTCACTTGACTAGTTTGATGGATCAAATTTGATGGATCAACCAACATACTTATTTGACATCCCATTTATCCACTGACTTGATTATCCATCTCCTATTTATATCGACCAATCCATTAATCTACCTCCCAATATCGTCCAATCCATTAATCCACTTCTTATTTATATCCACCGACCCGTTCATCCACCTCCCATTTATATCGTCTAATACATCAATCCACATCCCATTTATATTGCCAAATCCATTAATCTACGTATCATTTATATCCACCGACCCGTTTATCCACCTCCCATTTATATCGTCCATTCCATTAATCTATCCCACTTATATTGTCCAATCCATTAATATACCTTTTATTTATATAGTCTAATCATTAATCCACCTCCCATTTATATTAATCCACCTTATATTTATATAGTCCAATCATCAATTCACCTGTTATTTATATCCACCGATCCATTTATCCACCTCCCATTTATATCGGCCTATCCATTACATATTTATTCCCATCAGACTGATGCAGCTACGGCAGCCGGTCACAACACAGGCTGTATAATAGTGCACAGGTATGTGCGCAGACACCTGACACAAGAACATTCTTTACATTCTAACTAATGCAACACCCTTCCTATTTTTTTCTTTCAATTAATTACTTATTTACCCTCCTAACTCTATAGGAGTGTTGCCATGGCTTCCACCTCTCATTTATATCCACCTCCCAATTATATCCACCAAACCATTTATCCAATGATCGATCCCGAAACGCGCTAATATCTTGGCGTCTGCTATAGTGGTTGTCAAAGTAAATTAAACACTTCTTGTTTATTATTTCAGGTGGAGCAATGCTGCAACTCATTAAGTCAAAGGCTTGGTGACAGAGATTATTTCTTCGGGACGTGAGTATATTGCACATTATTTATCGTAGGTACGGAGATCCACCACTCATCAATGGATGTATATAGGTCTGAAAAATATCTTTAGTCTAATCGAATTTTTGATAAACTAATACTCTACTCAATCTATCGTTTTTTTGGTTGATTGTCATTCTGCGTAAATATCTGTTCAAGTAGGTATAATATATAAAAGTTTCCAGATATTATTAAACCCTCTATGTGCAAATTTCAATATTATCTCACTACTTTTAACTATTCATTATTATCACAGAAAAGGTTAAGTCAAGACATTATTACAGTGTTAGGGGCATTAAGAATACTGCCAAGGTATTCCCGGCTGTCGTAAGAGGCGACTAAACGGGCCTTCGGAGTACGTGAGCATACCCACCACTGGGCGAGTGGCTTGCTCAGTGTCACGACTCCGCAGGGAAATTCCACTGGGTATCCTGATTGGTACGACCTACAATCAGGAGGGCTGCATTTCGCCAAACAATTAGCGTAGAGTGGCGAGCTCGATTAGCGGTACGGTCCAGTCCCGACTGTGGGGTATCAGACCGCGATTGCGCTGAGATGGACACCCCAGGGGTTTTGGTTAGGATTTTGAGTCACGCACACAATAGCATAAATTTTAAGCATTTTTAGTTTTGACCCAACAATTAATAATTATTGGTATTAGTTAACCAATTTTCCTCCCTGCCTCCCTTCCCCACAGTCCCACCCCCCTAGACGCGCTAGTATACGGCCACGTGAGAGCGCTGCTGTCGGCATCTGGTCCCAAAGCGGCGCTGATGATCAAACCCATCACCAGCTCGCTCTTGCGCCATCTGCTGAGGATGGTCAATTTGACCAATATGAAGTTATCGGTGCGTTCTGGTTAAGGGGCTATACGAATGAAACTAGCGCCGCCAACCTATTTACACTGATTGTGGCGAAAATACGATATTTTTTAAGAAAGCAAAACATTACAGACTTAGATAAAAGTAAATTGAATTTTTCAAGATGCAAAACAATTTATAAAACACGCGACAAGTAACATTAATGTCAATTATTGCTAAAAGTGGCCGTTTTTAGCAATAATTAAAATCATTGTTACTTGTCGCGTGTTAGAAATATTGTATTGCATCTTGAAAAATCCAATTTACTTGGATCTAAGTCTGTAATTTATTATTTTCTTCAAAAATATCATATTTTCGCAACAATCAGTGTAAATAGGTTGGCGGCGAAGGTTTCATTCGTATAGCCCCTTAAACACTTTTGAGTTATTCACGTTTTTAGTTTCACTTATCATGCCGGGCTAACATGCGCGCCGCGAGATAATTTGTCGACACTCGTATTGTGTCGGCGCAAGTTGCTTCTCGCTCACCTGACTGAGCGATGAGCGGGATAGAACGATGCGCTCTCGTGAACGAGAGTCGGTAACATGTTGACGTGGTACGCATGTTAGGCCTAATGGCCTCATTAATTCTCATCCCTTCCACTTCCCAACTTAATCCACCTTTCACTTATCTACTAGTCTCCCAAGATACAAGCGTTTCTTAGTTTGGAAACGTATGTTTTTGCTTTAGTATATATTTTTTTATTTTACCTTAGTTTCAGAACTTTCATATTATCATTTGAACCTTAATAAATTAATTTTTCATTTCATTTCATTCATCCACTTTCTCGTTTGAAGCACTCCTCACTTATACACTATTATATCTGTTTATACATCAGCTGATGTCCATTTTTTTAGTAGCAATCCTATTTATTAGCTTCCAACTTCCAACTTATCCACTACCTACTTATCCACGTTTTGTTATCCATTACCTACATATCCACTTGTTATTTATTCACTATACTCCAAAGTAGAATTCAAGACCAAAAAATCTACGACGATACGTCACTGTCAAATCTGTTAATGTCACTTATGTCATTTTCAAGTGACGTTTTCAGGTTCCGCCAACCTTTTTGGCATTATTTTCTTATTATGCAGACTAAACTGTCAAGTTTCCATACATTGTTAAAATGTTGTGGGTAGATACCAAATGTTATTAACACCTGAAGTGTTACAAGCGCAATACCATCTTTGAAAAACTTAATTACGGATGGTTAAGTTTTATTATAGTGTATTGTATTTATGTGAAAAACGTAAATAAATATTTTTTATTAAATTATAGAAACAAAATTATAAATAAATAAATTACATCATCGAGTTTTTTTAGAAAAAGGGGATACTATGGTACGATCATTTATTGCAGTAGCAACATTGTAGTAGATTTTTTGGTCTTGAATTCCAGTTTTGGGTATACAAGTAGGTCCCTACTTATCCACTTCTACTTACCTACCATTTAACCTCTCCACTCCAGTACCAAGAGGAATACTTGATCACCCAAGCGTTCCAAATCACCCGACGTAGGGATGTGATGCCCGAGCGTACCATATCTGAACGAAGTACCAGAGTTAAGAGGTCCAAGATGTCACTCAAGAACCCGAGCAGGGAGAATGTGTTTGGTATGAAATAGAAATAGAAATATTCTTTATTCAATTTAAGTCCTTATAGAACATTTTATGAATGTCAAATATTATTAAGCTACCGCTATGATCTGATTTTTCCTTACATTGCCATATTGAATCCTTTCAAAGGAAAGCGAACAAAAAAAACTCACCTTCCCTTCCTTTAATTAGCGATAATACCGCCGAGATGTATTAAAATTTGTAAATTGCCATATTAGCATTAACTTCTGAAATATTTTGTGCAATAAAGAGTATCTATCTTCCCATACAAAAGTGGTCAGCTGATTGATAAAAAATAAAAATTGTAATTGTAAAACCAGTGTATCACGATCGAAGACAGACTGGGCCCAGGACAAATAGCTTAACGTGCTTTCCGACTCTGAGACACATACTGGTATAATGCTTTCAAGAAATTAGTAAGGTGCGATTCTAGTTCTAGATTCTAATTCAAGACCAATCTTTATCCGACAGTAAATCTATGGTATAAGGCTGTCATTCCATACGAATCGCAGCGTTATACCATAGATTTATTCTCGGGTGAAAATTGGTTGAATCAAGCCTAAGACGGTTCAAGCACAGTATACACTAAAGAACTAGTTAATTTTGACATCCTTCTTAATAATTCCTAATAACCTTCTACCCCAGGCTTCAAGCCATTCGCCTCAAAACAAATAATAATAATGACCTCCAAAGAAGGCCACATCACTTGCGAATACGACGGCCCCAAAAAATACAACCAATTCGGAGCCATATGCGATATTAACATCGATTTCTTTATCGATATAATCGAAGAAATCCTATACAAAGTCGATGAAATAGCTCAAGATGATAAAAATGATGACAAACATGACTTTGAAGTTATAGTACATCCTAATGAAAGAAGAGATGAGAAGTTTGTCAATCTCGATGTTAAAAATGATTTTCTTGATACAATAGAAGAAAATGATTTAGATAATATTGCGTCAGCGCAAGATACGGATGAGCCAGAAGATATATTGCAGATTATTAATGATGATGAAGGCGATGGGCTGACAGGGGAGAAGATGGAGGAAGAACTAATGGGGCGCGATTTTGTGCCCTGTATAAGCCCGG
Organism: Cnaphalocrocis medinalis; assembly: GCA_014851415.1. Lineage (NCBI taxonomy): Eukaryota > Metazoa > Arthropoda > Insecta > Lepidoptera > Crambidae > Cnaphalocrocis > Cnaphalocrocis medinalis. Next base: position 1,345,796 of record CM026301.1, on the reverse strand, counting down.
ATGATATGACTGATTCGAGGTATTTTAGCAATTGTTTGTAGTGTTTGGGTTAAAGATACGATATGATTAGATTTGAGACTTGAGTATTGAAAGGGAGAAAAGTATATTAATTATGGAGTTTTCAAATCTATGTGCAAATTAGCTGCCATTAGCAAATTAGCTATGTGCAAATTAGCTGCCATTAGCGGCGGTGAGGGAAAACATTGTGAGGAAACCTACACGTTTCGGATGGCTTCTGAAATTCGTAACCATGATTCCGTAAGCCTGGAAGACCTATTTTTGAATGTTCGCTTCGTCCAAACAAAACTACTCGTTTTGCAAGTCATGTCGTCTAGTGAGTCGCATGATTCATAATTTTCACTATTTCTTATTCGCTTAGTGTGTCGCCAATCTTGTCAAAGTATAGTGTTAACTCTTTAATATTTGACATGTGATTTGACGTAAATGCGTCCACTCGCCTCACGGAAACGAGTGGTTTACACCACTCGTTGCAAATCGCTCGTTTGCGAATGATTCAAAAATGCGGATGTCAAAAATCATCCGAGTCACACATTTTTTAGTGACACGACAATTCAAAAATAGGTCTCCTGGTTCTCTTGTTAAAGGGTTGCGAAGGTCAGACGTTCGCCTTCTTTGTACCTATTTACCACACTCTTCAAATCCTTAATTATAGTCTAAGCGTACCCGTGGTTCCAAAGCGACAGGATTGGATGCAACCTATACTCTGATTCATATTCATGTAAACTGACAGATGTCAATGTGTCATCCCCATACATTATCACTCAATTTGACATGCAAAATGTCAAAATGCATAGAAACTTGTCATTTTCATCTGTCAGTTGACATTACATGATTATAATTTTTATTTTTTGGTATAGCAATTCTTTGCAATTTATTCTTAAGTAAATATTGCACTTAAAAAATTCCTCGGAGGGTTCAGGTGGGACTTGAACCCACCACCTTCCGCAATCCGGGCAGATATGCTATCCACTTTACACCATCCGAGCCCCTTACTAAGCCGACGAATTTCGTAAGTGCTTAACTCGCCATGAGCTAATGTGTAGCCATGGTGTAAAGTTGATAGCATATCTACCCGGATTGCGGAAGGTTGTGGTTCAAGTCCCACCTGACCCTCCGAGGAATTTTTAAGTGCAATATTTATTTAATTACCTAATGATATGAATGATTATGAATCAGAGTATAGAATTACACGCTAAAATTAGAGAGACAAAATCTAACTATATTGATAAAAAAACCGCAATCTTACATGTATTGGCCATAGATTTTGGGTTGATAGTATCTTAAAATGCATCAAGAAAGTCATGAAATTAATTGATGGCGCCACTGCCGCTTACGTCATAGAGTATGGTAGCCCCATTGGTCCGTAATAGTTCCTCAAGAATAAATTTCATGATTTTATTGACAGAGTATATCTCTTTCCTTCATTAATTACTTAAGTAGTACTTAATGTTTAATTCTTTTTTCATCTCCAGTAACGCCAAGCGTGCGCAAGAATCATTCCTCAGCTCAAGCGGAGATAGAATCGACTCTTTCTCTGTCAAATCTGACGTTTTGAACTCTCCCACGTCTCAAGGTCATTTTTTTTCAGTTTTTTTATTTTTTTAATCTTTCATCCCCTCTTGTTAGGTGCCTTGGCTTAACCGTGTAGTATGCCTGATAAAAGGTATCCTTAATTTGAGTGACAGTCCTCAAATGGCGCTAGGTGGCGTAGCTGTAGGTACAGTAGAACTGAAGACACGGTGATTGGTTATTTTTGATGTGAGATGTCAAAATGTCACTAAAAAACCAATGACGTTGAAGTTGGACCTCAGTCTAACAGTACGCTGTCACAAAATAATTACACACAGAAGGTAGACTCAGCCTGATTTTGAATTTAGAAGAGTTCGTTGACATTATGCTAGGGTTGTATCCCGGAATGAGTACATAAGCGCGCGGCCTCTACCACAGACCTAGACAGTTTGTCAATCTCATAGGCTAGGATTAATGTGGTCGAAAAGGCGTATTTCCCCGTTTGTGCGCATGCGTGAGTACATGACACGTTTTTAGCTCTCACAAAATAACTACACGCAGAAAGTAGGCTGCCCACTAGGGCAGCTACTTTCTGCGTGTAATTATTTTGTGACGCTGTCTAGCGGATTTTTCAGACGCCATAACCAACATTAACCTGACACTCTCCTGTCCGTTTTATCCTGAATTCTTCATATTTCCAGACTCAAAATCGACTCTTAAAATGCCAAGCGGGGACATCAGTGTCGAAAGTCTATTGGAGTATTTGAGGAAGAGAAATGCTGTGCATAGTTCAGTTCCGTCTATGGCTGACATAGACTAAACACTTTCCCGCCACAATAAAATATTGTCTCTGGTTTAAAAAAAAATCTGTGCGTTTCGTTTTTCTATGTTGTGGTGAGATTATGTATTATTACGAGAGAAAGAAATAAAAAGTAAATCCAATTGCGTGTTTAAGAGTTTTGTATTTTCTTATGGTAAGTTATGACTATTTTTATTCAACAGGATATCCTGTACTAACGTGGTTAAAGGTTGAACATTTACATCCTTCTATATACCATTCTGTACAACATTCAGACTTATATGAAGGTTACTTGTTCATTTTGTATAGAATTGATATTGTGTGAGAGTTCAAATTTTTTTTTTCAAATTTAAAGTCGTAGAACAACGAATGTTGTTCGGAATGGTTGGCAGAAGACATGGTTAAAGGGATATACCTAAATGTTTACATATAAGTACATCCTGAATTATGTGATTTAAAAAATCAATTTTGAGAAAATTCCACGTGAAATGCGTTTAATTATTACTTTTATTATGTTGCGAGAACGAGAACAGACCTTTTTACGCAGAATGACATTCTTCAAATCGGAATGAGTGAGTTTCTTGTTTTTTTGTTTTTTAAAGTGTATATTTGTTATTTGTAATTTCGCACGTTAGATATTTTAAGTAATATTTGGTAGACAGTGTCAGCAGTAGACGGCGATAGCACAAAATTAACTAAGCAGAAACAGAAAGTTTGCCAGGGATTGGAATGTTCCCCTATGAAAAGTGAAATGAAATTGGTTTAAATTAATTGTAAGGATTATGAGATATACTCGTATTTTAAAAATCCACATACGAAAACATGAAGGAATGCATTAACAATTTTTTGAGATGCGTAACAATATTTTTTACACGCTTCAAGTAACAATAATTTTCATTATTGCGAAAACTGGCCACTTTTAGCAATTATGAAAATTAGTGTAATTTGTAGAAAGAAATTATTACACAAGTGTGCCCCATAAAATTTTTAATACTTTTCTTTATGTTTTCATAGCTAGATTTTTTTATACCGGGTGTAACAAAAAGGGGGTATCATCCCAAAGTGAACCGATTCTGACACACTTTAAAAATCTTAAATTAAAGTTTTTAACTTGCCAAGTTAATATTACGATTAGTAATATTTAATTGAAATCCGATTCTTCGTGAAATCCATTTCAATTCGCACATCACTAATGAGCAATCAGCTGATAGGGATAGTAACCTTTGACCGCTCCTTTTTGAATAGTTACCGCCCATTGCATTCCTAATAATTGTTTGCATACAAAATTTTATAAATGAATTGCGGGAAGATTGTTTATCTTTTTATAAAATTATTTTTTTTATTAATTTGAAACTTTGCATATAGAACCTACACAAGGTACACATTATTTCCCTTTATGGTTGATACCCCCTTTTTGTTATACCCTGTATATACCTATTCATAATCCTCACAATTAATATAAACTAGCGGCCGCCCGCGACTTCGTACGCGTGGAGTTAATTATTGACACTTACCGTCATATTTTGGACAATCCACACAATATATTTTTATAAAAATTGTAGCCTATGTGTTATTCTGATGTATAAGCTATATTGTGGTAAAGTTTCATTCAAATCCATTCAGTAGTTTTTACGTGAAAGAGTAACAAACATCCATACATCCATACAAACTTTCGCCTTTATAATAGTAGTAGGACAAAATTGGCGTCTCTAGTAACGTGCTTTCCAAGGCACGGAAGTCGGATAGCATTGTAGTGGCATAGTTCTTTCTCCTGGCGATGGCAATATGGTTTTCTTCTTTTTTTTGTTAATGTCGCCACAATAATTGATCGACCGGTCTTCGCAGGCCAACTGAGCTGGACGCCCTGGTCTTCGGACACGTCTTCACGATCATCACCACTCGTCTTCCCTGCAGGAAGTTGGCGGAGACTGTTCGCAGACACGAGAGCCTGGTGAGTACAAATCAACCTCATATTACGATCTCACGGCCGCTTACAACCAGGCGGAGTGAGGTCATCTGGATTGTCCTCAAAATAAAAAAAACAGGCTTCAAATTTCAAAAACTGGGAAAAATATCAAAAATTGTCAACTTACAGGTTTTTTTAACAAAAAAAAACTGCCAAAAATCCCAGAAAAAAAAAATGTTTTTTGCTTAACTTATTTGTTAAACAAAAGCCAATACATAACATTCATAAATTCGTTTCTTTTGTAATTTTCAAAATCGGAAAAATTTACACAAACTGTCAATTTAGAAAAGTTTTTTAATAATTAAAAAGCTGTTAAAAATAGTTTTTTAATAATATAGGTAAACCTTGTTTACTAAACTAAATTGTTAAAGTAATGAGTATACAATCAATAATAAGATTCTTTTCTGGAAAAAAAAAAACAATAATAAAATCTACGTGTCACACATTCTCACCCCCTAAAGGAGTAAATCGGGATTTCAGAGTGCTAACTCAAAATTAATGGTCGTTTTACTTTTCACAGGTGGCTTTGGCCAAGAGAATAGACGAGCAGTACTTCAAGAGACCATAGCGTGAGGTTTTCAAGGACATCTCAACGTCGTTTAAGAGTCCTTGAATTCCCCCCCTTCCCCCACTAGTGCTTAGTCAATTTCTTTTAACCCCCTAATTGCGACTAGGATCTTTGGCGCTTAGCAATCCTACTACTATTATAAAGGCGAAAGTTTGTATGGATGTATGGATGTTTGTTACTCTTTCACGTAAAAACTACTGAATGGATTTGAATGAAACTTTACCACAATATAGCTTATACATCAGAATAACACATAGGCTGCAATTTATAAAAATATATTGTGTGGATTGTCCAAAATATGACGGTAAGTGTCAATAATTAACTCCACGCGTACGAAGTCGCGGGCGGCCGCTAGGATAATATTTCACTACATCACATACATTGATCTGACTCTGAGATAGGTAGCTCAAGCACCTGTGTTACAGATATCAGAACCAACAGTGGAATTACAAATAACCCTGTATATATTGATAAAACACCGGCATCCTTCAAACCACTTTGTCTACTGGCCATTCTGAACAACATTTTGTTCTATGACTTTTGTAAAAATTCGCGAAAAAATTTTTTGAGTTTTCATACAAAATTGGTCACGTGACTGATCATTCGGAGTCGAAAAACTTTTCAACGAATTTCGAAAAGTCGTAGAAGAAATGTTGTTCAGGATGGTTAGTAGAAAGGGTGGTTTGAAGGATGCCGGTGTTTAAAAAATAACCCTGTATACATTACTGTCCCACTGCAGGGCAAAGAACGCCATCATAGAAATCAAGTCATCGCTACTACGCTAGCCTAACGTTCCCTGTTAAAGTCATCTAAGTGCCAAAAGATCTTCGTCGGATAATAAGAATATTGATTCTAACTTAAGTGTAGGTTTTTTTTTTGTAAATTAACATAAAGCTTAAAATGGAAATATGTAATAAATATAGTAAGTACTTAAAATAAACTTATCATATAAGTTGAATTGGTGCAAAGCCGGGTGTACTATAGTGTTAAAATATTTATAAATAACATTAAGGCTGTGTTTTCACTGAAGTGGAGTGGAGTGAAATCCACTAGAATTGGATAACGAGCAACGTTCTTCTATTTTGATCGTACATCGTACACCTGACCGTGGGAGAGCCACGCTTCGGCAATAACGGGCTAGCTCGACCCGATTGAAGCGTGCCTCAAAGAAGACCAGCGTGAAACAGTGCATGAGCTGTTTCGTCGAGTGAGTGAGGTCACCGAAAGCCCAATTGGGGGGGAAGTGGTGAAAAGTTGGCAGCGCGCTTGTGACTCTACAGGTGTTGCAGGTGTCTATGGGCGGCGGCCATTGCTTACCATCAGGTGATCCGTATGCTCGTCTGCCACCTATCAAATAAAAAAGAATTAGTGGATTTCACTCCGCTCCGCTCCAGTGAAAACGGAATCGCAGCCTAATGTTATTGTTAAATATTAGTTATCTTATATATTTAGCTATATTTTAACAGTAGAATGTATAATAATTCTGGTGGAAATAATTAAAAAAATTGCGCAAATATATAAATAATAAGTAGGTAATATGTATACTGACACTTTTTATAATCATACAATTTTCATAGATTTCTAGGGATAAAATCATAGAACCACATATCTGGTAAATAATCAGTACCAAATATTATACTAATCTTTCTGCAGTTATACATAATATAATCACAATATATTATAACTATTTTTATTCAATATATTATGTATTTGATATTACTATTATTATATTATATATTTGGTATCAAAAATATCTTAGCAATCAGATAAGTCAAAATATACCCGAGATATAAAAAATATCGTAACAGATTTAGATTTCAGAGCTTTTGAGACCAGATGATCGGTGTTCATGTGATAAACCTGTCTATATATTTTTGTCATTTCAGATGCTCAGATATTTTTGATGTTTTATTGTATGAGAATAGTCCCAATCGGAGAATAAACATCTGTATTGTCTAGTTAAGTATTAGTGATATCTTTATATAATGTAAAAATAAGAGTATAATGTTAATAAAAATAAGATAAAATGAATGTGACGATGAATGAAAGAGTTTGTGAGGAGGAGGAGGGGAAAAGGACAATAGTGGTGGATAATATAAAATATGTATGATTGTTGTCTGCAGTTTCATCCCTTTAACCATGTTCTACCAACCATTCTGAACAATGTTTGTTCTACGAATTTTGAAAAGTAAACTAGTAAAAAAACTAAGTATCAGCCTATGGAATCAAGTCATCTCTACTATGATGAGAATAGGCTTAATCCCCACGCTTGTCTCATGCAGATTGGTGATCACAAACCCGAGCCACAAAATAGGGACTGACACAGAAGGCTGACTGCCTACTAAGAGCTAAAAATATGTCATGTACTCACGCATGCGCACTAACGGACAAAAACGCCTTTTCGACCACATTAATCCTAACTTATGACATAAGATTTTCAAACTGTCGAGGTCTATGGTAGAGGCCGCGCGCTTATGTACTCATGCCGGGCAACAACCCTAGCATATGTCAACGAACTCTTATAAATTCAAAATCAGGTCAAAGTCTAACTTCTGTGTCAGTCCCTATTTTGTGCCCCAGCTACATGAATCCAAGATCGCGGACCGGTACTTAAACTACTAAACATCAGTTACCAAGACAAATTTTACACTACGTTTTGTAATAAGGCGATTTCTGTCGAATCCTGTTGATCAAGGAACAGGGGGATTGTGTTGAATGCTGAGTGAATGCTTAGACTTGAATGAATCCTTAGAATACATTTAAGATATTATAGATATTTAAAGTTTATTCAATTAAGAAAATGGCATTGACTTATTCATTGCGTGCCTCAACAAAATAGTGTATAAGACAAATAATGTAATTATAAAAATATATCTTTCACTTTTAGCAAGAGCTTCTAAAGGAATTTACTACCTACTTTTGTTATTTTACCATTTGAAAAACACAAGTTTTCTTCCAACTTTATACCATGGTATTATCATTTTGCATTTTTGTCTAATAATCGACAAATGGTAAATTCTAGTCTGCAATGATAAGAAAATTCGTGTTACCTATAATAGTAAAAAGCAAGTCTCATCATCTAAAAAGTTTAGAGATATATTGTATGGCTAAGGCTGCCTGCCCACCTAAGCGAAGCGGAGCGAAATTCACCATTAGAAGAAGTTTGTTTGTCGAGTAGCAGGGTTTGTATGCCATTCTATTGGCCGATTACTTCAATGGACAGGCAGCCTAGGCTAGATGATTTTGGCATCTTGGGATGGTTAGATACTTTTGGCTAGATACTATCCTGTAATTTTAATAGGTATGCCACGCAATTTTTAATGCTGCGCTGTGGCACAGATTGTAATGCTTTAGATACTTTCAAGTTATTTCGCAATTTTTGTATGAAACATAGTAAAACAAATGCAGGGTATTTTATTTATAACTAACTCACTAAAATTTGGCGCAGTGTCCAAGATAAACCGAAATAATTACGCAAAATAACTTATTAGCTTCAAATAATTAAGAAAATGTAAGTATAAGATTGTAATAACTTCCACTTAAAACTTGTAGTGCATATAATATATAAGGGTCAATTTAATATCCGTCATAAGTAATAATTTTTAAGGGTATTTATCACTTAAATTAAGAAGTATTTTTGTAGTCTCTTAAATTGACCCTAATAATAAGTACATGACTATAATAATCTTGTATTCATATTTAACTACAAGGACGTACGTATTACCTATATCATAAGTATAATATATAAATAAGCATTTAATCACAAGCCTCAAAACAGTATAAATGCCCAGGTTTATTTGAGAAATCACAGTATATTTAAAGCTTTTATTGTTGTTTTAAAAAATATATTTATTAACCTGAACATTTCTTGTATAATACTTAGTTCAATTACAATTTTATGCCAGCAGAAGTGTTTAGTCCGAGCATTATAATTTTAAATAATGAAACAGAATTCACGACCGCATCTTTATACCCGTCCCTAACTCACGCTGTGCGGCTCTTCTCGTACTTTACGGGGCGGTTTAGTTGTTGCCCATCTGTTTACAGAAATATTGTTATCTTGAACAAAAAGGTTTTTATTATTTATATAGGGGGCATCTGTGAACATTTACATCCCTTTAAAGGCATATAAATGTCCACAGATGCACTCTGTATAGTATATTTTATTACGATAGTTTTTAATTTTACGTGAAAATTCCAAAGATATTGGATATATAACAAGATGGAGCACTATGAAAATGAAAGCAATGTTAATTTCGACTCTATGCAGTGGGAATAAAGATTACTTTGAAATGCCCAAATCGCTTTACAGAAAATCGAGCCGAGCGAGATGTCGCTATATAGGATGGTGTCCTTGTCTAATGGGTTGCCATCATAAAAAAAACTTTTGTGGTATAACTTAAGCAAAGTTTATATTTCTTCTTCTGGGGAACTTTCAAAATATTTAATAATTTAAAGGAATAATACGTTGCAATTAATAATGTCTTTTTAATTTTTTTTAATTTTAAACCATGATAACGACTGTTTTTTATGTAAAAGTCGGTGATATGGTAGTTTTAATTATAATCAATATGCAACACTTGGCGTCTGGACATCACCATTATGGCGGCGGCAAAAATAATTTGAAAGTTTGTATTATTGTGACGACAAAAATAATGTGTAAAAATTGTGATTATTATTTATAATGGTTCTTACTTGTTGTTGTATCTTTTCTTAAGTAAGTATTTAGTCAAAGTTTTATTTTTGCATTGAGTAGGGTGTCCATTTCGCTTGTCATCTAAAGACGGATTTTACTTTTTTATTTTTTTTTGGAACAATCGGCAAGTTTTCATGGTCGAATAAATTGCATGATAATGGACGACCATAAAAAGGTCATGTTACGTAAAAAGCGTAGCAATAAATCTATTTAATTTTTAATTTATCAAATCGTAAAGTATGTTCGTTTGTATGAATAATACGCTATGGCCGGTTAAATGTGCCACAAAGTGTATTATTACAGGTAGGTAAATATAAAATCTAATAGGGCTAGCACAAACTTTTCGAAAATTCGGTAGTATCTTCATATCGTACGTATACCTACATAATAAGGAATTTAAATTTGGAACTTGTGTTTTTTTCATACAAAATTACTCATAAATACTCAAACGATACTTTGAAACGTTCGTGCTAGCCCTTCCAGTTTGAGTGGGCTTCACGAGTTTCCTATAATAGAGGACGCGATGTCCGACTCCCACGTGGGTGGACTAAGTTTGACTAACAATAATTGTAATCGAAAATTTAAATCGTGTGGTCACCTTATTAGAGTAGGACGCCAACCAAAATAGAGACATCTCGCGAGGCTCGAATGCTAGTAATGAGTGCGCCATCTTGTTATAGTGTAAAATCTTTGGAAAATTCTGAAGTACACGACGTATAATGCGTCAATAAAGTTGTGCTTGTGATAATAAAAGATGGCACCACTGCCGTTTATATCGTTGAGTATGGTAACCCCATTAGTTATTAAACACCTGAACTCGTTAGTTCCTCACGACTTTCTTGATACATTTTAGACCTAAAATATAGTATTTAATTGCATTTTTGTTGTGATTGTTTTCTATGGTGTTTGGCGAATAAATTGTGTTATTTAAACTTGTCTTTAATTCATTTTTTCTGCTGCTGTGGTCCTAATGACATAATAAAGCTGCGTATATAATCTGTGGCGTTTCCACTGAAGCGGAGCGTAGCAGAGTGAAATACACCAATAAAATTGCTTTAACCCTTATTAAAACGCTGGGAGCAATAGTTCCCACCTTCCAAATTGAAGAAAATCATGTTTTATTTTTTTATGCCAACACCTAATGCAATTTAATATTTTTGAACGCACTCATAACATATTTATAAAAAGGTTGAATGTCAACACTTGTCAAAAAAGTGTCACCTGTCATTGTCAAAACGATTCAAAGATAAGGGACCTGATTTTGAGAAAAAAAACGGTGTGTTTTTTATTGATTGTGGTTTATTGTCGAAAAAAATTTAGGTAAGTAGATTTCAGTCTTAGATATGTAAAGTAGACTATATTGCGGTTACCTGAATAGAAAAATAACCCCAGAATCTTTCGTTTTTAGCTTGAATGATTCGATTGAATTTGGGTCTAATAAGTGGGAAAATATCATCCCAGTGTCCGTTACTACTAAAATGTTATAAAATACGTGTGTATGTTGATCGTAATAATTAATATAAAACATAGTCTGTTATTACTGATTTACAACACATTATTGTTTTATTATCAATTAACTAGATAACAAGCCAGCCTTTCGAGTAAACATGTACTTATGAAGAAATATTTTTTTTTTATTTCAGAGTTTTCTTCCCTTAACAAAAGTTACTAATATTGATGAGTACTTTCATCTCCATTAAAAAAGCGATATACTTACCTATACAATCTGCGGTAAAAAAAAAATCACAAGTGAACCAAGGACAACTAGCTAGTGTGATAAAATATTAATGTCATACCGGACACCGGGAGCTATAATTCCCACTTATAATATTTTTAGTGGACAGGAACAGATGTCGGGATATATACTTCCCACTAAAAAAAGGGTACTTCCCCCCATCACTCCCCCCTTTTCTGTGTAATTTTGAAATCTACGAACCAAATTTACCTAGGAACCGATCTAATCTTTTTGTTAACGCATTCACAGACTGGCATTTGAATAAGGGTTAAAAACGCTCCTCAACGTGCAAGCGTTTTCTATTGGTGGATTTTACTCCGCTCCGCATTAATGGAAACGCAGGCCAATTGTTAAATAAAACATGTTTTTGTGTTTTTTATACAAACGCCCTATGTCCTAAATGACAATACTAACTGTACAGGTTGTATCTGTGAACATTTACATCCCTTTAACTACGTTTTTTACCCATTTTCTACCAACCTTTCGGAACAAAATTTGTTCTAAGTCTTTTCGAAAATTCATCGCAATATTTTTCTACTTCCCTTCAAAATGATCAAGTCATGTGACTGACTTTGTATGAAAAGTTGTTTTTTTTATGCCAATTTCCAAAAGTCATAGACTAATGTTCAGAATGGTTGGTAGAAGACGTGTTTAAAGGCCTTAAGGGATATAAATGTAAGTATTAATGCTGCTATCTACTTAGGTCGTCACGGCAAGAAATAAAAATACCATATTTCAGTTTAATTGCTATTTTTATTTGGCTTTCATCACAATACATACTTTTAGGCATTCTGCACACACTTCGTCTCATTTAGAATCTCAACCACCCACACAATCTTATGCTTAAAGGAATTTATTTCTCTAAGGTGGAATCTTATCTCTCAAAATAATATTCAAAAAAATAATAAATTACAATTTTTTCCCCTCATACTTGCTTTTTCTCTTTTTTGACAGTACCCAATCTATACACAATTACAAAAATAAATTAATACGTCAAAAAAACTAGCGGTTTCCCTGCATTCTCGATGGTTTAACGCAGGGAAAACCGATGTCTAAAACGAATACATGGGTCAGATTTTGCAATATTTTAATCTGGCCATGGCGATAATTTTGGAGTTTTTTTTTGGAATTTTCCAAATAGTGTTTGGAATATTCCAAAGCGCGTTTGGAGTTTTCCAGGCGGCGTTTGGCGCCTAGATTCGCCTGGATTGGTGGATGATCATCTGGCGGACGCTGAAGGTGGATAGCCCGAGACCTATCGCAGCCAGGGCGAGAGCTGATCGTGACATCATCTTTTCGCGGTTCGCTGGCTGGAAAAAGAAGAAAAGACACTGTTAATATAATAAACTAGCTTTTGCACCCCCACTTCCCTAAAATGGGGAAAAATCTCCACTTAAAAACGGGGATTTAGGGTTTTCTCACAAAAACCCAGCCTTAATAATGATGTTTCGTTGGTCAGATTGTTGTTAAGTAATTAACAAAATGGACTAAACACAAGACAGTGTTAACGGTGAAATGATTGCACAATCTCGGGCAACAAGTTGTCACAGTGTCTAAAACCTACGCCTAGAATTTCTATATTTGTAAATATAGGTCAGTTTTACATGTATATTATTATAATACGTAATTTTTTGCCATTTTAATCCCGATGCCCTCATAATAGGTAACATGAATAAAACCCCTTCCAGACGGATCACTTGATGATAAGCGATTGCCGCAGCCCATAGACACTTGCAACACCAGCAGAGTCACAAGTGCGCTACCAACCTTACACTCTTTCCCCCCAATAGCGTGTGACGTCACACGCTAGTAGCCATTTGTATAGAGCGTTTTTGGGCCTGCGTAAAATATGTTTTTTTTTATGTGATAGGTAGCAGACGAGCAGGCTCTTAATGTTGTGATTATATCTCAGGTAATTCAAATCAGAATTCGATAGGCCACCAGTACCCTCACTCACAGGTCTAAACACAGCGCAGGCGCTTCACGCCGGTCTTTTGTGAGGTCGTGAAATGACTCTGGTTGAGCCGGCCCATTTATGTCAAAGCGTGTCTCTTCCACGGTATTAGTAAACTATTATCGAAATATCCATAAAATTCATACGTAAGAGACTAGTCTGTCTCATTTAGAATGTCATCGTGCTTTAATAAAACCAAGTCTAAAAATAACAATTGAGTGTTTCAACGCATCTCATTAATTTAAAATAGCGTTACTATCCAAATAATATAGCTATTTTAATATTTAGGTACACACGTAACTTGTTTTTATAATATCAACAGAGAAACATTGATGACTATCGTCAGCTCATAACTAATCAAGCACTTACAAAATTCGTTGGATTAGTACGGGGTTCGATTACCAAGTTTAAACCATTAATATAATAATATTTCACTACATCACATACATTGGTCTGACTCTGAGATAGGTAGCTCAAGCACCTGTGTTACAGATATCAGAACCAACAGTGGAATTACAAATATATACGTATAATACTTTTCTTTTGTAAATACATACTTATAATACATAGAAAAAACCCAGACTAATACAAACAAACATGTTCATGCACACAAATGTTTGACCTGTGCGGGGATCGAACCCGCAACCCTTGGCCCAGACGCAGCATTCACTACCACTGAACCAAACGGGTCGTCATTTAAATCGCGGATGACGCCTTAAGGCGTCTTAAAGAATTGATATCTAATGCCGATTGAATGTAAACACTCATAAGAATAAACAAGTAAGAATCATAACAAAAGCAAAATGTGTTCAATCATGGCGGAAGACGCCTAAGGGCGTCACCTTTCAGTGTGGCGGCTGACGCCAGTAGGCGTCACAGAAGATTTGTTAGCCGCCGTGGGCAAAAATCCCTAAAAGTGGGCTACGCAAATAGCCATCCGGTTTGTGAAAGGTTGTGGGTTCAAGCCCCATATGAACTTAAAAGATTGGCAGCGCATTTGTGACTGTGCACCGGTGTTGCTGGTTTCCATCGCTCTAAAGTTTGCCAATCATAATAAAATATCAAAGTTGACGCATCACAGTCATGTGAAAATTCTATTTTATTCTTGTTTACGGGAATCGCGAAAAAAAACAAAAATTTGGCAACCACGAGGAATTCCCTAAGATTTTCGCACTATCTGCCAAGGTGTTCGGCGCTTCCATTTTCTGGCACAGACATAAGTAAGTATTGTTACTGTTTTGATTCGTGTGGGTTGCATCATCATCATCATCAGCAACCCACACTTGGACATAGGTCTCCCCTAATGCACGCCACCGCTCCCGATTTTCGGCCACACACATCCAGCCCACACCAGCCAGCCTTCGAATGTCATCATCCCATCTTGACGCAGGGCGTCCAACACTACGCTTACCGAGTCGCGGTCTCCACTCAAGGACTTTACGGCTCCAAAACTATTACTTACTTACTTACTACGCTGGCTCAACGATCCAAAGTGGGTCTTGGCCTCCGACGTCAAAGTTCGCCATTTTTTGCGGTCCTGTGCCAATTCCGCCCAATCGTGCACGTTAAGTGCTTTGAGGTCAACCTATAAGGGCGTCGAAAAGTTTAAATACTTGGGATGCACCATCACCGATACAAACCGCAGGGAGGATGAAATCAATGCTCGCGTAGCAAGCGCCCTGAGATGTTCCGCCGCCCTCCACAAGGTGTTGGTGTCCAAGTTACTAAGCAGGGCTACGAAGATTCGCGTCTACAAGACAGTCATTAGACCAATCTTAATGTATGGGTGTGAAACTTGGACACTAACGCTGAAGGAGCAAAACCAACTGCTAGTGACGGAACGGAAGATATTCCGAAAGATTCTGGGACCAACCACAGGAGAAGATGGGTGCTGGAGGCACAGGTTTAACCGAAGATCTGATAGCCGAGCCGAACATCATCGGGGAAATAACGGCATCCCGACTACGCTGGCTCGGACACGTGGAGAGAATGGGAGAGGATCGCGCAGCCAAAAGAGCCTATCTGGGACGACCAACGGGGCGACGTCCTGTGGGTCGTCCGAGATACCGCTGGAGGGACGAAGTCGCCAAAACTATTAAATAATTAAAAATGCTACCCAAAGATACTATTATGATAACCTTCTTCTATATCTTCTATACTATTTATAAAGAGATAACTTCTATGGACAATAACAAGGCTTATAGGTAAACCGAAAACACGAAACGCTTGCGCGATGTAATTGGACACAGCGCCATCTATCGGTTCATATCTGAATTACGGTCCCGAAGCGAAGTGAGGGCGGGCCACTAGTAAATGATAAAAACACGTCAGTTTTTCTAAAATTTAAAACTTAACGGCTCTCTTGCACATTTTATCTTTTGTCGCTTATCCCCTTTTTCATTTTAACCATCCATCGATGCTTCTATGTCGTAATTATAGTCATGTGGTTACATACATAACTTTTGGCATGCGTACGCGCAGACGGTGCGTGAAACAGGCGTCAAGTCTACTGATTGATCTATTGTGATGTAGTTATTTACGCTGTCACTAATAATACAAGTTGAAAAAAACGACGCATGCGCACTTCTTACGTATTTAATGACACATGTCAGTTTGACGTAAGAAGTTTTTTTTAAACTAAAGGACAGGAATAAAGGCTATTAAAGTATCAGCATGTATACTGTCCTAATGCAGGGCAAAGGCCTCCATCATAGAAATCAAGTCATCGCTACTATGATGGGATTAGGCTTAATAACCACACTTGCCTAATACGGATTGGTGATCACAAACCCGAGTTATGTTCGAAAAATTCGAAACATAAAGTATGTTTCGAATTTTTCAAACATAACTTAACTTTCTAGACCCGGGAATCGAACACAGGACCCCGAGATGTCGGTTCGATAGCCATTATACAATGTATAGAATTTACCTCCTTATTAATAGTATAGATTTAAAACCAAGTATTTTCTAGTAGATACCTGTGTTTCAAAACGATTATGTAATATGAAGAATAAAATTCTTGGCAAGAGATACCGGCTTTTAATAGCGTTAATGATAATATACGGCGCCAAAGGCATACATACGTACATCTATATCTTATCTATATGTATATCAGATTAATTCTTCCTTTGATACGTTTTTCTTTGACATTCTTGGCCTATTCTTTTAATATGACTATCTAGCAGTACTTATTTATTTGCAAATATTGGTGAGTAGTTAGTTGTACTTTACTTTAAAGCGGCAGCACTTGGAATCTACTAGCTTTTGAATGCGGCTTCACTCGCGCCCCCCACTTCCCTAAAATAGGGGGTTAGAAAGAGACAAAAAGTAGCCTATATGTTACTCTCCATCCCTTCAACTATCTCCAATTAAAAATCACGTCCATTCGTCGCTCCGTTTTGTTGTGAAAGAAAGACGAACATACAGACACAGTTTCCTTTAATATTAGTAAGGATCCTGCGTAAGTGGTTGATTGTTAAGATTGGTAGCCGTAGCCGAATATCGGTTATCGGATTTATTTATTTTATTTTATTGACGGATGGCGCATTTGGTGACCCTGCTGATTGCAGATTCGTGTGATGAACACAACTGTTAGTTCAGTGCATTGGCTTTACCATACAGCTGATACAGCCGGTTCCCGTACGTAGTTTCGAATGACGTTGTAGCGACGGGTCGTTGTGGCGAAAAACTTTTTGCGTGGTACGCTGGAGCGAAAAGTCTTTGGAGCGAATTCCACCAGGGCGAATGACACTGCAGCGACAATCATTCTGGCGAAAAATGTTTGAAATCATATGAAGACTACTTTAAAACCATAAAGGTGAATTATAAGCTACAACAAGAAATCAACAAAAAACTACAATTTGGTAATCAAAGACACAGTACAATAGTATTTCTACAACGTCGCTACAACGTCATTCGAAACTACGTACGGGACCCGATACAGCCTATATATGCGTCTGGGCCAAGGGTTCCGAGTTCGATCCCCGCACAGTACAAACATTTGTGTGCATGAACATGTCTGTTTGTATTGGTCTGGGTGTTTTCTATGTATTATAAGTATGTATTCACAAAAGAAAAGTATTAAATGTATTGTATATATTTGTAATCCCACTGTTAGTTCTGATATCTGTAACACAGGTGCTTGAGCTACCTATCTCAGAGTCAGATCAATGTATGTGATGTAGTGAAATTATTATATAGGTAAAAGTGATAACTTCTCAGATAAAAGTTCGTCTGTATGCTATCGGTTATCTTAAGATAGGAAAGGCATGCAAACGTCGGCATTAGATATAGGTACTAGTAGTATCTACCACAAAATAGGGATTACACACAGAAGTTAGACTTTGACCTGATTTTGAATTTAGAAGAGTTCGTTGACATATGCTAGGGTTGTTGCCTGGCATAAGTACCTACATAAGCGCACAGCCTCTACCACAGACCTCGACAGTTTGACAATCTTATGTCATAAGTTAGGATTAATGTGGTCGAAAAGGCGTATTTGCCCGTTAGTGCGCATGTGTGAGTACATGACATATTTTTAGCTCTTAGTGGGCAGTCAGCCTTCTGTGTCAGTCCCTATTTTGTGGTATCTACAGTTCCTGTTACAAAAGTATAGGTGAAAGCCTTCCAATAAATTTATCATTTCGATTAACTATTTATCATATTTTTATATGTGGCAGGTGGCATATGAACAGACTGATTGTAGTGATAAGTATGTAGTATCAGCCTACATACTGGCCCACTGCAGGGCAAAGGCCTCCATCATAGAAATAAAGTTATCACTACTATGATGGGATTAGGCTTAATCACCACGCCTAGTGGAATTACAATTTAACAATTGCGTTGCCATTTTCAAACCGCAAATTTTTTAGTATTTTTTGACGGCCTCGATGACGCAGCGGCTAAGGTTCGCCCGAAGCGCGAAAGGTCCCGGGTTTGATTCCCGGTCAAGTCAATTTAGGAAACAACATTTTCTAAATTTGGGTTGACGCCCCCAGTTAATTATCGTCACTTGGTAGGTACTCATAGTACAGGGACTGCCCTAGTTTGGGACCAGGAGACCTATTTTTGAATTTTCGCTTCGTCCAAACAAAACTACTCGTTTTGCAAGTCACGTCGTCTCGTGAGTCGTATGATTCATAATTTTCCCTATTTTTGAAATCACTCGCTTAGTGTGTCGCCAATCTTGTCAAAGTATAGTCCTTTTCACGAAAAAAGTCCCCGGATTTTTGATGAACTAAAATGACATGGCAGTCTACGTAATGAGTGGGAAAGAGATAGAAAGCCTATTTGTATGACAAGTGGCGCCGCTCCCAGGGGACTTTTTTCGTAAAATGGACTTTATAGTGTTAACTCGTTAATATTTGACGTAAATGCGACCACTCGCCTAGCGGAAACGAGTGGTTTACACCACTCGTTGCAAATCGCTCGTTTTCGAATGATTCAAAAATGCGGATGTCAAAAATCATGCGAGTCACACATTTTTTAGTGAGACGACAATTCAAAAATAGGTCTCCAGGTTGATTGGTGTGATTGTCTGGAGTATTTTATTTTTAATTAAAAAAAAAAACTTTATAAATCTGTAAGTTCAACAGTCGATAATCCTACTATAATCTTTTCCAATTCTATGAGTCATTCATTCAGCAAGTCGGTTATTGTCTTGGACCGGATCGAAATATATTTTGTATGAATCACTGAATCTATTTTTAAACATTGTGGAGACAGGATTTCTATATTTATACCCAAAACAGGGGAAGTTTTGAACGATGAATCTTCGTCAATGGGCTGGCTCTACCAGAAGGATACCACATAGAAGACCGAAGTGAAGCAGCGCCTGTGAAGTGAACTCACCTGGCTAGTGAGTGAGTGAAGATACCGGAGATCCATTCGGGGGACAGGATTTAAGGTTGACAGCACACTTGTGACTCCACTGGTGTTGCATGTCTATGGGTGGCGGCAATCGCTTACCATCAGGGGACCACTCGACATTGAAGTCGAAATATAGTTTGGTATGGACGAATGTATATCTCAAATTCGACTTCAATGTCGAAGGCACGAGAATCGCCCCCCGTCTTCTTGTCTGCCACCTGACACATACAAAAGTGGCATTGATCTTGGACATCGATCATAACAAATAGTTTAGTAATCAACAGACGTCAGAATCTGGGAATTCCTAACTAGACAACGAAAGAATCTATTTTAAAGACAGAATAATGGCAAAAAAATTTGACACACTATTACCGAAGGCCTTGGTAGACTTGTATCTACGTCTTGCTAAAAAGATAGGTAGTCGAGCTATTTCAGTAACTTGCGTATTACACTATCAGTGGCTCTTACTGCGCAGTGACAATGAGGCGGATAAAACTAGATTGATTGACCGGTGAGTTCATATGGAGCGAAGATAAAATATATCGTAAATAATTACGAGAAAATATAATGGAAAGAAAGTACAGAAAAAGATAATATTAAAAAAATACATAAGGAATAATTTTGGTCCTAACATACACCCTTGCGGAGTACCTTATAAATTTAAACTAACAGCAGATTTGATAGGTTGATCGGGGATTGGAGTTCATGTATGTGCGAGCGAAGATTATAAAGATCGCAAATAATTACAAGAATATCAGAATGCAAGGAAATACCATAAATAAATAGAATTGAAATGCATGTCAAGTATTGTATAGAATCATAAAAAATTTACTATTGTATGCCTATTTAGGTAATTGCGAGATCAATTTCATATTTTGTAACATCTTCAATAATTTATTGTAACACCGCAATTGAACAATAAAGATTTTATTATTATTATGTATCTCTCCTGTTGGGAAATCACGGCACGGAGGCCGGTCCTTTTGGAAGGCGTGCGTGGGGATACAGATCCAACACGTAGAGGCCCCTTTGAGACACATTAATGAAAGTGGGGATGTGTACACCTAGCGGGTACTGTCTCTGTTTGTACTATTGATGAGATACAACCAAAGACAGCACCCGCTACGTGCAAGGACTATTGCAGATAAGATGGGAACTAAACCGGGACTATGGAGGTGGTATTGCTGGACTGGTTGCCGGGATATTGATGAGACAACGGGACACCTGCCATATCAAAAGTCTCATCTATGATAATCATAGCAGGCGGTGACTTGCCGCACACTAAATGGGCCCCCTATCAAAGCTGCCAGTTGGCAGCGAGGCGGGCAACATTGGCGTGAGCGGCTAAGGTTGTCGAGAGGTGAGACTGCGGGGCGCCAGATCCCTATGTGCTAAGCACCGGTCAGCAGGCCCCCGGCGTTATGACATTTTACACTTCCAACCTGGAGCATAGGTTCTGCTCTTGCAACTCCACTCCGGCCGGCTGGTTAAGGCAAGCCAGGAGGCGAGGGTCAAAGGAGAATACGGACCCTCCGGAGTATCGGGGTCCGTGGTGTCGCCACACACCAACAGCTCGCCACAAGCTGCCCTGCGGAGACTGACTGCACTGATGAGAGTTGTTGTTCTTCACTAGCGAAGATCACCAACTCTCACCAGCGGGCGATGGGGTCGTCACATCCCTACGCACTTACATCCCTACGCACTTATTATTATTATTATTATAGCTAAATGTGTCATTTTCATAAGGAATAATTTGAGGCTAATATGCCCCCTTAAACAGAAAGCGAAGAAAGGTCAGGGGCAATAACACATTGTTTTATTAGGAATACTATAGGGCCTAACTTGCACCCTTGCGTAACAACTAACAAATTTTACCTAACGGTGTGGTAGCGAATTAAGGAAGATTGTAAATTATTAAGAAAACACAGAGCGAAAAGAAAGATCCCAAATAGACACTATTGACCTTAGTTATAAGTTGCGAAATCAAAGAAACTTTATAAGTCGTTTGGACTTAATAATTTTACTTATAGTTTGTGCGCGAGTTGGTTGCAGATTCTTTTTGTCATTTTGCTAAAATAGGCAATATCAACATGTCTTATTAGAAATAATTTGAAAAGATACTCCCTTACATATTTTACCTACTCAGAAATGTTATTTACTTTCTGATTCGTTTAATTTTAAATGATACAATTTGATTGTTTTTATGATGGCGCCAAATGCAAAACCCAAGTCATTGTAAACAAAAACATAAAAACAATTAAATTAGCGACGTCTGCAGATGTCAATGTAAACATTGACATTTTTAACTACCATTTATTGAAATACCAACACACGTCATATACTGGGGCAATTGAAGGATTCAAAGTCCAAAAGATTAGTTACTCTTGTTGATGAAGCTTCTGCGTCAGTAACGAAAGTAATGCGAAACAATTGTGATAAAGTTAACTTGTGTGTATATTTGTACAACTGTTGATTTGATACTACTTTTCATATTGTTGATAAAATTTTACATGAATCCTTTACGCATGCTTAATTGTTCGTAGGAGACGTATGGTAAGGTAAGACGCCTATCGATAAACTGGCCCGATTCGACCAAAAAAGAGTTTATACAATTATAAAGTTGACAAGCACAGGTGAATTTCTAATAGACTTAATTGAATCTGCATAGATGTAATAGTATTCTGCGCATATTATAGTTATTCTTGTAGAACTCATAGGTAATGTAAAAAAAGGGTTTTAAACAAAAGGCGATTCAAAGATGCATTGTCTTACAACCAAATCGTTCCAAAATAGGATATTTGTTGAAAAGTCAAATCTCAGGAACGCAGAATAGACTTTTCTAGAAATAAAAACGACATTTCTTGCTACATCTGTTCTGTTATAAATTTTACCCAAATTTAGCGTCACAGCCGTAGCTAAACTTTTGTCAACGTACCACCCGTGAAGGTCGAAACACTAGTGGACGAGAGCCAAAATATTCACAGCACTGGATATTTCACGGCGCAAATAACGTTAAAAATAAACGGCAGTTTAATTTGGAAGCCACATGATGTATGCATGAAAACTTGTTTGTCTCATGTTGGATCAATGCACTTGTTATTGTTTGGACGATTCATAATGGGGGCTACCGTGTGGAAAATCCGTTAGATGGCGTACGTGTAGACTGAGGTGCAACTTCAACGTCATTGGTTGTTTAGTGACATTTTGACATCTCACATCAAAAATAACCAATCACCGTGTAGTTGGACCTCAGTCTACACGTACGCCATCTAACGGATTTTCCACACGCGGTGGCCCTTAGGGGCATCTGTAGTGCTACCATGAGTTGACATCTAGAACTGACATAACGTAAACTATTGCTCTGACTCTTTCAAATACATCACAATGCAAGAGACAAAGCGATAGTTTTCGATAGCGAGGATAGTATTTCAAACTCATGGTAAGGCTACTGACTGCATGAAAACTTGTTTGTCTCATGTTGGATCAATGCACTTGTTATTGTTAGGAAGATTCATCATTGTATCTTGACATTTCTGGTTGCGGCCAGTGGTCGTGCATCGGAAGATTATATCGACTTATATTCTCTGTGAAACTGTGATTGCATTCAAAATTGCTGCATGTGACAATAATCATAAATATTGCTTGCTTGCTGTTATTTCTAAACCTAACCAATAGATGGCGTTGGATGTTGATCACATCGCGTATGGGTTTCGTCTCTTTCATTGATCTATGAATGAATGAATGAATATGCTTTTTATTGCACACAAAACAGAGGTATAAAACTTAAAAACTAGTTATATTAGGAGTAATGTACAACAAAGGCCTATATCTATATGCCTTGTCTTTGTCTATTCCTTTAAAAATAGTGTAGATGAAAAAAGTTTATCTAGGACGTCTACGACGATCTATTGAAGGTCGCAGGAGTCCCTTGGATGCGGGTGGCACAGGACCGATCTGTGTGGAGAACGTTGGGGGAGGCCTATGTCCAGCAGTGGACGTCTATTGGCTGAAATGATGATGATGACGATGACAAAAGCTTAGATGTTTGCGGTTTCTCAAAATTGTGGAAACTTTTCTTTTGCATATTTCTAAAGTTGGTAGGTAAATGTGTATAGGCTTACGTCATCTTCAGCCTAAGGCTGAAGATGATGTTATTTGGAAGTCAGTAGGTATTGGTTAAAGTTAGGTATATAGTTTTTTAGATTTTCGCGTTGCATTATAACTATAAATTATTAAAACGGGAATTAACGCGACGTTTATTTTTGAGCGAACTCGCTCGCTTGTGACCACGGCTGCTGCAACGTAGCCGAAACGTCAAGCAGTAAGTACATACAATGTACTTAAAAATAAACGTCGCGTTAATTCCCGTTTTAATAATTCAAAGTTAGGTATGACTAAAGTTGCATAAAAAGTATTAAAAAGATTGTAAGTAATAATTCCTGACCCAGATATCAATGTTTTATAAACAATACCTCAGACGTATTTCATTTATATTGAAGCGGCTTTATTTTTATCTATCTAGTCAAGATAATATCGTCATAATATGACTGTTAACGTCAGAGAAAAGAAATTTCTGGAGATTTATTATAACTTTTTTTATGATATAGGTGGCAGACGAGCCAACGGATCACCTGTGGTAAGCGATTACCACCGCCCATGGATACCTGCAACTTATATTATCCATACTAATATTATAAATGCGAAAGTAACTCTGTCTGACTGCTACTCTTTCACGCCAAAACTACTGAACGGATTTAAATGAAATTTGGTATACAGATGGTCTAGACCCTGAGAAAGGACATAGGCTACTTTTTATTGCGAAAAAGGGGTTGTAAGGGGTTAAAAGTGGGGTAAAAAGTTACTTTTCCACGCGGACGAAGTCGCGGGCGGCCGCTAGTTATCTATACTTTTAAAAAACATTACCCTCCTTCTTTGGCAGTCGGGTAAATAGAGATAAATTCTATGTAGATCGACGAACTTTATGTACAAACCGAAAAGGCGAAACACAAGCGCGATGCAATCAAAGCCCAGTGCCATCTATTGGTAGACGGTGAAACTACTGTTCCGAAACGAAGTGAGGGTTGGCCTAGTCTATACTTTTTTAGGGTTCCGTAGCCAAAATGGCAAAAACGGAACCCTTATAGTTTCGTCATGTCCGTCTGTCCGTCTGTCACAGCCGATTTACTCGGAAACTATAAGTACTACAGTGATGAAATTTGATGGGAATATGTGTTGTATGAACCGCTACAAAAATATGACACTAAATAGTAAAAAAAAGAATTGGGGGTGGGGCCCCCCATACATGTAACTGAGGGATGAAATTTTTTTTTTCGATGTACATACCCGTGTGGGGTATCAATGGAAAGGTCTTTTAAAATGATATAAAGTTTTCTAAAAAACATTTTTCTTAAAGTGAACGGTTTTTGAGATATCAGCTCTCAAAGTCGTAAAAAGTATGTCCCCCCCCTCTATTTTTATAACTACGGGGTATAAAATTCTAAAAAAAATAGAGGTGATGCATGCTAATTAACTCTTTCAACGATTTTTGGTTTGATCAAAGTATCTCTTATAGTTTTTGAGATAGGTTGATTTAACTGTAATTTTATATTTGCTGCTACGGAACCCTTTGTGCGCGAGCCCGACTCGCACTTGGCCGGTTTTTTTTTATATAAGATGGGTTTGCACTTGACCTCATCTCACCTGATGGAGAGTGACAATGAGGTCTAAGATGTAGCGTGCTTTCCCAGAAGAAGCCTATTCACTTTCGACTTAAAGACACCCAAATTGTAGCTCTCTGGAAATACAGAAGCCGGCCAGTTGTTCCATTCCTTAGCAGTTACTATTTATAAAGAAGTCATTTCCAAAGAAAACGACAATGCTGCTTATATTGAAAACAACCAGTAGACTCATAACTGCAATGCCATCCTATAACACCTTTCCCCAATTGGGCCCCCGGTACCCACACTCACTCGACGAATCACAGCGCAGGCGCTGCTTCACGCCGGTCTTCTGTGAGGCCGTGGTATCACTCCTACGTCAGTAACTTCGTCAAAAGTTATCTACTAACGTCATCATACCCTGTCACTGTAATGGATGAGAGCCAAAAAGAAAAAAAATTGTTCCTACATAATTTTAAACAGTAATTAAGGTAATCATATGACTAAGAGTTAGGTAGATATATCGTCATAGTATGTAATCCTAAATTACATTATAATTGCGAAAGTAACTCAGTCTGTCTGTTACTCTTTCACGCCAAAACTACTGAACGGATTTGAATGAATCTATCTATACTACTTATAAAGAGATAACTTCTATAGACAACGACAAGGCTTATAGGTAAACCGAAAACACGAAACGCTTGCGCGATGTAATTGAGCACAGCGCCATCTATTGGTTCATTTCTGAATTACGTTCCCGAAGCGAAGTGAGGGCGGGCCACTATGTCACTATAATTAACTAAATAAGTTTATAGGTAAAAAAATTCATGAGAATAATTTAGGTCGGAACATAATTGGGAAAGCCATGCTTCGGCATGAATGGGCCGACTCGACCGGAGTGATAACACGGCCTCACAGAAGACCGGCGTAAACGGATCACCTGATGGTAAGCGATTGCCGCCGCCCACAGATACCTGCAACACCAGTGGAGTCACAAGTGCGCTGCCAAACTTTAACCACAAAATAATTACACACAGAAAGTAGGCTGCCCACTAAGAGCTAAAAACGTGTCATGTACTCACGCATGCGCACTAACGGGCAAAAACGCCTTTTCGACCACATTCATCCTAGCCTATGACATAAGATTGTCAAACTGTCGAGGTCTATGGTAGAGGCCGCGCGCTTATGTACTCATGCCGGGCAACAACCCTAGCGTATGTCAACGAACTCTTCTAAATTCAAAATCAGGTCAAAGTCTAACTTCTGTGTGTAATTATTTGTGGTATAGTGTTGCTTTCATATGCTGCGGCAATAGCTTATCATAAGGTTATCTGTCTGCTCGTCTGCCACCGCACTCAGTGGACATCGCACTTTCTTAACTTGAGCGTTCATTGTATTCCAATGTTACGCAATATGTATTTATCTATTTAGATAAGTATTGTTACGGATTGCCAACGAACTCAGTCATTTACATATCGACATGACGCACATGCCTGCGTCAACGTGTTTCACAAATTATCAAGTGCATTTAAGGGGCTATACGAATGATACTAGCGCCGCCAATCTATTTCCACTGATTGTGGCGAAAATATGATATTTTTGAAGAAAGCAAAACATTACAGACTTAGATAAAAGTAAATTGAATTATTCAAGATGCATTAGAGGTAAAATATATAAAACACGCGACAAGTAACAATAATGTCAATTATTGCTAAAAGTGGCCGTTTTTAGCAATAATTAACATTATTGTTACATGTCGCGTGTTAGAAATGTTGTATTGCATCTTGAAAAATCCAATTTACTTGGATCTAAGTCTGGAATGTTTTATTTTCTTCAAAAATATCATATTTTCGCCACAATCAGTGTAAATAGGTTGGCGGCGCTAGTTTCATTCGTATAGCCCCTTAACAACTTTAGTGTCAAAAGTATTGAGGTATGCGATCCGGATTTTAGATTAAATTAGGAGTTTTTAATATCATCCGTGGGAGAGCCACGCTTCGGCATGAAAGAGCCGATTCGACCGGAGTGATACCACGGCCGTATGCCCATTCATGCCGAAGCGTAGCTCTCCTCAAGGATCCCATTAGTTTTATGACATTGAGTGGCGTTATCAACTTCTAAAGATAATAAATTCACACAACCTTCTATTCATTCACCTGACTCTGTTTTAAATATCAAGCAGTTGTGTTGTGTTTCAGATATCACACAGCGCCATCTATTGGTTCATTTCTGAATTACGGTCCCGAAGCGAAGTGAGGGCGGGCCACTAGTTAATATTATAAATGGGAAAGTGTCTGTCTGTCTGTATGTTTGTCTTTCTTTGACGGCAAAACGGAGCGACGAATTGACGAGATTTTTTAAGTGGAGATAGTTGAAGGGATGGAGAGTACATAGGCTACTTTTTGCCCCTTTCTAAACCCTCATTACAGTGAAGTGGGCAAAAGTTAGTTAGCTCATATTTCTGCCGCATGCCAAAACATCCTTGTCGCTTTAACATGGAAGTCTCATCCAACGTGACCGTTTCCTATTTCCGTTGCGGAAAAGAGACATGTCGTGCGAGTGAGTCAGCAGTATCTGTTTCAGGAAAGACCTTGCAGAGTAAACTAATGTTGTGAGTTTTGTATGAGCTATTTGAAACAAGTTAATGTCTTTTGAATAAGTATAGCAGCTTAAAAACTAAAAAAACTAAAACCCAACTACGACAAAAAACGACGCTGAAAAAGTATAAAACTAGCCTTCGTTGTCAATTAACAATAATGTCATACAATACTATTCTGAAGAATGCAATATTCACTTTGTAGAGATAAATTTTCATGTTAGGAAATCCGCAGTCACACGTCAAAGTGCTACGGTAGGTGGGTAGGTATTTTTGTATGGAGAGCCGAAAAAAAATGGACGAATTTCTAAAATCTTTGAACAAATGCTGCTAACAAGGATTGGTTTAAGTGTTGTTGGACATGTGGTTAAAGGAGGTATTCCTCGAAGCGCCCAAATTTGAAACGCTCAAAATGAAACGCCTACAAATCGTTCCGCGAAGCGCCCACTTTTTGAGCGTTTGGAAAACAATAAAAATAAATAAAAATTTGGTTCCTCCAAACGCTCAACTGGTTAGGAGCCAGCCCCTGTCCAGATAGAGATGGGTAAAATAGTAAAAAGTCGATACAAGATCTGGTTTAGACAAGATAAGATAGTATATAGAACAGATTTTTTAAACAAAGCGGTCGCGATTTTCCCACGCTTGCTTGTTTTGCTGATCTATGTATCTCTTTTTCTCATGCACGCGCTCGGCCACAGACCACGTTAAGACGGTGTTATACTAAAATGAACTCTACGCTGATGTAAATAGATATGTTTGTTTATATCAACTTTCTAGAGGAAACGGTATTGTTTACAGTATTAATTTATTTTTAAAACTAAGTTTACTTCATTGTTTTATTCAAAAGTACCAGGGCACTATGAAGTACTAAGAGGTAATTTTTTATTTTCTGCTTATTTTCTTTCTCTGAAAAATATACATATTCAATAGTACCAGGCTACCAAAAAGTACTAAGAGGTAATTTTTATTTCTGGATTTTTCTTACCCTGTACATGTATTCAAAAGTACCAGGCGGACATGAAATACCAAGTGGTTGCTTTTTAGTAATGGGGTGGACTTGCCATGCAGTTATTAGTATTATTAATGCAAACATGTTTATTGTTTATTTCCCCCACCACTTACTTTAACTAAGAGTTCAAACAAATAGTTGAATTTTAAAGCCTAGTAAACAATATCGTGGCGCTTAAGCGTAATTTTTCATTTACTATCGATATATTAAACTATGAATCCCTTCATGCTCCTCCCTACTGTACACCGTTAGTGCGTTTGGAGGAACCAAATTTTAATTTATTTTTATTGTTTTTCAAACGCTCAAAAAGTGGGCGCTTCGCGGAACGATTTGTAGGCGTTTCGTTTTGAGCGTTTCAAATTTGGGCGCTTCGAGGAATACCTCGGTTAAAGTGATGTGCGCTGCCAACCATTAACCCCTTTTCCCCCCAATTGGGCCTCCCGTACCCTCACTCATTTGGCGAAACACAGCGCAGGCGCTGCTTCGACGGTCTTCTGTGAGGCCGTGGTCACTGCGGTCGAGCCGGCCCATTCATGCCGAAGCGTGGCTCTCCCACGTTTAGTTTTAAAGGGTAAGGTATTAATTTAATACCACTTATAAAATGCTTTTCCACCATATTTTAAAAGACTCCTTTCATTTTGCAATAGTTTTAAGATCTCTAGTTCGCCTTGAAATTCAAATCTCAAAGAACAACCTTGGGCTGATTTCCGTGACAGTCAAGAACAAGCTACAAGATTCAACACCACCTTATCACATTTGCAATAAGGTACAAATCATTTTGAATGCTAATCTACATCTTCATCTGACTGTTACTAGCAAAAAATTGGCGAATCAATGAACTCGGTAACCAGAAGTTTTTGCTTGATTCGATTAGATAACAAGACTAGATTGAACTAGCTTTTTACTGCCAGTAAAATACTTCGAACACATTTCATACATTCGTCTATAGATACTATCTCTATACTCTGATTCATAATCATGTGAAGTAAACTGACAGATGTCAATGTGTCATCCCCATACATTATCACTCAATTTGGCACATGACAATGTCAAAATGCATAGAAACTTGTCATTTTCATCTGTCAGTTTACTTTACATGATTATGAATCAGAGTATAATTCGACTGCAATGTCGAGTGCACGGGAATTTCTCCTCAGGGGACTGGACATTAAAGTCGAATTTAGAGATTTCATACATTTGTCCATCCAAATTCTTAATTCGACTTTAATGTCTCTCGATATTGAACTCGACGGGAATCAAACCCGCGACCCTTGTGTCTCAACCGGCGCTTAAACCATTTTTTTTTGTGATAGGTAGCAGACGAGCAGGCGGATCACTTGATGGTAAGCAATTGCCGCCGCCCATGAACACATGCAACAAGTGCGCTGCTAACCTTTTATCCCCTTCCCTCCCGATGGGCCTCCGGTACCCTCACACACTCGGCGAAACACAGCACAGGAGCTGCTTCACGCCGGTTTTCTGTGAGGCAGTGGTATCACTCCGGTCGAGCCGGCCCATTCATGCCGAAGCATGGCTCTCCCACATTTCGCTAAACGGGTCGTCAAAAAAAAGAAAATCGAATGCCTACACGACAAATTCTAAATTAATTTGCCTCTACAGTGACTTAAAACTTAAGATTAACTTTCAGATGATTATGTCATGAAGGTGAAATTAAAGTCGATTGACCTATAAGTAATTAAGTGACTCTATGATCATTGATCACTTATAAATGGTATCTATTTATCTAAATTATTTATTTATCTTTATCCAAGACATCTTATGACTTAGTAACATGCATGATAAATGCATGAACTGACTATGGCAACTGACCTTTCTATCTGTGAAGTTAAAAGTTTGTAATTAATAAAAGTAAGTATGTATAAATTAATCTCGTTCGGACGTCATGAGTCCATATATAAAAAATGCGCCAGACAATCACACCGATCCACCTGATCTCAAATTAAGGCAACCCCTGTATTAGGACGACCAGATGACGATAATTATTTGTTAACTAGGGGCGTTAACCCAGAACACCCAGGCCCAAGAAAACTATGAAAATATAGTTTCCTAAATTGACTTGACCGGGTATCGCACCCGTGACTTTTCGCGCTTCGGGCGAACACTTAGCCACTGCGGTATGGTAAGTCCGCGACTTCTAGGTGGATCCGCGCCTGTGTTCAAGTCAGGAAGGTTACAATTGATCTAATTACCGACCGCGTGAACAATCACGAGGCAGCATGCAGGCTTGCAGCCACGCAACTGCAAAACCGATTAATGCGCTATTACCTATTTTTAGATGCAATCTCGGATAAGTTCCTTTGTATCGTCAGCATTAACCCTCTTCTAACAAAAGTGAGACTAAAGTTAGTCTAGCCTCCTGCCTCCTCTTGGAAAAAAAAGGAAGAAAATCCCTTTAATATGAAACTTGCAGAAGTTTTAGTAAAAATTGGATTATATTAAAAACCTATACAAAAGACATAACATTTTTCTTATTTCTTATGGTTAGGACGCTGTAACGCTAGAGGCTGGATTTAAAAAGAAAAAATTTGGTCCCATTATATCTGTCCTGTCTTTTATTATTATTATTATAAATTATTATTTATATCTGTCCTGTGATGAGTCCTTGCTTGTTTATAAACATTTACAGACGCTTTGTTTGTCTAGTAGTTGAGAGTGAACTAGTACTTTGTACTTAGACAAGGACAATGGCTCTTGGAGCGGTGGGGGCAGTTCGTTCCAATTTTTAGTAGCTGCAAATCTAAAACCTGCCGGGCTAACATGCGCACCACGAGATAATTTGTCGACGCTCGTATTATGTCGGCGCAAGTTGCTTCTCGCTCACCTCACTGAGCGATGAGCGGGATAGAAGGATGCGCTCTCGCGAACGAGAGTCGACAAAATTTTGTCGCGGTGCGCATGTTAGGCCTACAGGACCGGTTTTAACTCTACCAGCGCCCTGGGCGAGATTTTTATGGCACCCTGTAGGCCTAACATGCGCACCGTGACAAAATTTTGTCGACAATCGTTCGCGAGAGCGCATCCTTCTATCTCGCTCAGTCAGGTGAGCGAGAAGCAACTTGCGCCGACACAACATGAGTGTCGACAAAATTATCTCGTAGCACGCATGTTAGCCCGGCTGGGCGAGATTTCTACCGGCGCCCTATAACTGCAATTGAAACAAACGAAAAAAGGGCCTGTGGCATCCCCCTTTAAATCACGCGCGTTGGGCGATGTCCCAATCGCGCCCTACCCTAAAACCGCTACTGCCTAACTAAACCCTCCTTTCAGCATCACGGATTTTTATGTTTTGGCAGTGCCAGACTAGTTTTCCCGTGGGTTCGGAGAGACTTTGCATGTGAATCTTTTACTCAGTAGAACCTTTCAGAGAGGTATCCAGGTTTCCTGTATTCAATCATTTTTCGAGTAAGTAGTGTTAGGAGAAATATTCTCTGATTTTCCATATTCAAGGTCTCTTTGTCGTTTTCTAAAAGCAACATCTTTTTCTAACTGTGACAAATTTTAGTAATTAGGTTGTCTCAGTTGACTCATAAGGAGGCAGAAGTTTAAGACTGTAATAATAAAGTAACATTTTGCCTATACCCATTGGAAATAAACTAGCTAGACAATATCTATGACGCCCTGTAAGAATTAGCTCGTGATAGAATTTTTGACCATCATCAGTTTCTAACGAGGTAGACCGAGGAGGCGATGGCAGGATGAGCTCGACACCTATTGCGCCAACTGGACCGTAGTCGCCCAGGATCGTGAAATGTGGAGGAAGGGTAGGGAGGCCTTTGCCCAGCAGTGGGACACGACGGGCTTTTAATAATAATCAGTTTCTAACTTTCTAATCACAAATCCGCATTTAGCAAAGCTAAATACAGATCACACCCAGAGACTGAACAAACACACATGTTCATCACACAAATGTTTGTCCAGGGTTGACATACAACGAAAGTTTTGAAATTCTCGTGCCAGTTTTCCCCTAACCGCATAAAACATACAGCCTGACAATATACTACACAACAAAATAATACACTTCTCATTGTTTTCATGCTTGACAATAAATATGTTTTGTTTTTTGAACTCTTGCGAAAAAGATTGCATCAATGTTAAATTGAGTTTTAAGTTTTTATTATTAAGTGATAATTACAAAAAATATTAAATAATAATTATTAGTATAATTGTGATTAAGTGTTTTACAATTTTAAGAAAATTCAGAAAGATATTAGCATTTTTTACATCAATTTGTTTGTTATGTATGACCGTCTTTGTTTGGGTTCAGTTTTTGCAATCATTACACCGTAATATATTAAGGTTACTTATTTAATATGAAGGAAATACACTTAAGATTATTGTAATCAAGTTTGAAGGTAAAATTAATAAAGAAAATGTGCTCACCTGCGAATATGTAAGTCTAAGGGCGTACTGGGCAATTTGGGTAGTTTTCATAGTGTCCGAACCAGTATGCTTGCTGTAATAAAAACGCACAATAAATAACACGAAAAACAACACGAAATCGGCGCAGTTCTAACGAAAACTAGACTTTTTTGTGAACAAAAAAATATGGTTTTACATAACCTACATCGCAACACAAAGTGGTTCTTGAAGAGAAACAAAAATATTTTAAGTGTCCGAAAATTTACTGAGGAATTGTTAAAGCGTTTGCTACCGGTAGAAATCGTATTTTAATAATTAAAGTAAATAAAAAAAATCACATACTTGCACTCGCTAAGTTCTGCGAATGAAAGAAATGTTCAAGAATTATCGAGATGTCACCCCTGACATTAAAATGACAGTTAAGTCTTGTCAGGTTGGCAAACTGTTTTAAGGCTGCCATTATATAAGAATTAAAGTTACAGTTTAATGAAACTGTAATTTTTTTTGGTGAATAAAATTTATTAAACAAAATAGGTATCCATAACTGTCTTGTATTCATAGGCAAACTTAATATAAACGTTTAAATGTAAAGTGACAACAGAACATTTTGTGACTTTTTATAGCATAACTATTATAAATAGATATAACTTTTATAAAGTTACTGAATTCAACTATGAGTTACAGAACGTCATTGCATCATTGAAATTTTGTTGAGTTCTATTAATAGTACAATAAATGCATAAAACTACACAATTAGTAACTTTGCAATCAGTTTTTACCTGGCTACATTATTTGAAGGCTGGCCAAACTAAAGAAACCAATTTAACGCTCCGTTCTACGCTTGGTTAATAATTTATTTCAGTAAAAATAAAATGTAAAAATATTTTTTAAATTTAGGCTTAAATAATACAAACATGAATATTGTTGTTAAATACACCTATATTATACAAACTTGGCTATTAAATTTTTGTCATGTATTAAAAGTTATTATATTATTTGTTTTGCCTACATATTCTATTCTAAATAGTTGAGAATTTCTATATTTTTGCGTTGCTATTATTGTAGGCGTTATGCAATATACCCACCCTGCCATGCCACATGATTACATATGCTATGACTTTATTCTATTCGTGTGACTCTGTCTATAATAGTCACCTTTGGATCATAATTAATTAATCTAACCGCTACATGAGCAGAGTCAACTCAGTTTATTCATTCGAAACACGGTAGTATGTACAGTCAGCCACACATCAGGTTACTACCAGAACCTGTCCTAGGTAGTTACCTAATGTGTTTGACTGTATGATGTTGACAGTTTTGTATGCTTTGATGTGTGGCTGTAGTCCATACTTAATATTATAAATGCGAAAGTAACTCTGTCTGTCTGTCTGTTACTCTTTCACGCCAAAACTACTGAACGGATTTAAATGAAATAATATGAAATAGTATACAGATGATCTAGACCCTGAGAAAGGACATAGGCTACTTTTTGTCGCGAAAAGGGGGTTGTAAGGGGTTAAAAGGGGGGTAAAAGGTTACTTTTCCACGCGGACGAAGTCGGGGGCGGCCGCTAGTATGTAATAAAATGGTAATGATAACTCTAAAGTGCCTACAGTACCTACACTACATTACGTCAAGAAAGTCCTAAAATTAATTGATGGCGCTGCTGCTTACGTCATAGAGTATGACAGCCCCATGGTTATACTATTGAACTCTTTATTGAACTCCGTAAAGTTCCTCAAGAATATTTTTCACGACTTTATTGACAGAGTATAACATGTTGCGTAAGCGCACGCTTTTCACGGCATAGAGCGTAGAAGGAGTAATACTACGTCCTCACAGAAAACCAGCGTGAAACAGTGCATGCGCTGTGTTGCGCTGCGTGAGTGAGGGTACCGGTGGTCCAATCCAGGGGAAGGGGGTTAAAAGGTAAGCAGCGCACTTGTGACACCGCTGGTGTTGCAGGTGTCCATGAGCGGCGATAATCGCTTTCAGGTGATCCGCGGCTCGTCTGCAAATAGATCATAAAAAAAAACAGAAAGATCTAAGCGTATAGCCCGGACTCCAAACGTTCTTGCAAATAAGTAAATGATTGTTAAAGCTGCGAAATGCCAAATTTGCCATCTCGATTTCTGTCAAAACGCACTAAAGTATTGTTTTTTTTAGTTATTCGGCTAGGAACTGGCTGCGATGCTATGCTCGGAATCTCCTTACGTGATCGTGTCAAAAATGATAAGAAATCTATGGAATGAACTGTCATCGGTATTTACGTACCGATACGACCTGCAAAAAAAAAATCCGACTTTTTGGCGCACAATTTTTGTACGGCACTACGCGTTGTCTTATTATTTTTCATGGATCTATCGATAGTAAGAATGCCGTACAAAAATATATGACCAAAATATATACTCACTCTACCTGTACTTTTGAATTCTCACCTGCACTCAGTTGGACAGCTTACAAGTGACGGCATAATGCTGAATCTTATTATTTTATGCTCTTATATCGTTCTACATAGGTCATCTGGTGGTTCAAATGACCCATAATTTTTTTAACACGGGCCAGTAGTCTATATCAAAAAGAGCATATCCCTTAAAAGGTCGGGAGCGCTCTTGTGACGCCTCTGGTGTCCATAGGCGGCGGTAATCGCTTACCATCAGGTGATCCGTCTGTTCGTCTGCCCTTTAAACCATAAAAAAAGATTTGCAGGAAATCTAAGGTCACAGACATAACCCAAAGAATTGCGGGGCTTAAGTGGGAAAGGGTACATTGCGAGGAGAACAGACGGCCGTTGGGGCAGAAATGTCCTCGAGTGGGGGCGCGTACAGAGAGATGCAGCTGCGTCATGCCCCCCACAAGATGGACCGACGATCTGTTTAAGGTCACGGCGATTTCTTGGTTGCGAGCGGCACAGGACTGATCTGTGTGGAGATCATTGGGGGAGGACTATACTCTGTCAATAAAGTTACGAGTTCCTTACCAATAGCCAATAGGGCTTCTACTAACTGAAGTGGCAATGGGCTGATCACATTAGCCGCAGAACTGACAACCGTTGGAGCCGTAAAATCCTCGAGTGGAGACCGCGACTCGGTAAGCGTAGTGTTGGTTGGACACCCTATGTCAAGATGGGATGATGACATTCGAAGGCTGGCTGGAGTGGGCTGGATGAGAGTGGCCGAAAATCGGGAGCGGTGTCGTGCATTAGGGGAGACCTATGTCCATCAGTGGACGAGTGTGGGCTGATGATATATATTAGGGCTACTACTTATACTCTATGACGTAAGTGGCAGTGGCGCTATCAATTAATTTCATGACTTTCTTGATGCAGTAGACAATGTCCAGCAGTGGTCTATTGGCTGAAATGATGATGAGTATTTTTTTTTACTAACACCTAAGTGACCTTTTTAAGAGGCCCTTAAACATCGCCTAACAAACAAAGTATTTATTTAATTAAATTGTTAAGCACATTTCGTCATTGGTATGGAACGAGGCCGCGTATCGCACGGTGCGCAAACACACGTGTTTGCTCATCCTATCTGATACACAAACCCTGATAACTGAAATAGAACGTGGATGCTGAAAAAGTGATACAGCGTGCCTGAAAAGTATTCACTTGCCGTGGGAGAGACGCGGCGTGAATGGGCCAGCTCGACTGGAGTGATACCACGGCCTTACAGAAGATCGGCGTGAAGCAGCTCATACGTTGTGTTTCGCCGAATGAGTGAGGGTATCAGGGTAAAGGGAGTTAAAGTTGGCAGTGAACTTGTAACTCCAATGGTGTTGCGTCCATGGGCGGCGGTAATCTAACCATCAGGTGATCCGTCTGCTCGTCTGAGACCTATCATATAAAAAAGCCGCCATTCTGAATTCAAATTGAAATGGCAACAACACATCTGTTTGTCATAAAAATTGAGAAAAAAATATTTCAAGGTAAATTTTCACGTAAAAAGTCATCATATTTTTTACAGATATTAAGATAATAATGTTTTGCTTATTTTTTGATCGATTAAACAGGCGATAAGTTTATTAATAGCTGAGTGTAAACTTTGAGGTTATGTTTTAATGCGCTTAATAACAAATGGGCTTGCGTACAAAATAAAACCGGCCAAGTGCGAGTCGGGCTCGCGCACAAAGGGTTCCGTAGCAGCAAATATAAAAAATTACAGTTAAATCAACCTATCTCAAAAACTATAAGAGATACTTTGATCAAACCAAAAATCGTTGAAAGAGTTAATTAGCATGCATCACTCTATTTTTTTAGAATTTTATACCCCGTAGTTATAAAAATAGAGGGGGGGGGACATACTTTTTACGACTTTGAGAGCTGATATCTCAAAAACCGTTCACTTTAAGAAAAATGTTTTTTAGAAAACTTATATCATTTTAAAAGACCTTTCCATTGATACCCACACGGGTATGTACATCGAAAAAAAAATTCATCCTCAGTTACATGTATGGGGGGCCCCACCCCAATTCTTTTTTTACTATTTAGTGTCATATTTTTGTAGCGGTTCATACAACACATATTCCCATCAAATTTCATCACTGTAGTACTTATAGTTTCCGAGTAAATCGGCTGTGACAGACGGACAGACGGACAGACGGACAGACGGACATGACGAAACTATAAGGGTTCCGTTTTTGCCATTTTGGCTACGGAACCCTAAAAAACCAATGGGCATCTCTCCCTTACAAAAGGTAGAGACGCCTATTTTTTTTTTGGGAGTTATGCCTATATGAGTGTCAGGGATAGATTTTGGAAGAACTAACGAAAACTAAAAATAAAAATCAAAGAAAAGCAAAAAGACAACCAAAGAAAAGAACAGAATTATCTGAAAGTTCGGAAATGGACGAGGTCAATTGATAATCATAATATGAGCAAATATAAAGAATACCTACGTAGGTAGACTACCAACTCATTTACATAACTGGGAAAACTTTTGTTTTATCTTAATCCTCTTATTAGAAAACGCAAATCTATAATAATCTATTTTCTATACTGCTTACTTATTTATAAAGAGATGGCCCGCCCTCACTTCGCTTCGGGACCGTAATTCAGAAATGAACCAATAGATGGCGCTGTGTCCAATTACATCGCGCAAGCGTTTTCGTGTTTTTCGGGGGGTTTACCTATATGCCGTGTCGTCCGCATATAGAAGTTTCTCTTTATATAAAGTATAGAAGGAATATAGAAGATAGATAGAAGAAGAAGATAGATACAAATGATACATAAGCATTTTTTTGTTTCCCAGGGAGAACCGTAGTCCTGTCTTCACATTGTCACATGGCCTTGGTATCACTCCGGTTGAGGACGGCCACTGCATGCCGAAACTTGGCTCTCTCACTGTAGAATGGGAATGTCCTTACTAACTATAGTTAGAGACTAGATTAAAACGTGTGAAAGTGAACAGTCTAAGTGCATTTGGTATGACCCTACCTCATACGCTAAAGGTAGTGGGTTCGATCCCCATCCAGGACAAACAACCGTATGAACTTGTGTTTGTTCTGTATCTGGGTGTAAAATCCCTATCTATAGTACTTATTCAGGGTGTAAGTAGATATCTGTAGACATTTAAACATTCTTTTAACCACGTGTTCAACTAACCATTCTGAACGACAATGTTCAATGACTTATGGAAATTCGCATAAAAAAATTCAACTTTTCATTCAAAGTCGGTCACATAATTTGTCATTTTGTAGAGTCGAAAAAAAATCCACGAATTTCCAAAAGGCGTAGAACTAAATTGAATATTGTTCAAAATGGTTGGTATGTAGTATGACGTAGTTATTGGGATGAAAATGTCAGCTGATACATCCTGTAATAATTTTAGTGTACCTAATTCTTGTATTTTCTGATATCCTTACTTACTACGATAAGCTATTTAGTCGGAATTAGGTCAATGTACTGAAATACCTATAAGTTTTTAAAAATAACATGTACGAATGTGATGTACCTAAGTATTATAAAATTGTTCGAAACACTAGGTCACTCACTCATTAGGTCATACGTTTCACATACGAAACTTTTATAGGTAAAACGGTACCGCAGTCATAGCACAGAGGATATTACTCTGTGGTCATAGCATACATTCTTAACTTAAAAGACTAAACAATAAGTTACTACCAAAGAAAAACACCCGCCAAATTAAACCCTTACACCAACGCCATAGAACACATTTTCCCATGCCCAACAAACATGAAAACGGTAACAAAATATGAATAATATGTCCCAGCTACAGGTGTGTGACGTAACAGGTATGCCTCTATAAAAACCCAACATGATGTTCGAAGACGCCATTTTGCTTCAGCCGCCATCGCACGAGTTTACAAAACCATTTTACATGCATTTAAACATAATTATCACCAAATTAGTGCGTTTTAAGAACACGAAATCGTTTCTCAGTTTTTAAAATACAATTTAGTAATTAATTTTAATTGGGTGTTGTTAAAAAGTGTCTCAATTGGTTAGTGTTCTTGTCAAAATTTAGCGGGAAAAGCCACAGAGGAAAAAGAAAACTAACTTTTTTCTTTGAAGACCGCGATTGGACCATGGAGGTTAGATAATAGAATGGCGCCTTGGGTTTTCTCGCACTGTGATTGGTCACATGACAGCAGGGCGTACATAATGATGAAACTGCGAAAAGACACACGTGATACAATATGGC
Source organism: Cnaphalocrocis medinalis (assembly GCA_014851415.1). Classification (NCBI taxonomy): domain Eukaryota; kingdom Metazoa; phylum Arthropoda; class Insecta; order Lepidoptera; family Crambidae; genus Cnaphalocrocis; species Cnaphalocrocis medinalis. The sequence continues at coordinate 1,306,373 of CM026301.1, read as the reverse complement.
GAAGATTTTCATTGGGAAACTCGCAGTGGAAGCAAGTTTTCGTGGTAAGATTTTTTGATTTTTCCTCAATTAGTTCACTTTCATTTTACTTTGTCTTATTGATTTAGTGATTGAAGAATGCAGTCTACAGTTATTTAATTAATATTTTTTAAATCGTTCTTGATTTAACTAAACGTAGGTATTTAAAAAAAAAACAATTTAATTGTAAATTTAAACAAGTTAAATTAGTTAAAATACTTACTAGAACGTTTTTAACGTAGAATAAATTTAAAGGCACAATTTGTTAAAAATAAGTACCTATTTAGGTACCTACTGTTTGTCTGGTTACTGGTCAAAGAGTTCGGAACTTCAAAACAGACTGTACCAGATCTTGTAACATGTAGGCTAGGTACTTAGGGCTCCGAAGCGACGACTAAGGATGCACCCGGGAATTACCCGCTCAGATATTTATAAGATCAATTTAAAGTTTAGTGGGTTAAAAGTGATAAAAAAACGAATTCAATAAATCATGCTATTAATTAGGTAATTGATTTATTTTAAACAACAGAAATGAATTAATGTAGGTATAATAAATAAATACTAATACCTATCTAAATAAAAAAAACCGTGATCACATTTATTGGATATTTTTTTATAAAACTGAATTTGAAAAGGACCATAGATAGTGGTCCTCTTTTTCCATTTTTATTTTTTTTTGTTCAAAATCCTAATTCGAAATTCAAACACGGCTTACTTTTTAATTGCCTAAGCTAATATTGGCGCAAAGAGCCAACGGCTTTAATTCCTACCGGGGTCACATTGTACGGAAAGCAAATAGGCTGATATCTTAGATTAGAAGCAGTAAACTGTTTGATAACGGCTGAGAAATGGGAACAAGTTAGTTCTGAATAGGGTGACCAGATCGTATTAAAAACACTGCTTGTACAGGGTGTATCTGTGAACATTTACATCCCTTTAACCACGTGTTCTACTAACCATTCTGAACAACATTCGTTGTATGACTTTTGAAAATTTGCATAAAAATTTATCATCTTTCCATACAAAGTCGGTCTCGTGACGTGGTCATTTTGTGTGGGGAGTCGAAAATTCTTTCGAAGAAATTTGGAAAAGTTGTTGAACAAATGTTGTTCAGAATGGTTGATAGAACACGTGGTTAAAAGAATGTAAGTGTTCACAGATACACCCTGTATAACGGCCCTTTGGTCTAGTGGTTTACGTACCGGATCCTGATCTCAGGGTCCTAGGTTAAATTCCCTTGTCGAGTAAGGGTATGTTTCGATTTTTTGAACATAATTCGAGTTTGTGATCACCAATCCGCATTAGGCAAGCGTGGTGATTAAACCTAATCCCATCATAGTAGCGATGGCTTTATTTCTATGATGGGCCTTTGCCCTGCAGTTGGACAGTAAAGGCTGATACTTTACTTTTATAATCTTCATCTAAACTATTAAACAAAGAGACAAATAAGGAATGGAGCCTTTCTATGTGGCACCACTTGTAACGCGTTTAAGCTGTCTAGGGTTTCTATGGTAGAAGATATTACGCTTTACAAAGTGTTTGTTTTAAATAAAAACCTTATATCTTGTATTTAAGGAGTTGATAGCCCGCATTCCTTAAAGATACCTGGTCACCCCTCAACTCGCGACACCCACCTTACGCTGCAATACTTTATACCGTCCTCACCAAAGAAGACTTGCGTCGGTACCTCTTAGAGTCAGTCCCTTTTCGCATACCCGGCACGTGCTGGGCCTATTCAGTCCCTAAAACTGTGTTCGTTTGTGTTAGGGCAAAACACGCCCGAAAAAAAAATCGCCTGAGAATTTTAAGTTTTTTTTGGCCGGTGACTGTTCTAACTTAACCTTTCCAATATTTTTTATTGATATTAAGTAGGTACTGGCTGGCTAAACTCTACTTAATAAAAAATATTGGTTGAAGCTAGATGAAAGCAGTGACGAACAAAAAAATCATGAAAATCTCGGGCTAGTTTTTCTCTAACCTGTTCATTTGCCCTCTCCCATCAACGCCCTGAACCGAGGTCGTAGTCCCGCTAGGGGGCGCCCTCAGACTGTTGCTTAGTTTTTAGGGTGTGAGTCTTCCGCTCCCTACAAGCCCAGTGACTCTGTACGTACAGCCACACATCAAAGTATACAAAACTGTCAAACTTCGTCAATCGACTCTCACCCTTCTGTCAAACACATTGAGTTGAATATCAATTGAGGTAATTTGACAGGTTTTGTTAACCTGATGTGTGGCGTCTACAAAACCATACACATAGGTTGACATAACGGACCGACCGACTAAATCCTGGTCACCCCAGTTTTGAACAGGTAAAAGTTATGATAGCACGGTAATTTTATTTTCTTGCTTGTTAATATTTAAATTTCAATGTGATATATTGGTCTACTAACGAAAGTAGGTTTCATTATCACTAACTTAGGATAGGTATTTTTACGTAGAGTTTAATTAAGTCAATTTTAAATTAAATATTTATACTTAGGTACAGACGGATTTAATTAATAAATAAGAAAGTGAGAACTTAAATAGTTTTTTCCATGACGAACCGAAACATATAAAATTTGGCCCTTCGAGCCGGATACCTATTAGTTCAACCGCTATGTAACCCATTCTCATCTGCACCTTTATTTCGTCGCCTCCTTGCGCATTCCCTCTTGCCGGGGGGAGGCGGGATGTCTAGCTCTCCTCCGGGAGAGGCCGGAGGCATACCGACTAAACCCCAGCGACGCTCCCTCATCGCCAGAGTGGAGGGGACATGAGTACGGGTTGAGAATCTTAACACAAAATAATTACACACAGAAGGTATATCATAATCATGCTGAGTCACATAATCTGGCTGAGTATCAGCCAGATTATGAATTTAGAAGATTTCGTTGACATATGCTAGGGTTGTTGCCCGGCATGAGTACATAAGCGCGCGGCCTCCACCATAGACCTCGACAGTTTGACAATCTTATGTCATAGGCTAGGGTTAATGTGGTCGAAAAGGCGTATTTCCCCGTTAGTGCGCATGCGTGAGTACATGGCACGTTTTTAGCTCTTAGTGGGCAGCCTACTTTCTGTGTGTATTTTGTGACCTTACTTCACGTCAAATTGTCATCAAGGTCTGTGTTTCGCGAGTGAGGGAAGCCCAATCCGAGGGTGAGGGGAGTTTCATAGCTTACGATTAAACTGAATTGATACAGGATTCAATTGGCGAAGTTTTGTGCAGGCTTAATTTCGTGTAGTATTCGGTAATCTTCTACATGAATAGTACAATATTGCAAATTTTACACAATACGAGGCTATATACATTGTATAATCTGTGGCTATACCTAGTAAATGTTACTCACTTTAATGTTGCGTTGACATTTGCATACTTCACAAGGTTTGTCGCTTCAAAACAAATCTTGTTCAAAACTATAGAATTAGAATGTACAGTGGCCAGCACATCAAGTTACTACAATTTGTCAAATTTCCTCAGTTGATATTGAACCAAACACGTTTGACATAAAAGTGAGGTTCGATTGAAGAAATTTGACAGATTGTAGTAACTTGATGTGCAGGCCACCGTACGTACAGCCACACATCAAAGTATACAAAACTGTCAAACTCCAATCGACTCTCATCTTATTGTCATACACATTAGGTTGAATATCAATTGGGGAAGACAGGTTGTGGTAACCCGATGTGTGGTTGACTGTACAAGAAGAACTATGTCTTGTGTGCGTAAAACGGAGTACCTAAATACTTGGATTATTTCGTCTTGTTACATTATAATAACCTGAAGCACCTAAAGCTTGACTGGTAGAGAATGCCTCTAGGCATTAAGTTCGCCTATTGTAACTAATGTTCGTGTAAATTCATTCGTGAAAACACGAAACGCTTGCGCGATGTAATTGGACACAGCGCCATCTATTGGTTCATTTCTGAATTACGGTCCCGAAGCGAAGTGAGGGCGGGCCACTAGTAAGCTACTAAAGTGTAAAGATAGCTAGGCTACAACCTCAGTGTAACAATGTAAGACATCCTTTCAGCATATCATAATGGGTAGTGATAAAGCAGAAATAGAATACGACACAGTTTTACAGCGAAGTCACGATCCTTCAGTAGATATGAAGTATTTTCAGTCCTTTAACAAGTAGTTCACAGAGACACTTCCAAAGTGATAAAATGTGTCTCTAACTTCTAAAATAAGTAAAAATAAGTAAGTAATAGAAAAAAACTATAATAATAAAAAACTAAAATAATATATAATAAGTTACCTAATTCCCTTAAAATGATGACAATACAGGGATTTAAATCTAAGCTCCGTGCAATTTTGACAGAAAAATGCTATTATGATATTAATGAATTCTTAACAGATCCCTGTATATAAAATATGACATTGTTATTATTATTCTTTTTTGTTTATAAATATGTATTTCTTTAAATTTACTGACATTTTGTATTTTAATTTTTTTCTAATTAATTGTATCAATGTTATGTTATTATGTAGTTATTATTTAATTATTGTGATTTCTATTTCATTTCATTTTAATTCCAAAAAAGGGCAAATTGTAAGCTCAGTAATGGGCAGGACTCGAAGGATTTGTTTTTAATGTTTTAATCTTTTTAAGTACCCGTTTCCACAATAAAGAACTTACTTACTTACTTAAACGATATAGTTACATTTCACTTCCTCCTAAATCATTATTTTACCGAGATCGAATGCCTAAACAGTTTTTTAAGTCATAAGCCGCATTTTTCCTTTCATGCAATCAACTCAAATATAAATAAAAATATTTCCTTTCATTACGAGTAAATCAACTCAAAAATAAGTGTCACTTTCTACTACCTAATGGGCGAGTGCGATTCGCACTTAGCCGCTTTTTTTAAAAGTAAAGCAGGACTTAAGTATTAATACATTGAACTACTGCAAGTATTTATTTTGTTGGTACTTGTCTGGTGGAAAATCAGTCATAGTCTTTCGAAGTGAGTCAAGTTACCCTCGTGTAACCAACCTTTAACAATACTTTGACCCAACTCCAAAAATATTACCAAATCCTAACTGATTAACATAAAACAAATTCCTTAAAACTGCTTCAGTTGGGGACACAATCGTTTCGAAAAATGCAAATAAAAAATCTCCAAACTCCAAAAGGTTTTGGACTCTATTCCAAAAGTAGCAAGGAAGATAATTAATGGAGTTAATGCAATCAGCTGTGTCAATACAAAACAGACGTGCAAGTTTTTTGAAAGTTACGAAGTTTCGAGTTCGAGCAATTCAAAATTAAAATTAACTAACTAGATCCAATACAATGTCAATTAAAACTAAATACAGGTTGGATATACTGGGTTGTTCTCATCGAGATGTCAAATTATTGGCAGTCTTCAAATCCATATAAGTCCGATATTGACATAGAATGTACAACTTACATTCTGAATAGAATAAGTCTATGCTTTTGAGTACAACAGTCGGTATATTTTAAGATTCTGATGTCAATTTCGGATGTACTTTTATATCTGTTTGAAGATTGCCACGGTAAAGACATTTTCACGACAAGTACCTAACTAAACCTTAGTTTGGGGCCAGGACAATGTATGTGATGTTGTCTCAATTTATTTACCTATTTATTTATTTATTTATAAACATAGGGCCTTACAGGAAAAGTAGATAGGTGTAATAATCACATAACACATTCTACTAGAATCATACCTTTGTACGCCCGATACAAGGTGTAACTGCGAACATTTACATCTTTTTAACAACGTGGTATAATCAGAGGCAAGAAAGTGTAGTTATGACCTTGAGTGCGCAGAAACCAATTTTGATAGAAAGTCTTCTTTTTTACAAGTGCGCAAAATAACGGTCATCGCTATACTTTCGTGCTAAAAGTGGCCGTTTTTAGGAATACTTAATTAACATTACCTATTGTTACTTGTCGCGTGTTAGAAATATTGATCCAATTTACTTGGATCTAAGTCTGTAATATTTATTTTTTTCAAAAATATCATATTTTCGCCACAATCAGTGTAAATAGGTTGGCGGCGCTAGTTTCATTCGTATAAGTAGCCCCTTAAATTTAAAACACCTTTTAAAGGAGCAACAAACTGCATTACAGAAGCAACTCACAAAATTCCTCAACATCACAAACACGACGTTGCATCAGTCGCAGCTAAAATAACAAAAAGCTACAAAAACAATACACTCACACATGTAAAACAGACAAGCCCGAACAATTGGTGGACGACGGAAAGATTTACATACATTTGTGTATGAATGGCGACGGAGGCTGCACTAATTCTAAGTCGACGAAATTACTTAACTCTAAATGCCCTTGTAGAAACTTTTACAAAAGTGATTTTGAACGGAGTAGAAATCTGTGGAACACGAAATTTTAGGCACGTGTGTGACAAGACTAGGGCCATCGATGTAATCTCTAGCGTTTGAAATAATAATAATAACAGGCGTTGTCATTAGAAGTTTTAGGTAGGTACAGCTATACAACATACTTATAAATATTGAATTTCGTGGAATTTGGAATAAGCCGTCGAGGTCGAAAACAAAATGTAGTACGTATTACTTACAGGATGTATCTGTGAACATTTACATCCCTTTAACCACGTACCAACCCTTCTGAACAACATTTGTTCTATGACTTTTGAAAATTCACAAGATACGATTTGACATAAGCTTTAGAATTGTGTTCTCAACAAAATTCCACATTAGGTAAGGTAACGGTCCCAGAACGTTGCCTTGGGCGAGTCCGCCAATCAAATTAGTCGCTTTCGTGCGCTACTGGTTCACACGTTTAGGACGGCCATGATAATTGGACTAGTATGGCGTTTTGCAGTCTTGCACTGAGGATATATCTGGTTTTGAAGCACGTAAAAATATTGTATACCGAGATAGGTAGGCCTGTGTTACAATTACTAATAATGATACCGAAGGATTTGAAAGAAATTTGGTATACAGATGGTCTAGACCCTGAGAAAGAACATAGGCTACTTTTTATTGCGAAAAAAGTGTCGAAGGGGTTAAAAGGGGGGGGTAAAAAGTTACTATTCCACGCGGACGAAGTTGCGGGTAACAGGTAGTATGGCTGGGAGGCACGAAAGTATAGCGATGACCGTTATTTTGCGCACTTGTAAAAAAGAAGACTTTCTATGAAAATTGCTTTCTGCGACTGCGCACTCAAGGTCATAACTACACTTTCTTGCGGCAGACTATACCACGTTGTTAAAAAGATGTAAATGTTCACAGTTACACCCTGTACGGGTCGGGGGGCAGTCAAATGGGGTTATGTCCTTTGCTTTTTGCTTGCGCGAAGTATTCGACACACAGCGCCATCTATTGTCTGTACAGTTTTTAGTTAATATCGTTTTTAGCGTTTCACAAACAAACTGTGAGCTCATCGTCATCATCATAATTTCAGCCAATAGACGTCCACTGCCGGACATGGGCCTCCCCCAAAGTTCTCCACACAGATCAGTCCTGTGCCATCCAATGGACTCCCGCGACCTTCACCAGATCGTCGGTCCACCTGGTGGTGGCGTGGCCACTTACAATGGGCCGCTTAAGAAGGCTCAAAGTCACTCAGAGGGCAATGGAGAGGGCTATGCTCGGAATCTCCTTGCGTGATCGTGTCAGAAATGATGAGATCCGCAGGAGATCTAAGGTCACGGACATAGCCCAAAGAATTGCGTGGCTGAAGTGGCAATGGGCAGGGCACATTGCGAGGAGAACAGACGGCCGTTGGGGTGGAAAGGTCCTTGAGTGGAGGCCACGGGCAGGAGGCCGCAGCCGTGGCAGGCCTCCCAACTCTGGGCTACTTGTAATTAAATACTAACATTTTCTTTACTTAGAAGTTGCTTGTGAACAAGTGATGAAATTTTCAACAAAATTGAAATGCGTCTTCAACTCAAGACAATGGGATATAAATAACCAGAATAGAAATAAATTTTATATTTTAATATCCCTTGCAGCCAACTCTAGACATTTTGGTTGAGTAATATTTGTATATTCTAAACACATTTCTATTAAAGACAGCATTTTCTTGCTTAGTTCAGAAGCAGGAGCCATTTTGCAGTGGGAAAGCCACACTTCGGTATTAATGGGCCGGCTCTGATTGATACCACAACCTCACATAAAACCCGACGTGAAGCAGCGTCTGCGTTGCGTTGAGTGAGTGAGGGCACCGGAGGCCTAATTAGGGGGAAACGGGGTTAAAGGTTGGCAGCGCACTTGTGACTCTACTGGTGTTGCAGGTGTGCCATTTTTTTTCATCTTATGCTCCTCCACCCTTTGCTTTAACGACCCATTAAGCGCAGTGCTGATCGCCGCCGAGACTCAAGGCACAAAATAATTACACACAGAAGTTAGACTCAGCCTGATTTTGAATTTAGAAGAGTTCGTTGACATATTCTAGGGTTGTTGCCCGGCATGAGTACATGCGCGCGGCCTCTACCACAGACCTCGACAGTTTGACAATCTTATGTCATGCTATGATTAATGTGGTCGAAAAGGCGTATTTCCCCGTTAGTGCGCATGCGTGAGTACATGACACGTTTTTAGCTCTTAATGGGCAGCCTCCTTTCTGTGTGTAATTATTTTGTGCTCAAGGGTCGCGGGTTTGATTCCCGCACCAACACAAATGTATGTGTCTCCTCTGTTGTCTGATATCTATCATACATCAGAGGAAACACAAATATAATAGGTACTTAAATACATAATACATAACACCCAGACACTGAACAAACACAAGTGTTCATCACACGAAGGGTGGGGATCGCTTCCACCTTCGGCGTATGAGGCAGGGCCACTACCATGCGCCATCCGGCCAGTCATACAAGGGTTGACCTTAGTTTGGGACCAGGATAATGTATGTGATTCTCAATATTTACCCACTATGCACATAGGTACCTAATTAGGTAGGTAACTGTGGGAGAGCCACGCTTCGGCATGAATGGGCCGGCTCGACCGGTGTGATACCACTGCCTCACAGAAAACCGGCGTGAAGCAGCCCCTGTGCTGTGTTTCGCCGAGTGAGTGAGGGTACCGGAGGCCCACCCGGGGACAGAAAGGGATAAAAGGTTAGCAGCGCACTTGTAACTCCACTGGTGTTGCAGGTGTCCATGAGCGGCGGCAATTGCTTACCATCAGGTGATCCGCCTGCTCGTCTGCTACCTATCACATAAAAAAGGTAATATTACGACACAACTAAAATCGTGACACGTCCCGTTAACCTCACCTTATCCGCAGGTGTAAATTGGTCCGCCACGCTGCGCCCGCGCATGTCGCCTGTTTGCTTCTCTGTGTAACGCCGACCAGTCCTTTGGTGACATTTGAAATTGTTTGACAAACAGAAGCCATCAGTAGAAACCATTTCAACAATTTATGAATGAACTATAGGCACTCTGGTTCATCATAATGTGGAGTAAACTGACACAAGTCCATGTGTCATCCCCATAATGGTTGGACTGGCCGGATGGCGCATTTGGTAATGAGGCAGGCTCATGCGCCAAAGGTCGTGGGTTCAACAAACCTCTGGACAAACTTTCATGTGATGAACACTTGTGTTTGTTCAGTGTCTGGGTGTTAATAATGTATTTAAGTATTATATTTGTGATCTTCTGTTGTCTGAAGCTACTTACTACGGAGACAGGTTAATGTATGAGGTGTTGTGTGAATGTATTATAAGTATTTATTATAATTTTACTATACATGGCTCGCCCTCACTTCGCTTCGGGACCGTAATTCAGAAATGAACCAATAGATGGCGCTGTGCTAAATTACATCGCGCAAGCGTTTCGTGTTTTCGGTTTACCTATAATCCTTGTCGTTGTCTATAGAATTTATCTCTTTATAAATAGTATCACTCCATTTGACAGATGCAAAAATGTCAAAATGTATAGTAACTTGACATTTGCGTCTGTCAGTTTACTCCACATGATTAAAAACCAGAGTATAGCTGTCACCCGCGACTTCGTCCGCGTGGAATAGTATTTTTGGGTAATTGGGTAGCATTTTTAGTTATTAAATAATTTTCACACCCTCTCTTTTTTGTGTACAGTCAGCCACACATCAAGATAAGAATATCTGTCAAATTTCCTCAGTTGATATTCAACCTAATATGTTTGACAGTAGGGTGAGAGTCGATTGAAGAAATTTGACAGTTTTGTATACTTTGATAAGTGGTTATACGTACATATTACTACCTACTTATGTTTTGTTTTATTGTACATAGATGGTGTACTATTTTACTAAAATGAAAAGTCAAAGGCTAACTAAAAAGTCTCAGCTGAATTTAGTGTGTCTGTCGCAGTCGGATCGTATAATCCGCCGTAGAACGTATCTCAATGACAATGTAGCTAAATCGTTGACCCGCCGCATATAAAAACGGCCCTGTTTTTGATAACAGCTAGCCGTAATGTAATACGGCGGATTATACGATCCGGCTGCGACATCTCTATAATAACTCGACTCGAACACACGGGAAATACAATTACTTAATGTCAACTGATATTTACTTAAGTAGTTCAATTTGTACCTACCTGTTTTTCCATGGCAAGACACGGTCATGTCCGCGTGTCGAACTGTTTTCTCTTATTTTGTACTTTTTTGACATTCATGGTTTTTCCTGTGTGGTCTTCAACAAATTTACCTTTCAGCAGCATCACAACCAACAGACCGAACTTGGCATCTCCTACCGATAGATGGCGTTACGTTGACGACAGGTCCAACAACGAGTGATTGGTTCATTTGAGCGTTTGTCATAATTACAAAGTTACGTACAAAACGACCAATGTCGTCAAGTTGGAAACTGACGTCAACGTAACGCCATGGCAACTAGATCGAGTTTTATTTGCTCATGACGACGTCACATCAGGTTACTACAATCTGTCAAATTTCTTCAATCGAACCTCACCTTTATGTTTTTTTTTTTTTATGTTATAGCACAGGAATACTTAATAGTACAAGGTACAGAAGACCCATTCTAAAAACCGTTTATGGAAATAAAGACTCAGACTACTATAATCTAACGTTGAAATCCGACCGCTCTGCGTTCAATGCCTACCATTATTCTACCTAGAAGTGCGGGTTCTTTCTATCGCAAGCAACTGTCGCGCATGCGTCGCCGCTCGTTCGTGATTTTCTACTAATTTTCCACCCTCGGAGGTTGACGCCAGCATGTACTTGTCAAGTTTCGATACCGACACGTCGGAGTGAGGACAGGCCTGGTTATAGGTAAGCAGACGAGCAGGCGGATTCCCTGATGGTTAAGCAATTGGCCGCCCGCACCATGGGACACATGCTAACACCAGTGGAGTCACAAGGGCAGCTGCTAACCTTTGATCCCCTTCCCCCCGATTGGGCCTCCGGTACCCTTCACTACACTCGGCGAAACACCGCACAGGGACTGCTTCACGCCGGTGGTTCTGTAGAGGCATTGGTATCACTCCGTCTGTGAGCCGGCCCATCTCATGCCGAAGCATGGCTCTCCCACAATTAACCATGTCAACCGCATTGGTTCAATATCACTAACTGAGGGGAAATTTGACAGATTGTAGTAACCTAGGGGTCTACTCTGTTCCGCCAAACGATATCTCGAATTATTCGTAATATACGTCAGTTCATACAGACATCCCTACTCTACACAGTTAAAATACGAATAATTGAAAGGAGAACGCGACCGTTGCATACATTTGTGGGCCGAATGTTATACAAATCAAAGATGCCCTTAATTTAAAGGATTCATAATAACAATCACCACAAAAATTTGAGAAGATTAGGACAATCCAGGAATCGAGATACTTTGAATTACTAGTAAAAGTGAGGTATGTAACCTGTAATAAAACGGCTATTTGCAATGGTGTCTGCACAATGTTTTTTTTAATCGATTTGAGACTAAATTATGCAAGTTAGGTAGAGGGGCCGTTAGACTTATTTTCTATTTTGGTACCTACTCTGTACGATATTCCATAGGTATATGTCACACAATAAGAACCCAAAATAGCGAATAATTATCATCTCATGCACATTTTTGGGCTCTGTCTTGCGTCCCTCAGTTTTTTTTTCAAATCGCAAAAGGTTTCAGTAAATTAATTACAAATAAACATACTTGCATTACATTCTTATATATATACCTCATCCAAGCGTGTATCCCGGTTGCCGCCATTATGTATGGAGAGCCAAAGTACGCTTCAACTATGATCCTGATTTGACGAGCCTGGTTAATTGCAATGGGAAGATTGTTATCTGACCTGACTCGGACCATAGTCAGGACCCAACTGCTTTACGTGTCTTTCCAAGCACGGAATCATCGTTCTGATCGGGCAATCAAGTAATGCAAGCCTGCAATGTCCTAACCAAACTAGGAAAACCTTACAAACTGAGTGTTCCCCGCAGGAATCGAACCCACGACCTCCTGGTTTAGAGCGCAGCGCTCTAACCACTACACTACGGAGGCAGATACATGCTTACATTTATCAAGTCTATACCCCCTGCGAGCAGACAAAGCCGAAGGTTATAAACCATTAGAAATAAATCAAAGAGAAAGAAAGCAAAATAAAACACTATTATAAGAGTACATATAACTTTAATTATTTTACTCTTCTATAATTAAAAGAATGTCGTTCTAAAAACTGTGCAGGGGGTAATATATTTACTTGGTATCTTGCCCAACTTAAATACCAAATAATGGACATAATATGGGCGCAGCAGCCTACTGTTCTTACCTACACAAACACTAGAATGCCCGACTTGGTTTTGTGTTTCTATTAGTTGTCTCCCACTTATTACATCCTGGGCCATATTCCAACATGCATGGCAAACATAGTCCTGATTGGTTACCTGCAATATGGTCAGTTAATAATTTATGTTTAAACATACATATTGATTAGGTACAGAGCAATAAACTATTTGATTTGATTTGATTTAGTTAAAATCGTTAGGTCTCGATTGAGGGGCACGCCACTGATTGATCACCAATAAAACCGCCTCACTATCCAAAACCCTTCTACCAATTGTATTGCAACGGTTAGTTGCAATGTTGCAATTACACAGCGATCCATATCATCAAAATCCAAATCGTAAAGCGTTATTTGTTAGTCCAAAATACAAAGCCAGGTAATTCACATTTGCAACATCGATCAGATAGTCCGTATTATAGCCAAAGTCGTGAGAAAATCCATAAAACATAAAAAGCATAAGAGCTCCAAACGAAAGAAAATGAAATTCTCAATAGTTTTCTTGACAAACGTTTTATTGACATTTGTCAATTCAATTTTTTCTTTTTATAAAAGAAAAAATACATCACCTCATACTTCATCTCGAAAGAGTTCTAATTAATCCGAGTGTTTCATAGATTAGGTACCAATATCGATTATCAATTTCTTACACGATTTTCTGTGCGATTTTCATACATTTTAAAGATTATTGTGTTGTCATCAAATTCATTTTTATCGATAATTTGTGTTTATACGATGTTTTTTAAGTTTCTATATTCTGGATTGTAAAATGGTCTAGTATTTGTGAGTTTCTTTACAAAAATATAACGATTTTTGAGGATGCTTTCATCTTGATAACGTTTGGGCCCAGAGATCCCCCTCCTCCTTTGACTGCTTCACAACGCTCAAATCGACGAAACATCCGACGACGTCTCTGGATGGTACGTTAAGGAGTATCGTCTCGAGATATCGAGATTTGACGTTTATGAAGCTGTCAAATCTCAATTAGGATACGTATTTTAAGCTGGTTAGAGTAGGGTTTGTACTTATGATCGGACGTATCGTTACGAATAATTCGATATCGTTTGGCGGAGTAGACCCCCTGTTGTGTGGCTGTCCGTACGAGCGTTTCAGAAACCAACCCCGCTATTGGGGCTGTCCCCAGTTTAAAGAGTATTTTCTTAGGTACTTATAGTGGTGGGTCGTCGACGATTTTACAGTCGACCGCAACGAGACCGTTTACCGTCGACGATAAAATAGTTAAAAACAGTTAATTTTCGCGATTTTAACGTCGTCGAAAAGACTACGCATCACAAAACGATTAGTGAACGTGAACGAACGGCCGACTCTGCGACCGCACGACAACGGACTCCGTCACCAGTCGACGAATTAAATAGTTCTCTGTGAAGTTTAAACTAGTTGAATCGTTCACACGTTACAAATACAAAGTTTAGGTAAACGGTTCGTTCATACAACGCCCACCTCTACTTAGGTATAGTCCTGGCATAAGAGTCGAGGTTTTTACATTTGATTGCAGGCGCTGTACCTACTGTATTTTGTAAGTCTAGTTACCTACATATTTCTGTTTTCTATCACTCATGTCATGAAAATGTAACAGTATAATTCTAGAGACAATATGAACAGTTATAAGATAAGTAAGTCATAGGAGATAATTGTAATGTCTACAAGACTTTTATCTTTGGGCAAATAGTGTATGTTAGGTCACATTCATGACGTGACGTATCTTTTCCAAATTAGGTACTTACTCGTTCCATTATACCTACCTACTTTAAATATTTTAGTCGTTTTTTTTTCATCCCGTTGGTCCAGTGGTTTAAGTACCGGACTATGATCTTGGCCTCCCGGATTCGATTCCTTGTTGGCCGCAACTTCTGTATTCTTTATTTTGTCTTTTTTATATGTAGGAAATGTGTTATGGTCAATAAATGTTTTCTTACTCTACTCTACTTAGTTTACTTATAGCTGGAGGCTGAAAGTATAGCGATTACCGTTATTTTGCGCACTTGTACAAAAGAAGACTTTCTATCAAAATTGGTTTCTGCGCACTCAAGGTCATAACTACACTTTCTTGCCTCGGACTATAAAATCGTAGATCTATAATAACTATTTCAAGAAAGACACAATTGTAGCGACCCGACATAAGTACCTATGACTAAAGATTGCTTTCGTGTTTAGATTTTTTATCAAAGTTAAGTATCACACTCTTTACTGTCCACTTGAAAAATCGTTCCATATAAGTATACCTACCTATGTATACGTCCATCTTTATTTTCATACTAACTACAGGTTGTAACGGTAACCATTTACATTCCTTCAAGAATTTGTTCTACTAACCATTCTGAATAAAATTTGTTCAATGACTTTCGGAAAGCTTGAAAAAAATATAAATTTTAATACAAAGTTTGTCACATGACTTAGTCTTTTTGTATGCGGAGTATAAAAAAAAATTTGACGAATTTTCAAAAGTCGTAAGCCATTTTTAATGTTGTTCAGAAAGGTTGGTAGAAAACGTCGTTGAATGGAAGTACTTATAGTTAATTGTTCACAGACACATCTTGTATGAAAATTAGCTCTTGATTCCAATTTTTCTTGGTTCGTTGTTTGTAAGATTTTACCCCAAAAACAAGAATACTCTTTAATTGCCCTCAAAAAGCAAACTTGGAATCTTCCACTCATAATCTTTAAGCAAACTCATTTCATCTCAACACAAGCCAGTGTGTGCATTAGGAATTCTTCGTCTTATCAGTCTGATAACTCGATAAGACTGATAAAGTTCTGATAAACTTAACAAACAGACTATCAGGTCGCTTCTACCTGTAAGTACATGGTGTTGAAAAATTGTGAAATAGGGGGAAATACTACAATTAAGATAAGGAGGTCGTTAGCGCGGTAGAGATGTACGGAATGTAATGATAATATCGATATCTTCTATACTATTTATTTATAAAAAGATAACTTCTATAGACAACGACAAGGCTTATAGGTAAACCGAAAACACGAAACGCTTGCGCGATGTAATTTAGCACAGCGCCATCTATTAGTTCATTTCTGAATTACGGTTCCGAAGCGAAGTGAGGGCGGGCCACTAGTTTTGAATATTATAATAATAACTATTTAGAATCAGGGTTATTATTTATTCTTTGTGATCTAACTTTCGTGGCATTCCTTAAATTCATTATTTCTGTCAAAATTTTAAAATGTACTTAATATCTACTATTTATGGAGAAACCCTTTGATAGGTACCCGGTCGGTCGCCTATAATTCTGTTCACTAGTAAGCAGGCGGATAATTAGTACTAAATGTTTCATATTTTATGATTCTTTCGTCAATTTTGAAAGAATATTAGATTTGACGGAAGTTCAATCTCGAACTTACCCATCAGCAGTAGATTTCTTATTTGATATTCGTACAAACCT
The DNA here is from genome assembly GCA_014851415.1 of Cnaphalocrocis medinalis. Taxonomy (NCBI): domain Eukaryota; kingdom Metazoa; phylum Arthropoda; class Insecta; order Lepidoptera; family Crambidae; genus Cnaphalocrocis; species Cnaphalocrocis medinalis. The sequence goes on along the minus strand of CM026301.1, from coordinate 1,290,231 downwards.
ACGTGTCCTGTAAAGATCGAAGCTGAATGAAAAATGTTTTTATTATACCTAATCTATCGACAATGTTCTAAGCTTAGTACATCCCTAGTGTCATGCTTGGCTAACTATTCGATTCTAGGTGAATTAAATTAATTTATGTATTTAGGAGATACGATAAAGGATGCCTACTTACGAATGTTAGCACATTTCAATAAAATTACAATATAGTTATTCAATAAAATTATTGAAGAAAATTTCTACACTTTTTGTGACGCTGCGTTGTTGGAATGGCTTACCCCCACCAGGGTGCAATGCAAACGGGTCGTCGGAGGCTGGACATGAAGAAGCAGTGGCATAGATACTTGTCGCTTTTCCCTGGTAGGTATAGTTAGGAATCGAATGCCCTACCATTCGCTTGATTTTTACAGTCGTCTGCTGGTCTAATGGTTTAAGTAACGAGCAGTGATCTCGGTGTCCTAAGCTCGATTCCGGGGTCATGTCAAGCTTCATAATATCAGCTATGATCGAAAGGTCCCAGCAAACGTTATCATTCATTAATAAAGTATATTATGTAAGTAAAGTAGGTAGTAATTTTTACCTACATTTTTCAATTGACATACTTTTTTCATACACAAATTCATACCTATGTAGGCCTACAATCTACATGGTACGAATTTTCTCGTAGGTACATACGTCTGGCAACCCTTCATGGTTTTCTTGGTAACACTTTTAACGGCCCATTAATGCCGAAGCATGGCTATCCTATGAGCTTCGTCATTAATTAATCACAATCTTGACGTAAAGAGAGCGTCGGCGAAACAATGAAACACTTCAATAGTCTTTCATTATTCATAATCATATTGATAATTACAATATCTTTGATAACATATCGTTGGACTCAAATCAGTGCCTTTTCGGTGTTTAAACAACATGGCGGAAAGAGTTGCTTATTTATTTTTGTTGGTATTGTGTGGTATTTTGATATCTGGAGTGAGTTGTGATGTTCTGTGTGAATCTGGGTTTTGTACGGTGCGTATTTTTTTCTATTTTTATTGTTAGGCTAGCTGCTTGACCACTAATCGCACCTGATGGAAAGCGACAATGCGGTCTATACGCTGATTTTTAATCATGTGGAGTAAACTGACAGAGGCAAATGTCAAGTTTCTGTACATTTTGACATTTTGCATCTGTCAAATTGGCTTCGGCATGAATGGGCCGGCTCGACCGGAGTGATACCACTGCCTCACAGAAAACCGGCGTGAAGCAGCCCCTGTGCTGTATTTCGCCGAGTGAGTGAGGGTACCGGAGGCCCACTTGGGGGGGAAGGGGATAAAAGGTTAGCAGCGCACTTGTAACTCCACTGGTGTTGCAAGTGTCCATGGGTGGTCCGCCTGCTCGCCTGCTACCTATCACATAAAAAAAAATGTATGGGGATGACATATTGACATCTGTCTGTTTACTTCACATGATTAGGATGTTACGCACATAGAGTAACTATAGCTGCTCAAGCGTTAGCCTATACTTACCTACCTAGTTTAATAAAAAAAAACTACCAAATGCGTCATATCGGGCCAGCCATTATCAAAATGAAATACTTAAGATTGAGGACTAAACCTCACTGACCGTAGGCCAGATGGAGTGACGATCTGCGCAAGCGAGCTGACTGGAGCGGACTGCGAGTAGCCGAAGATCGATCAAAGTGGCGAGCATTTGGGAAGGCCTATGTCCAGCAGTGGACTGCAACAGGCTGATGATGATGATAAAAAAATAAAAAATTGAGACAACATCACATACATTGTCCTGGTCCCAAACTATATAGGGTTTTCCCTTGTGCTATGGAAACCAGAAACAATGAAGATAACACTGTTTGTGTCCCAGACCCAACACAAATATCTGTTTGTGTCGGTGCTTACGTCGATGTTGATTACGATGGCGATGATGATGATGAGGACTAAAATTCTGTATTAATCGTGAATGTCTCTTACCGCGAGATGACCTGCTTAATGCATCTATTCAGCGTATTGCTGCCTACCCATACGGGCTCATAAGTTTTATTCGTATCGTTATGTATTTTGAAGTGCATTGGTAGGCGGGTGTGAATGACCTTCCCAGTTTATTTGGCACAAACTACTTAAATTCGCCCTGTTGGTCTAGTGGTTTAAGTACCGGGCCGTAATCTCGGGGTCCCGGGTTCGATTCCCGGGTCGAGCAAAAGTACCTATGTTTCGATTTTTTCGGACATAGCTCGGGTTTGTGATCACCAATCCGCATTAGGCAAGCGTTAATTAAGCCTAATCCCATCATAGTAGCGATAACTTGATTTCTATGATGGAGGCCTTTGCCCTGCAGTGGGACAGTATATAGGCTGATACTTACTTGAGTTCCTCATTTGAAACTCCACAGGAATACCGGTACGACCCGGGCTGTACAGCGCCATCTATTGAGTGTTCCATCAACAATGCGACTCACAGCGGCCTGTGGCTGAAGTCTCCCACCATCTGCAACTGCTGCGACTATTGCTTGCCTTTCATAGGTAAAATATAAACATGGACCGAGTAATCGAGTACCGAGTTACCGACTACCGAGTAACTACTACCGAGTACCGAGTAGGTAAACGAGTAGCGAGTACCAAGTATTATACCTACCAAGTACCGAGTGATCAAGTCATGGACGCATAAGGGGGAAGGGGGGGGGGGGGGGTCCAGGGGTCCAGACCCCCCCATTGAGGCCTGGTTTGACATAAGGTTGAATCAGCTATAGCCAAGGGCTTAATTAAGGGGGCGGCAAGGTTGGTGGGGTAGCAAATTGTAGATAGCCCTGGGACAGCAAATCAACCTGTAATAACGCACGCTGGGTCCAGCCGGTCCTTGAATGGTACTTCGGGAGAGCCGCATTATATATAAAATATTATTACAATTAGGGAAATTGTTAAATGCGAGCAGGGGGGTGGGGGGTGGGTGATTTCGTAATAGGGTAGTGACTAATATCGATGTAGTAAAAAATATATGATACTTTACCAAAATATTGGTAAATAAGAACCAATAGCCTAAATTTTCCAGTTAAAAATATAACGTCTAGCTGGTTTGTTGAGCATTCAAAGTTTCATGGGCAAGTCCATTTTTAAAGTTTATAATATTATAAAAATAATTATATCATTGACTACCACACATTAAACACAAACTTTTATTACTAAAACTATGTACATAAACGAAACATTTGAATAGCTACCAAACAAAATTTGCTAGACGCGCATACAAGACACCAGCGCTGCCGTCCTCTAGCTATAAGGCCGTTAACTAACATTTGGTCATTTTGGAGTTATGAATACCATCCTAATAAGAAAAAAATTCCCGCATCTAACCATCTTTCCCGATTTTTCTATCTTGTTTATTTTCTGAGATAGTTATGTCATTAACTACGAGTCAGTGCACTATTTTTGCAAGATTACATAGCTAGAATGCAGTTACCTAAATTTCTTAGCTAAAACGCGGTTAAGGGATTTAATTTTTTTATTAATGATGAAAAAATCAGAAATTACATAGCTAAATTGCCGTATTTGAATTTCCGTTCTCAATAAAGCCGTTAAAATACTTTAATGGCAATATTGTTCGGCTGTTCTTTGGAAAGGTTATGTATGGCATTACAAGACTAAAACACCGTTAAGTGAAAAAAACTAAACAAAAACGCGGTTAAAGTCCAATAGCGGCATTTAAGACTGGGTAAAATAAGTTTCTTGTTTTTAAAATTTGCAAAAAGAGTTGACTTTTAACGCTGGACCAAATGTAAAATGCTATAGTATTTTAAACGTTTACAAGACTTAAATGCGGCTAACCCGCATTGCTTAACTATAATGCGGCTATGTGCCAAACGTTGCGGAGAGAGAAGACTCAGAGTTGTTTAGAAGTCGCGTACGCCTCGCAGAATTCCGTGCAAGATTTGCAAGGGCAGACTTTTGCAGGTTGCTACGCACTTGAACTCAATAAACACTATATCGGCACAATAAAAAAAAAACTGTTTGTTGGGAAAACGCGTTCAAAGATTTTTGGAGTCCCTGTATTTTTACAAAATCGGTCATAAAATAATAGCAAAATTATAAAATTTCTTACACAAGACTTGACAGATCTGTTAACTTCCTCGAGCGAGAGGGGCTTTTTTGATAAATTCCTTCTTCAAAAAGTAGCCTCAAATGACTTTTACCTTTCTTTCCATTGAAAGAGCCATCAAGTCGAAACGGGGATCCATGGCCGTAGCTAGGGGGGGGCCATTGTGGGGCAATGCCCTACCTTGAAACCACAATGCCCTACCTTAAAAATATCTAAAACTAAGATAAAATTATTATAATTAAATTGTTTGTTCATAGTTTGAGAAAAAAATGTAGCGATAGGTATCTAAGTTTGAAACAAAATTTATAATGTGATGGTAAGACTCTTGTATTGGTTCAAACTAAAGCCGATGAAACGGAACGCACCAATGACAAATGTCATGGATTGACATTTTGCTGAATAAAACAAAACGTCCAAAAACAAAAACAACCTCAAAATGGATATTGTTTATATTTTATTGAATTTCAGGTGTTTTATCAGTGAATCAAAAAAAAGTGTTACATTCTTTGTTCTGTGTATAGATGGGCATTCGAAGCGCCATCTCATGAAGCGATGGGGTTTATACAAAGAATTAGAATAGGGCTATAGTTATTATTTTAAGGGTTTATAGGCCTTTTCATCCTTAGAATAATAACTCTATAGAAGGAGAGTCTCCATACTAGAGCTCTGTCAAAAATGAGACAAAAAAAAAATCATGCAGCCTACTGCGCACCGTACTGACACAACTGACACACCTTGTAATGTTGCTAGTGAAAGTGCAGTTTCCCCGAAAACAGGGAAATAAATCGGACGCCTCAATAGTGATTCTAATGTGTCGTAAAATGTTGGTCGGTGTGGTATGAACATGTAATGTAAGTTTATTTCGAGATAGATCTAATAGATATGTTCACAAAAACTACGACATAAGTTAAGCACTAGTATTATAGAAATTTAAACGAACAATTTCGGTGGTACATACATATCACACAACCTTCAGGCAAACACATTTAATAATAGTGTTGGTTGGGGTAGGTAATGTTTTTATGTGGTATAAATAGAATATTATTAAACTGAAATGAATAGAAGAAAACAAAATATCATGTCGAGTGCTCGAATAAATTATACAAAAAAATGTATAATTTATTCGAGCACTCGACATGGTATTTCATACATTCGTCAATACAAATAATACATATCTAATTCGACTTCAATGTCGAGCGCACGAGAAATGCCCCTCAGTCGACTGTATGTCATAGTTACTTACATTAGGAAAATAAGTTAGCAATAATTGTTTTAAAAATTATTAGCTTGATAAAAGTCAGGAAAAATGGAAAAATATTTTTTCTCAATTGGGCAACACTGAACATTGAAAATAAACGTTTCTATTTTGGATTAAAAAATTACAAGATACAATGAAAATATTGAAAGCTTCCTGTGAAAAGTGATAATATTATTCTCATTCTCCCTTTAATTTTTATTGTGACACGATCTAACCGCACAAACCGTCATAATTATTTTTATTTCGGGAGACACTTCGAGTCGCCGTGACATTTGACACTAGAAGCGAGTGGGTACCGTGCGCCCAATTAGGGTACCAACCTACTAAGCTGAAAGCGGAGCGGACCGCATTAGGTTTCTATAGAGTTATTATTCTAAGTTTTCATCACAATTTTTTTTGTGCGCATACGTTAGCATCAGCCATTTTTTTCGTACTGTTTTTTGTAAACAACCATGCTAAAGTGCCCGCTACACGCGAAAAATATTAATTCAAGTCGATTATTGTAAAACATAGAAAAGAAATAAAGTAGTAAGTCAAAATAACCGTTTTTTTATAATCCAGTATAATAATTTTTGTCAGTACCTATGTTATAGTGATACACAATACAAATCATTCAAAACTAATACATACTGATTTAACATTTCATCTTATATAAAACTCTATATATTTCTATATATAGTGATTCTATATATTTTTATATACAGTAAATCTATAGAAATATTTTTTACTCGATTATTCATAATTGCATAATTTTTTTATAATTATATTATCTCGTATTAAAACGTTTATTTATGATAAAAGCTACTAAATATATTTACATTTGTCTAATTATTAATGTCATTTGTAGCCTCAAAATATTAATGACTTAATTTATTAATTACTTCCATAGTAATACTTAAGTTAACTAAAATATATTTTCAATTACAGAAGAATAATGAATTGACATTATTAATAGAATAAAAGTGAAAAAGTTATTTTTTTTTATAGTTTTTAGATTAAACTTTCGATGACTAACCGCTCAATCAGCTATTTTTTTTCCCTTTTGCGGACGCCCATGACATTTTAGCCACCTTTCAATTGTTTACAATTGTCAACAGTTGAAGATTCAAATGAATTAGTCCCTTTCACGTAGGAGTCTGAAGGGACACCGTCTTATCTAAGAGCGAGAAGGCAAGATCTGGATCGTGATCCAGATTGAGCGTGTACTGGGCGCAATATCTGTGTGATGCAGAGGGATCCCCGTACCATAGACTGCAATTATGGGCATAGTGCAATCTATGGTACGGGGAATCCCTTTTAAAACCAGACCTAAAGATTGATTATGATTGTTTGTAGTTTTGTGAAGTGAAGTGTACGGTGAAGAGTGGCTTTAGACAAAAAATCGATACAATTGTTATTTGTATTGCTAAATTGAAGATTCATTATTTCGCGATGGATTATACGGGCTTCTTTGGAAAAAAACGAAGACTTGAGGAGCAAATTGACCACGAAAAACCTAAACTGTTCAAAACAGGTGGAAGCACCAATACAATCGCTACTCCTAGTTCCGTACAAAGGTAACGTTAGCTATGGTATTCCGTCTGATATTGCACAAATCGGAGAACCAATATAGAACAAGTTGTTTTAGACACATATCCAAAACAACACAAACAGGGCCTTTGTTTCCGATTGGTTCAAGCGTTATAAATGGTTGCAGTATTGTCGAGAAGATGCTGCTTTTTGCATCCTATATATATATATATCCAAACAGACTCGTACACTTCCACAGGATTAGAAACTGGAAAAATGCCCTGATTCTAAACTGGTTTTCCAAACATGAAAAATCAATTTCTCATATTCAAGCTATGTCGATGTGGCAGGAGAAATTACAAGAATATCTACATCTAGCCAGTGTTGAAACGTAACTGCTGCTTTGCTCTTCATGCCGCAATTACCTCATGGAAGCAAAACAGACTTCGTAACTTCCACAGGATTTAGAAACTGGAAAAATGCCACTGATTCTAAACTGGTTTTCCAAAACATGAAAAATCAATTTCTCATATTCAAGCTATGTCGATGTGGCAGGAGAAATTAAAAGAATATCTACATCTAGCAGTGTTGAAACGTTAATAAATCAAAAAGTATTAGAAAAATATAGGTATTATGTAAAGTCTATCATGGAAGTAATACAATTTCTAATTGTCAACGAATTAGCTTTGCGTGGAAATTATATTTTGGAAGAAGAAAAAGAACAAGGATTATTTCAGAATTTATTTGAATACACATGTATGAAAGATCCAAATTTGAACGAGGTTCTCACTCATATACCACAAAACGCAACATATCGTTCACCCGAAATTCAAAATCAATAATTCAAGCAATGGTTCAAGCGGTACGAAGTTCCATTGTCAAAGATATTAATGAATCTGACGTGAAATGGTTTACTCTAATGAAGATGGGACGAGAGATAAAAATAACCGCGAAAATATTGCATTAGCAATACGCTACGTCAAGGATGGTGTCGTCAATGAGTCGTTGCTGATGGTTAAGACTACTGAAAATCTTGATGCAGCCACTTTCACGGAATTAACGTTAAATACTCTCACGGAAAATAACATTGACCCCTCTTGTATGCTTAGCCAATGCTATGATGGCGCAAGTGTAATGAGTGGGAAAGTTTCAGGAGTTGCGACTAGAATAGAAAATAAATTGGGCCGAAAAATTCCTTACGTCCACTGCTATAACCATCGCTTGCACTTAATAGTCATCAGGACTATCTCAGAAATGACTTTTATTCGTTTATTTTTTGACCAATGCATCATGTTACATGAATTCTTTCATCATGGCAAAATAGCTGCCTTATATGATGGAAAAAGGATTGGCCGACTCCTCGAACACGCTGGTCTGGACATTTAGCAGTTACAAAAGTTGTATACGATAATTATTCATCGATTTTGCAGACTTTGAAAGAAATTAAAAATGGCAGATTCAACGGTGATGACGTCGCCAAGAGTATAGGTATTAAAAAAGTCATGCTTGATCTGGAATTCCGAATAGCCATGGTTGTGGCCAAAAAAATCTTATCCACGCTACAACCTGCAGACGCAGCTTTGCAAGCCCGAAGCGCAGGATTAAAAGATGCCATAACAATCATAAAGTGTGTCAAAGATGAAATTATTAAATTAAGATCAAATCAAATGTATAATCAAATTCTGGAAGAAGCTAAGTCTTTAACAAGCAATGACTGCGGCGAATCTGAAAATAGGACACAGACCTCGAAGAGGCAAGTAAAAAAACCAAATCGGATGGATGACTATTTGACGTACACCCCCTGTTCCTCCGCCAGAAAATATAGATGAGAACGACGAGCCATTTAAGTCTGAGTATTTCGAAACGTTGGACATTTTAATTGCTGAATTACAAAGAAGGTTTTCGGACAACGATGATTTAATTAATTCGATTGCAAGTCTGATGAGTTGGATGTAGATAAAATGGTTCCACTGAAAAATTTGGGTAAGTTTAAAAAAAAAAATTCAAAAAATTGTCATGTTCAATTTACAATTTTAACTAATTTTTCAGGTCTGAAATTCCATCAAGAGAAGAGGCTAGTGTGGTTAAAAGCTTACTTGAGTCGTAACGAGGATATAATGGAAAATACATTGCAAGTTTGTACAGGCAACGAGAGGCGTTCAAAGATACATATGAACTTTTTGCGTCTGTGGCGACCATAGGATTGTAGCACTGCAGTGTGTGAATCTACGTTTTCAAACTTTAAACTGCAATCAATAGGCCTCAAAGGCTGGTCAATGGGTCACGAGAGAATGGCTGTATGGGTATTTCTGGCCTTTGAAAAAAAAGAACAAAATCAGTTGATCTGAACGAAGTTCTTCGCATTTTTAATAACATGGCGAATCGTAGAATTCAGCTGTTTAAATGTTTTTTTATTATTATGTTAGTATTATTATAATAAGTACGCAAAAAACAATGTGATCTTAATGATATTTTTTGGTCGTTTCTATTTACTCGTATCACCCCACCCAATAATTAATTATTACCTCACTCTCACTCAGACGTGGATCTCTACATCCAAATCTGGAAGTTCAACCATCTTATTCACTTGTTCTTCATCATTGAGGATTTAATAGTTCTTAGATCCATGCTCATGCACTGTCACAGTAATATTTGTCTACGAATAACTATTCACATGATGGTGATATACATGGTGATTGATTTAGGAGCCCGTGTTTCGACGGCAGATCAATTATGATAATTTTTTTACTTCCGCCCTACCTTTAACTAATGCTGCCCTACCTCAAATTCGACCCTAGCTACGGCCCTGCGGGGATCAAAGGTGTTCGTACAATCTCTCGGAAGAAGCCACCTAACGAAGCTGACTACAGCAAGTGGAGAAGTGGTTGCCTCAAAGCCAGCAGTTCTTTCAGTGGTTAAAGATTTCTATAGCCGATTACGCTTTGCATGCATCTCAACCTGATCCTGAAAATAAGGGACTCTCGAGCAACATTACACGCCACTTCACCGAAGACCTGCCAGAAGTCAACGTTGGCGAATCGAAATTGCTCTTGGGCAGCTAAAAAATGGAAAAAGCCCCCGGAGACGATGACGTAGCAACAGAGCTGATCAAAGCTAGAGGTAAACTCGTACAGAGGGAAGGTGCTTTTTAACGCTGTCCTATTTGAAGGGAGAAGGCGTGGAGTAGAAGTGTGGTCGTTCTGTTCTTCAAAAAGGGTGACAAAAGCCTGCTGAAGATCTATCGACCCATTTAGCTTCTAAATCACGTTTATAAGCTCTTTTCAAGAGTGATTACGAACCGTCTTGCGAACTCGACGAATTTCAACCACCGGAACAGGCTGGATTTCAGAGCGGATATGACACCATAAACCACATTCACACAGTGCGGCAGATTATATAGATAACCGAGGAGTGTAATCAGCCACTGAGTGTAGCATTTGTGGCATAAGACTCGACTTTTTTTGACTCGATTGAAATCTGGTCTGTTCTGGAGTCCCTGCAGCGTTGGCAAATAGATTGGCGATATATTTCAAGTAATAAGAAGTCTCTACGAAGTCGCCACTATGTCCGTCAAGTACAAAATCAGCAAATAAAACCTAAATACCATTATATCATTGCATCGAGGAGTGAGACAAGGGGACGTCTATCTCCCCAAAATGGAAAGGACGTGGCATCAACATAAATGGCGTTGTTACACATCTACTTGCGATTCGCAGATGACGTCGTCATATTGGCCAAAACGATGCAGGACCTAAAATAGAAGCTAAATAGCTTGGCGGACTCTTCTAAACGCATCGGTCTACGGATGAAGTTGGACAAAACCAAGGTCATGTTCAATGAACATGTTCTACCGGAACCGATTGCGATCCATGGCGCCACCCTCGAAGTTGTTCAAAAGTATGTGTACCTGTTGGGCAGCATTCGGAAAACTACGTCGAGTCTTCTCATCGTCGATTCCACAGTGCCTAAAGACATTAGTGCGTCAGCTACCCGTCATGACTTACGGGGCCGAAACGTGGACATTAACAGCACGGCTAGTTCACAAGTTTAAAGTCGCTTAGTGGGCTATGGAAAGAGCTATGCTCGCCGTTTCTCTGCGTGATCGAATCCGGAACGAGGTGATCCGGAAGAGAACCAAAGTTATCGATATAGCTCATCGGATTAGTAAGCTGAAGTGGCCGTGGGCTGGACATATCTGCCGCAGAACTGGCAAACGTTGAGGTAAACGAGTTCTGGAGTGGAGACCGCATCTTGGTAAACGTAGTGTAGGACGACCTCAGGCCAGATAGAGTGACGATCTGCGCAAGAGGGCTGGCTGGAGCTGGACGCGAGTAGCCGAAGATCGATCAGAGTGGCGAGCATTTAGAGAGGTCTATGTCTTAGTGGACTGCAACAGGCTGATGATGATGATGATGATCGCGGAAATCGAGATGCTTTACTCAGAAATGTTTAAAGTACACAAAAAGAAATCTGAAAAGTGCGATACAATGTTTTAAATATTATTATTACGGTAAACTGTCATAAAGTTAAAATAAGTGCCATAATAAAGGCAGTTACTATTTTTTTTAAAGCAGTAAATTATTTACCTGCTAAATTTAAGTAATTATGTTAAATATCGATAAAATTGATCTCAATGAGTTTTTTTAAATAGGTAAATCGTGATTTAAAACACTCAAATGCATTATATTATGTTGAACAAAAATACATTTACTTGTATTTCCAAAATTGTTAGCTAAGTATGTGCTTAGCTTAAATGCCGTTAGGGTAAAAGGTTTTTATTTTAACTGCATTTTAGTCTAGTAATAATCATTATTTAAAAACACATTCTGTAAAATCTATAATTTATGTACTAATTCTAGACTTAAACGCCGTTAAGTAAAAATAACGGCATTTAAGTTCAGTAAATCTATTATACACCAACTCATTTTCCAATTTTATGAAAATTATTCAAAATCCAAGACTTAAATGCCGTTAAGGTAGTCGAAACGGCATTCTAGTTATGTTTTTATAATGTATAAATGTAAAATAATACAAAGTTAAAACGTTTAAATTTAAATATTATCAAATATATGACACATAGAGTTGTGAAAGTTTGTGTGTATTAAAGCTCTTGCAAATACCAATGCAATGATATATACAAGTTGTATATAAACAGTTTACTTTAGAAACAGCAATTTTTTTTTCTTTCGCGCACTTTAAATCCATTTTTCTCCGAATGTGGTTTTGGCACTTAACGGCATTATAGTTAGAGGACGGCAGAGCGTGTGACGTCACATGTTGGTAGCCATTTGTATAGAGCGTTTTTGGGCCCGCGTAAAATATGTGCTCTTAAAGTTGTGATATCTCAGGTAATTCAAATCAGAATCAAATAATTCTTTCAACAATGTTTCTTTAATAGAGGGGTCTTTTGATTAAACACATAAAAAAATAATAGTCAAGTACCCTATTGTTTTACGTAAACGTTAGTAAAAGTACTTACCGAGTACCTACTTACCGAGTAGGTACCGAGTAACCAAGTAACCGAGTATCGAGTAAGAGTAATACCTACCGAGTATAATAATATACTCGGTTCCAAGTTACTATATAGGTACTATTCTAGCGGCGTGGGCACGATGTCTGTGGTTATTGAAATAATTTTGAAAATTGAAAATTGACGGCGCGGTTCGTCGCGCGGGGATGCTTAGTTGGGCATTATGTTTTTATAAGTTACCCTTTTTATAGTACTAAATTGGATAATGTGTCTGTACATCGCTCGTTTGCTTCGATACCTACTATAATTTGTAATCTTAGTTTACTAAGTACAAGTTTGTTTCTCAATAAGTGAATTTAACCTTTGTAATTCTAATGAGAAATAATAAAGTCCTTTAACCATAGAAATAGCAAGTGAAGTGAAGTGAATAGTATTGGGAAGTGGAATTAATCATTTTGAATGCTAAAAAATTAGTAACATTTAGTTAAACCAACTGTTATTTACATATACATAACATCTGTACCTAAATGATGCAAATATTTGAGTTGGTGGTGACTAAGCCTAATCCCATCATAGTAGCGATGACTTGATTTCTATGGAGCCTTGCCCGCCCCGTTGGTCTAGTGGTTTACGTACCGGGCCGTGATCTCGGGGTCCCGGGTTCGATTCCCGGGTCGAGCAAAAGTATATTTCGAATTTTTCGAACATAGTTCGCTACAAGCGATAAGACCGCCTTATTGTACTGTCTATAGCTGTTGCTTCACTCATGTATTCTTTTCTGTGCAATAAAGAATATCTATCTATCTATAGTTAGGGTTTGTGATCACCAATCCGCATTAGGCAAGCGTGGTGATTAAACCTAATCCCATCATAGTAGCGATAACTTGATTTCTATGATGGAGGCCTTTGCCCTGCAGTGGGACAGTAATGTATTTGACCATTTCCAGTCGCTGGGGACCACTGCAGCTTAGGTGGTCCGGGTACTGGGACCACCATCCCACGCTGCGGCGAAGGGTTGACTTGCAAGGAAAACCCTGATGGAAATAACTACTGCGAGAGAAGTAAGTTTATTTAGAAAGAAAGAAAGAAAAAATATTAATTTGGGCACATAAAATAGGTAGTTACATACATGGAGTTACACATAAAAGGCACTTAAAATTATTGCACATTAATCAAATGGACGCAGGTATGTGTAACTAGTACAATTCAATAAAACCATGTGACCAAAATGGTTTCCACTCAGCATTTGTTAGCGACGTGAAGAGCCGCTAACGCTGATTTTCAGTGGAACCAGTTTTTGTTAGAGGGGCTACAGTGACACAAGTTATAAATATTTACAAAAAGAAAAATGTGTATTAAATAAACAAATTAAAGTACCTATTTGGGCATGTTACCTGCGACTTCATCCGCAAAAAGTAGCCTATGTTCTTTCTCAGGCTCTAGACCATCTGTATACCAATTTCATTCAAATCCGTCGAGTAGTTTTGGCGTGAAAGAGTAACAGACAGACAGACAGATTTACTTTCGCATATAATATTAGTTAGGTTATAATATTAGTAAGGAAGTGGCCGTGGGCTGGTCACATTAGCTGCAGAACTGACAACCGTTGGAGCCGTAAAGTCCTTGAGTGGAGACCGCGACTCGGTAAGCGTAGTGTTGGACGCCCTGCGACAAGATGGGATGACGACATTCGAAGGCTGGCTGGAGTGAGCTAGATGAGAGTGGCCGAAAATCGGGAGCGGTGGCGTGCATTGGGGGAGACCTATGTTCAGCAGTGGACGAGCGTGGGTTGTTGCTGATGATTAGTTAGGAAGTTCGGATGTACCGATATTCGTAATAGGCGCAACTGACAGTCACGTATTAGTGTAGTGTGGCGTGACTTGGCGTGGTTTGGCGTGGTGTGGTGAGACATAGAGTGGCGTGACGTAGCGTAGCGTTAAGTGGCGTGGCGTCACGGTGGTAAGCTAAAGGAATGCAAATGTTCACAAATGACTACACACATTTTATATATTATAGGCAGACAAACGAGCAAGCGGGTCACCTGATGGTATGTGATCACCGCCCATGGACATCAGCTACACCAGGAGGAGTGCGGATGCGTTGCCGGCCTACTTATAGTAAATCCACCACTGTGTGATGCAGGCAATGTTTCTTTCTTCTTATTCTATACTATTCTTCAAGAAACTTATATAATAATATTTTTCAAGAAACTTGTAACAGGCACTTTTAACTGTCCAAAGTTGCTAAGTAAAGTCGCGCATAACATACCGCATAATTTACCAAGGCGTTCTAATGGGAAACTGTTAAGCATGCCATTAAGCCGCACTAACTTAAAAAAACATTGTCCTTTATCCAGAATGTATGGTTTGTACAAGAAATATGAAAAGGATATTGACTCGATTAGGCTTGTTTCCAAGGTTAGAGATTGGAAGATTTTTTGTATAAAAATGGAGAAATAACGGTAAAAAAAAACTATATACAAGAATTTAGTTTGATATTTTTTGTCATCAGTCAATTAAAGTTAGATCTAAATTTGATACGTAACTTGATTTTAAAAGTATTACATTTACTAAATAATTATATACAATTAGATAATTCATGCAATTTTGAGCAACTTTTCTTTTGAAACCATTTTCATAAACGCATTATTTAATATAGCTATCGAACAAAGGTCTCCCGTGATGAACACAAACTAGCACCGTGTGACGTCACAGCGTGGCAGGGCCGTTGTATGGAGCGTTTTGACAAGGTTTAAGGTAGATGTACCATATTACGTAAGTGTACGGAATTCCGTAAGTTTTCGGTTTTGGCCTAAAAATAAGAAAATTACTAATTGTATCAAAAAGTTATAAAGTTATCTATTAAGTATGTACAATAGAGCGTCAATTACACACGTTAAAAAGAACTGTAACCATCGTCGGATCAGTTGACACGTCTCCGTCGGTCAGCCTGCGCCAAACCGCTATAAAGGGTGGTGTGCATGTTGCGTACGCGTAAGCTACCGCGCGAATTTTCTTAAGGATATTGCGAATGACATGTAAGTATTTTCATAACTAAGTAATGTAATTATTTTTAAGGGTTTAAAACAAACTGATTGATTGCCGTTTCAAGTTACTTCATTTAGTTTTTAGTGAGTTAATTGAAATTTTCTGATTGCCGCAATTACCTACACCAAAAATCAACTGTGTCCATTATTACGTAACAATTACGGAATAGAGGAAAGAAGGGTGATTTTGTTTTTTGGAATTTGTCAGGAACGAGATGAGATAAGTAAACGAAAAAAGCTGGTATAGGTCTAATATATGACATAGTTTCTTGGAATCAAATTACGTATTACTATTTTATTTCTCTATGTTATGAAATACGTGTGTAAAGAGAAAACATTTTTCTTACTTTAGGCAGATTCGTCACAAATAACATCGGTACAAAATCATTAATTTGTTTAATTTAATTGCATCTTCCAGTATATTTTTGATACCTATTACTAGTACGATTGCATTCCTATACAATTCAAGTCGTTTTATGTTGTTAAGAAGAGTTACTCGTTAGAAATTTATGTTAATCTGACTACCGGAATTACCCACACCGTTTTTGGCTGTATTTGTTATTACGGTAGATATAGAAGTACCTGATTGAGCTGGGTACTGCATTTTATTTTTTTACAGGTCGAAATGTCAAACAAAAAGTACTCCAACGAGGACCTCGCTAAAGCTTTAGAGGATGTTAAAAAATGGAACTATGCCCATATATCGTGCATCTAACATACCCAACCAGAACTTGCATGAGAAAATTTAAAAAATATTTATTTTTGAATTTTAAATGGATTTTTTCATATATAAAAAATAATAATAAATAAATGAATAAAAATATAGTTCACTAAAACCGTACTATAAGCTAAAAGTAAGTCGAAGTAAGTTCAATTTGATCTCATGAAAGTTTAAACACTACTATAAGTACCTAAAAATTAAAATAAACTGTTTTCCTACACATAGAAAATAAAGGTGTTTTATTTAAAACACGTCACATTATCTTTTTTTTTCATATTTCATGTAATCCTGCAGAAAAAAGCCATTTTTCTACATATACCGGAATTACCAGCATCCATTTACGGAATTACCTCGAGAGTAAAATTTTATACCGTAATAACGGACATATAAGAGGTCCAAAAAAATTACAATTACTTTTATAAAAGAGTTTAAATACAGTATGTTACATTATTAATTTCTTCTCTGAGAACCGCTTTTTACGACTAAACTAATTTCAATTCGCTGTTTTTTCCTGCTTTACTGGAAATTGCTAGGAAAGACAGAAATGCCTTAATACTCCGTAATTACGTACATTTACCTTATTTTATGTGATCTTTGAATGGTGATATCTCGGAGAATATTCATGCTAACAGAGTAATCTTTTGCCGATGTTTCTACTCTGGAGAGCTTCTTTGATTACTAATCAGAAAAAAAAATTGGAAACAGGCCTATTAAAAAGACCATACTCGAGTAGTCGATTAGAGTAGGCTATATTTTTATTTTGTATTCCTTCTTTATTGTACGGATGTTGCAGAAAGTGTTCTGCAAAATACAGTGTGAAAGTATAAACACACTATTAGTGCATGCGGTGCTTTTCTGTGAGTGGTGAGGCACATCTAGATTTAAGAATATGTTTGTAATGCTTATAATAGTGTTCTATTTGTTGAGAAGCCAAATAAAATAAATAAAAAAAAAAATCTTCTTCCAGTGACCACGGCTTGCCATACAGCCCAGGACACATTCGACACTAGACACCAGAACGGCCAGACTGGAGCCCTGGAGGAGCGCCCCGCCTGCGACGCTAAAGGAGACTACGCAGCCTTTTCATGTGTGCCTACACAATCGTAAGGAATTTTCTTAATGAAATTAGTGGTAGGTAGATTAAAGTAACAGCCTATATAGTACTGTCCCACTGCAAATCAAGTCATCGCTACTATGATGGGATTAGGCTCAATCATCACGCTTGCCTAATGCGGTGCGGTGATCAGGGCCGTCTCTAGCTCATGTGGCGCCCGTGTGCAACCATTGCCCTAGCGCCCCCTAGCAAGCACGCGGTCAAAATTAGGGCATCGAGCCCGGGTTTACCCGGTCCGAAAAAACCCGGGTTTTCCGGGTTTTAAGAGTGACAAAAAACTCGGGTTTGAAAATCAAAACCCGGATTTTTCGGGTTTTTTTAAACGCTTTAAAAACACGAACTATTCCGTAAATGTTAACTATCAGGTGTTCCGTCTGTGCCACCCATCACATAAAAAAAAGAAATTAGAATGACCTACTACGTAAGTACGTAATAATAACGGAAAATGTAGCAATGGGTGGGTATCAACCCTTCCTTTTTAGGGTTCCGTAGCCAAATGGCAAATAACGGGACCCTTATAGATTCGTTACCAGCACTATCCCGGCTATGTGCTGGAAGAGTCCTTTCACCGCAAGGCCGGTGTATGCCTTTTCGTCAGGGCGGACATCTGTTGTGATCGTCTTCACTGCCTTGAGGACCATCAGTTTCCATCCTTTGTGTTCGCGTAGACTTAGGCTCGACGAGCAGAAATAAACGTGTTTATATACCGTCCCCACAAAGGAGACACCGCGACAACTCGACTCTTCGAACACCTGAGTCAGGTGCCAGACAACGCTTAGGCGCGGGTTCTTAAACAGCGAACTGGTGTTTCAAGGGATTTCACTGCCCACCACGTCGACTGGGTTGGGCTCCCTGAAAAACAGGACCGTTGGATGTCGTACCGGTTCAAAAATACCGCTGCGGGAAGTTGATTCCACAATGAGGAGGTGCGCGGCAGAAAGTGTCGTGTAAAGCGCACAGTAGAGGATCGCCAACTATCCAGGTGGTATGGATGGAACCCAAGTTTATGGCGTGTAGTACGGTGGTGAAATTTGGCAGCGGGTATCAACTCAAACATTTCCTCCAGAGCGCTCACCAGGATAAAGGCGGCAAAGATACAAAGAGATGCAACATCTCTCCGCAGTGCCACAGAATCTAAGCGATCAGTGAGATTCTCGTCACCGACTATTCGAGTTGCACGACGTTGGAAGCGGTCTAACGGGAGGAGCTAATATTGGGGTGCCCCGGCCCAGAGATGGGAGCAGTACTCCATGTGGTGCCGGACTTGCGCCTTATAGAGCTGAAGGCGGGTGGGATGGCGTAAAGTACCACCTTGCTCTGCGAGGACACCCAGTTTCTTAGAGGCCTTACTTATGTAGCCTTTTCCTCTAAATGACCCCGAAATTGAACGTCACTTGAAATATCGACTTGCTTTGGCGTTAAGGTGAGTGTCCTGAAAGTGAGGAGAAACGACAAAGGCGGTTTTTTTCGCAGTAAACGCGCAAACTTGTGTCTTTTTGACGTGGGCTCGAGAAAACCTTGCATGGCCGGAATATGAGGCATCGCCCGTACTGCCATCCGCATAGCAATGAATGCCACTGGTATGTAGCATGCCATTGATATACAGGAGGAATAGCACACAGCTTTGGGGTACACCAGCATTTACGGGTTTTAGGTCTGAGCATGAACCGTCGACGACCACCTTGATGCTACGACCCGTGAAAAAGCTGTGTACCCATTCGCATAGTTTCTCGGGCGACCCATATAGGCAGGATGTTTCGAGATAAGCGCTTTGTGCCAGACCTGATCAAAGGCCTTCGCAATGTCCAGGCTTACTGCCAAGCAGGGCCTCCCCCTTGCTTTGTGTGCCAGTTACTTTGAGCCTAGTTACCAAGTTACCAAGGGATACGGACACAATATTACTTTGACATAGTACTAACGTGTTAAGCGACTTTCGATGCTGACCGTATCAGGTCTAACAGCACATCAACTTACCATTATAAGTACTGTCAAATTTCTCTTTTGTTTGTAGTTAAAATTTGAAGTTTAGTTCGGTTTTGAATACCTGCCATAAATGTGCTCTTGATTGTTCTCTTGACTTGAAGTGCTCTTTTTTTTTGGTCACGAAGAGGAAATGCCGCCTGCCCGATGTGCAATGGGCAGACGTCGGCGCCGGTGGTCGGCGCCGCCTTATGCACACCCGTCGGTTAGGAGACCGACGAGTAGTGAACGGTCTCTGATTTGCAGAGACCCAACCCAGAGGAGAGCCCCCCCTCTGGGTTGGGTCTCTGCAAATCAGAGACCGTTCACGAGGAGAGGCACGCCAGTACGGCCTCACCTCCCCAACTACGGGGCGTATACGCCCCCCAGGGTCGCTCCCACGGCCTATCAAAAATCTCCCCGGATGGACGCCCACGCCGCTGAGTTGCGACGCAGGCGCTACCAGCAGATCCCTGCAGGACTCCCTCGCAGACCCGTATCCTGCTGTTTGCAGGACAGGGAAGGGAAAGAGAGCCCGCAAGCTTACCAGTAAGGCCCTGAAATCCCAGCCAAATGAGCACCTCCGCTGGATGCGGAGGCAGGGGGAAGACAGGGAGGCAGGAAGCTGCCGCTTACTTACTTACCGCTGGATTGCGGGACTTGGCGCGATCTGCGCAAAAGTCCCCCACATGTAATGTGGGGGCAGCGCCCAGAGGCGCCCCAAGTAAGGGGGGAGAAAAAAGTCTCCCTTAAGGACCCTAAGCAAACAGGGAGCGACCCACTTTCGTGGGAAGTCCGTGGCCTTGCGGTTCGGAGACTCCACGTAAGGTAAAGTGGGGACTGACCCTGACCGGTGATGTCGTGGTGAACCCCCGGATTTACACGTGGCGCGCCTTGCTTTGCTGTAATACGACAAATATAAGAAGAGCTCCAGGTGCTACACAAAATGTATGCAAACTGGAGTTCTTTTACGTTGGTTATCAAAGCGCGGCGGCCGGCCATCGCGGGCGCGCCCCCGAGTGGGCTCCGTTGCGAGCGGCGCCCGGCGCCCCTAGGACCACGGCGCCCGTGTGCAACGCACACCCTGCACCTAAGGGAAAGACGCCCCTGGCGGTGATCACAAAACCCGAGCTATGTTCGAAAAATGCGAAACATAGTTTTAACCTTGGAGAGCCACGTGGCACGGCCTCACAGAATACCGGCGTGAAGCAACAAGAGGCCCAATTGGGGGGAAAGGGGGTTAAAAATTGGCACTTGTGACTTTACTGTTATTGCGGGTGTCTATGGGCGGCGGCAATCGCATACCATCAGGTCACGACGAATATTTCAAAATTATTATAAGTGTGTATAGTGTGAGGACTAGCGAAAATGATTAAATGTAGGTACCTAATTTGATAAATAAATAAATTTGTATTTATTATGTTTCGTAGGTGTTTTTGCCAGTCAAAAGAAGGTGAAAGGATATTCGGAGAAGTTCGTTACACTGGGTCATCTATCCAGCAAAATATGCATTGTGGTAAGTATAAAGATATTTTTGTAAAGTAGCGGCAAACGACGCTACCAAGATGAAATGTTTAGCGGTCCCAGTGAGCGTACTGGCACATACATAGTTCGGAGAACAGGAGGCCAATTTGGCCTCATAATCGCCGATCGGGCAGAAAAGTCCTAGAGTGGCCGAAAACCGGCTAACTGCAACTGCAAGGTAATGTTTGTGTGGAGATGTGTGTGTGTGTGCATATGTGTGTGTTCGAGAGAAATGTGTGTGTGTGTGGGTGTGTGGTGTGTATGTGAACGAGAAATGTGTGTGCATGTGTGTAGTCGAGAATGTGTGCTTGTGTATGTGTGTGTGAGAGAGAGAATGTGGGCGTATAGTGTGTGGAGAGAGAAATGTGTGCGTATATGTGTGTGAGAGAGAAAATGTGTGTTTATGGGTGTGTACGGGCACAGAATCAAGTAAGTAGGTATATTTGTATGTAGCGATGTGTGTATGTGAGTGTTTGTATGTATGTGAGAATCATCTTTGACGTGTCTGTCTGTTCGAAATTGGGCCTATGTTCAGCAGTAGTTTTGGCTGATATAAAGATGATGCTACAACACTTTAACCTTAACCAACTATTCAACACCCTCAGCTTATTGACACTTCAAACGTATTTCAGGCTGCTCCCGCGTCCACCAACAGATCAAGAAGGAGATCCAGCCTGGGGTACCGTACCACATCGTAGGCCCCCGCTGCA
Source organism: Cnaphalocrocis medinalis (assembly GCA_014851415.1). Classification (NCBI taxonomy): domain Eukaryota; kingdom Metazoa; phylum Arthropoda; class Insecta; order Lepidoptera; family Crambidae; genus Cnaphalocrocis; species Cnaphalocrocis medinalis. The sequence goes on along the minus strand of CM026301.1, from coordinate 1,268,838 downwards.
CGCCCGACGGGAACTACTACCCGATCCAGTGTTTGGACAGAACCTGCTACTGCGTAGATACGATAACTGGACTCACGCTGAGTGGCGCTGGGAGAATGGTTGACTTGGATATAAAGCCTTTGACTAGGCTAGACTGTTGTAAGTTCTTTGAGACTGGTCATTTTTAACTACCGACGAAAATACGACGGGGTCACAAAATAATTACACACAGAGGTAGACTCAGCCTGATTTTGAATTTAGAAGAGTTCGTTGACATATGCTAGGGTTGTTGCCCGGCATGAGTACATAAGCGCGCGGCCTCTACCATAGACCTCGACAGTTTGACAATCTTATGTCATAGGCTAGGATTAATGTGGCGAAAAGGCGTATTTCCCCGTTAGTGCGCATGCGTGAGTAGGTACATGACACGTTTTTAGCTCTTAGTGGGCAGCCTACTTTCTGTGTGTAATTATTTTGTGACGGGGTGTTATAAGTTTGACGTGTCTGTGTGTGTCTGTCTATGGCATCGTAGCTCCCAAAGAAATTAACCGATTTGGATTTTGTTTTTTTTGTTTGAAAGATAAATAAAGGACGAGTGTTCTTTCTTAGCTATGTTGGATAAAAATCGATCCAAGATGGCAAAGAAAGAAAGAAAATACATTATTAATTTGGACACCACAAATAATTATGACACAAACACAAGAAAGGTACAAGAGACAACAAGTTTTAATGTTGAGTATTACCTATGTTCTTGTTGTCCAGCCTGTTTGTATTTGTCCCATGTGTGTTGTGTGTGCGTAACAAACAAATGTTTTTTACACACGGTGTGCATTGCATACACACACACACACATACATACACACACACACACATACACACACACTCATACACCACACACCTCATACACACACACACACAGAGTGGACAATAGTAGATCGTAGATTTAGCTTCTTGTAGATTTAGTTTTTTACTTTGTAACAACTGCCTCAGTTAAATATCGTACCTTAAATCTCAAAGGGCGTAACACCAAATCATCACTTTTCAGGAGAGCCGAAACAAAAAAAAAATCTAAGAATTAAATTCATACTTTTAAACTAATAATGTCATATAAATGAAATTTGGGATGTAATTATCGAGTATCGAGAGCTTATAACACAGTTATATGTATTCAAAATACAACCAATGTTTGCCAAAACTGATTTGTGATTACGCCAAAAAATATTGACAACTTGGCATTTACGACCTAAAAAAAAAAGGCTGTTCTGCAATAAGTTATGGTATAATGGCGTTTACGACGTGAAAAAAAGGCTATTCTGATTCTATGCTATGGTGGTAACAGCCTAGTTAACTTATAGAACATGCATTTTAAAAGCTATTTTCGGTTTTTTATAAGTAAAAACACTTCGAGGAAGATACAAATTAAGAGACAAATACGGGTAGTTTCATTATACAAAATTTATAGCAAGTACAGAAATGAAACGATTTTATTATTTCAATCATACAAACGCAATCAGTTTAGTTTGAAATTCAAACGAAGTTATTGAGTCTATAATTTTGTTTTGTTTTAAAATTATTATAAAAATATCCTGGCATCGACAGGACTTTTACTTAGAGCTTAAATTTTAATAAGTCTCTACAGTACTGTGCAAAGAAGAAAGAAAGAAAGAAGAAATGTTTATTTGGTACCAAAAAATACATGGAACAAGAAGTAAAACAAACGTTTATTTTAAAAAATGTTAAAGCTAGGATTGATCTACATAAGTTTTAAGCGCTAGCAAAACTCCCGCGCCACTTTGTTTATGTTTTCAGGTTTTGCGTGCTATTAACAATCTTTAATAGGAGTACTGTTGGGGCAAAAGAAATAAAAGACGTCAACTTCACTATATTAACAAGAAGTTAATCACAGACATCGATACAATTCGGTTCGACGAGGGGAAATGAAGTGGGTATATTCTGCTCATTTTCGTATTTCCTCATTTTCGTCTAGGATACTGACACTAGAGTAATTCTTCTTACTTATGGGTAGTAAAAGTACTTGCTAATTGCATGTTTGAGCGTTTTTATTTTAGAATTTATAGGAACCGGACTAAACGCGATATTCATTATGCAGTATTACTACCACTTACTTTATTTATTTTTTGTTTAAATTCTTAAAGTAACTCGAGTCGTAAGACGCCACGGTTACACATATCTGTCCTATACGCCCTCATTCGATAGTCCAGTATTTTTCACATCATTATAATTTTAACTGGTGTAATCGACCGAAACCTTAATAATGATTTTTAAAGGTATTTACGACTAAAATTCTTGCATTATCGACGGTAACACGTGGGCTGTAATCACCACTTTTTGCGAATTTTAAAACTTTGATATACAGATCGATAGAGAAAAAAAAATGGAGTAAGATAGCATTCAAAAGTCATTTTGGCCAAAATGGTGATTACGCCCTTTGAGATTTAAGGTATCGATATTTAAAACTCGTTTAGCTATAAGAGAGCGGATTTTCCTGGCACAACTTATTTATATACTTAAAAGAATCCAAACTCGGATAATTGTTAAAACTATTTATTTTTACCGAAAAAAGATTTCATTTTTTTTCATCTTTTATCTAGACGACGAAGAGTTAGACCTGTTCCCCCACCAGAGCGAGGGGAAGCCCCCCTTCAACTTCACCACCCCCTGCATCGAGGTCATGGAGGAGAGGATCGAGGTCCTGATGCAGAGCGTCGAAGAAGGTTTCAACGTGGACTTCGCCAGCAGCATCCCTGGTTGTGAGCCTGATGGTACTTTTGGCAGGATTTCTACGACGAGGAATAGAACGTAAGATAATTCTACGACGAGGAATAGAACACAGACACATACACACACACACACAACCACATATACACACACACACCTACACACCAACACACACACGCACGCACACACACACACACACACACCACAAACAAACACATGCTCTCAAAGCATGCAGCTATTTTTATTAAGGAATTTATGTTTGTTGTTGTTATGATTATAATTGTTTATATCGTGATGTTTGCTGTAGACCGTTCACAAAAGTTATGATGATAAAATGTAAGTCCGTTATTGGCTGTAAAAAAAATATGTTTACTGTAATTATTATATTTAAGAGCTGTGGATTTTGTAAGAATAAATAAATAAATAATGTTTTTTGAACCCTCGACGCAAAGACGACAGAGTGTTATCAGTTTGACGTGTCATGTCTGTCTATGTATGTATCTGTCTGTGTGTGTCTGTTAGTGTGAGTGTCTGTCTGTTTGTGTGTCTGACTGTGTGTATGTCTGTCATGGAAGAGAGGATCGAGCTCCTGATGCAGAGCGTCGAAGAAGGTTTCAACGTAGACTTCGCCAGTAGCATCCCTGGTTGTGAGCCTGATGGTACTTTTGGCAGGATTTCTACGACGAGGAATAGAACGTAAGATATGTTATACCTAAGTTTGACATGTCCTGTCTGTGTGTGTGTCCTGCCTATATGTGTCTCTCTGTGTGTGTCTGTCTGTTTGTGTGTCTGCGTGTGGTGTGTGTGTGTGTGTGTTGTGTGTGTGTGTGTCTGTGCATCGTACACTGAGCAAGTTAATCACTACGTTTGCATCGTACGTATAGCTCCCGAACGATTTGGATTTAGTTTTTTTTATGTGATAGGTAGCAGACGAGCAGACGGATCACCTGATGGTAAGCAATTGCCGCCGCCCATGGACAAATGCAACACCATTTGCATTTTTTGTTTGAAAGTTACAATAATCGAGAGTGTTCTTAGCTTGATTCCCCGCGCCCCGCCAGGTCTAGTGGTTTAAATTTTAAGCTACTGGGCCGTGATCTTGGAATTCTGGTGGCTTATAACGAAGACGTCCCATAACGAATGAGACTATACCTGTCACATTCTAACAAAAGCGCGCACACCGCGTGTAAAAGAGAGGGGAACTCCGATTCGGTCGTAACGTCCACTTCAAATTAGGCGGGTCGCACACACACTCAAGAGTCGAGGCGGAAGCGTTCAAGAGGCGCACCGCCTCTGACTTTTCTATACAATCAAATATGGCATAGGTACTACCAGAGTCGCGGCGCAGTCGAGGCGGCGGAGGTGCAGGGTCGAGTCGGCGACGCGGCGCGGGCGCGCGGCACGCTGCCGCCCCGACCCCGCCGCCATTTTGTCATCGTCTTCTGACGACGACATATTGAATGGTGTAAACGATGCTCTGCACCTCGACTCTTATATCACACCACCGCCTCGACTGTGCCTTGACTCCGCCTCGACTCTTTCAGTGTGCTACCCGCCTTAGGCCCTCAGGGTTCGATTCCCGGATCGAGCAAAAGTACGGAAATGTAGGTATGTACCTATGTACGAATATGTTTCGAAGTTTTCGAACAGAGCTCGGGTTTGTGATCAGTGATCATTAATCCTCTAGGTAAGAGTACCTAGTGGAGATGTGTGTGCATCGGTCGGGTAAAAAAAAATCCCTGAGTTAGGTATTTTGAGATTAACTTATTTTCAAAATGTCCACAGAAAGATCTGTGTGGATGCAGCTGGAGCAAGAGTCGGAGACTACGAGGCCTTCCCAGGGACAACGGAATACAACAACATGGACTGCAGTAAGCTATTTTAAAATTCAACTAGCAACCCGCTCCGAATGAAAGAACTTGAGTAGCTGCATGCATTATG
>CM026301.1:1182002-1264079 GCA_014851415.1 Cnaphalocrocis medinalis | reverse complement strand
TTATAATTTCAATCTACCACTCAATTTAAAGCTGAAAGCTATTCATAAAGGCGTCGTCATCATTATAATTAATCAGCTTCACTAACTACCATGATTGTTCCATTTCAGCGATGAATGAAGTTCTTATTAGCAATATTGGAAACAATGGCTCTAAATTAAGTTTTAGTGTTCACATCTAGAGATTAATGAAAAGGCGGACGGGCAGTGTGGCTGGCCAAGTTTAGACAAATCATAAGTATAATTGTTAGATCTGAACAATCGTACTAATACGTATCGTATACGCCGCACATCAGGTTACTACAATCTGTCAAATTTCTTCAATCGAACCTCACCTTTATGTCAAACGCGTTTGGTTCAATATCAACTGAGGAAATTTGACAGATTGTGGTAACCTGATGTGTGGCTGTCTATACATATCGCACATGTAGTTTTTAAAACACGTCAATGTCAAAATATTCCCTAATAGGGCATAAGTCAACGTCAAATGTCATTGGTTTCGCTCTTATGTTTTGGATAGATAAGGTAATTCGAGGTGGGTAAACTATTTGTGCCATTGCCTAATTAAGGGATAATACTCAGGCATTTTGTTGGGCTCTTGCAGTGCTACAGTGTATAGGCGTCTTTATTTACTCAAGATTAATTTGTCCTGTGTTAAAAGCTTACATATTTTTACTAAAATCAATCTTAAAACAAGACTTTCTTTCCCACACCGATGGAAGAACCGGCCGGCTCGTCCCAAGCCGATTCTGTCGGTAACTGGCCGGGTCCCGTTTATGGCACGACCCGATAAAGATGGCTACTGACTAGTGCGAGTTTTTACATAACTGCTGTATTAAAGTAAGTAGTAAGAAGAAAGTTCAACCGTGGCACGAGCAAGTCTCAGTATGAGTGGGGTGGCGCCTGCGCCGTGTATCGTCGAATGGATGAGGGTTCCCGAGGCTCAATGGGAGGGAAGGAGGTTAAACGTTGGCAGCGCACTTGTGATTCTGGTGTGGCTGTCTCTATGGGTGGCGGCAATCGCTTACTATCATCGGTATGCTCGTCTGCCACATAAAAAAAGTACAACACAAAATAAAATACCTTAATAGGCCAATCAAAGTGTGATGTGAATTTCTAAAAGTCATAGTACCTACAATTCTGCCTCACAGAAAACCGGCGTGAAGCAGCCCCTGTGCTGTGTTTCGCCGAGTGAGTGAGGGTACCGGAGGCCCACCCAGGGGGAAGGGGATAAAAGGTTGGCAGCGCACTTGTAATTCCACCATCAGGTAATCCGCCTGCTCGTCTGCTACCCATTACATAAAAAAAATCCTCTTTATGTGTATTTTTTCATGTTTACTTTAAAAAGGTAATATGTAACTTGATATGGCATTTTTGACTTTAGTGCAAAAAGTGTGATATAGAATCAAATTTCAAAACTGGTAAACACTTTTTGACCGCGACCGTATATAGTTGAAGGGATGGAAATGTCTAAGCTTAGTTATCCTGCTACCAGTTAGCAGCTGCCTTTACGTTAAGGTAGTGTGATCAGGGCGGAGGACTGGTTATACGACTCAATTATCCACATGCCTGCTTCGGGGTCAATAGGTGAAATTGGTGGTGATGAGATAAAACCGCATTTCCTCACATTGTCGGCAGGAAACTAAACTTGGCTATTTTTTCCTTTTTTTGCCGTCTTCGTATCCTGTTGTTTAGTGGATTAGTACCGGACCATGATTTCGGGGCCCTGGGTTAGGTTCCCGGGTCGAGCTAAAGAATGTTACGATTTTTTATGATGGAGGCCTTAGCCTTACAGTGGCACGGTATATAGGCTGATACTTTACTATTGCTATGCATAAATATTGTAAATAAATAAATGAAATCCTCTAGCCGATATCCGGCTACAACGACCAATTTGAACAAACAGACACGTACGCTGGATATTTATAGTGCTCAAGTGTGTGCGCAAACACAGGTGCACTCTCAATTTTTCGCCGAGTGAGTGAGGGTATCGGAGGCCAACTCGGGGGGGGAAGGGGATATAAGGTTGGCAGCGCACTTGTAACTCCACTGGTGTTGCAAGTGTCCATGGGCGGCGGCAATTGCTTACCATCAGGTGATCCGCCTGCTCGCCTGCTACCTATCACATAAAAAAAATCGATGGGTTTGAATAGACGGAAGAGATATTGAGCGCAGGTCCAACGGCTTAACGTGATTTCCAGGACGAAAACATTGTATCAAGTTATGTCATCGCGCATGTTTGAGATCCCAAAACTCTTATCAGCATCCGAACACTCTTAAAGTCAGTTCTGTGCAGGGGGGTTAGCGTTAATGGGGTCATGACAAAAATGGTCAGAAGGTCGTAGCTTACTGACATGACTTCGAAGAGTCGTCACCCATGCGCTAGGATGTTATCATTTCACGCCTGTCTCTTGTGGGACTGTGTGATCACTCCGGTCGAACCGGTCCATTCATGCCGAAGTTTGGCTCTTCCACGGTAAATATTTGAGCATGTTACCTTTTCCTTTCACTGAGTTTCAAGTAACACCGACCGACCCATCGGGGGGGAAGGGGATAAAAGGTTAGCAGCGCACTTGTGACTCCACTGGTGTTGCATGTGTCCATGGACGGCGGCAATTGCTTAGCATCAGGTGATCCGCCTGCTCGTCTGCTACCTATCACATAGAAAAAAAACACAACTTTTCTTTACGGCTTTCCACGCCCTTCACGTTATCAGGTAACAAGATTTTACCTTCGATTCGATTATTGTCAATGTCACTCGGCAGTGACCCTTGTAAGGACCCTTGTATGCGACAACTAGTGATGTGCCACAGAATAAATAAACACACAATATTATAACCGTTGGAGCCATAAAGTCCTTGAGTGGAGACCGCGACTCGGTAAACGTAGTGTTGGACGCCCTGCTACAAGATGGGATGACGACATTCGAAGGCTGGCTGGAGTGGGCTGGATGAGAGTGGCCGAAAATCGGGAGCGGTGGCGTGCATTGGGGAGACCTTTGTCCAGCAGTGGACGAGCGTGGGTTGCTAATGATGATGATTATGATAATATTATAAATGCAGACAAATTGACACATCAACTTGATAGTTTCCGATCCAGCACTGTGCGTTTGTTGCGGGATTTTCTTCCACGGACCTCAGTGTTTTGGAACAGTGTAGCTGCGGCAGTGTTCCCTGACAGCTATGACTTAGGACCTTCAAAATGTATGTATTTAAGGGTTATATTTGTGTTTCCTCTTTTATCTGATATCTGTAACACAAGTGCTTAAGCTACTTAGTATAGTATAAAAGTAAGTAGATCATCAAAATTACAACCTCTATACTCAGTATTGAGTGGAGTTCGCGTCAGAGCTGTATGAATCACTTTGAGCCTATACGGAGTTTGCGTTAGGTTAGAACTGTATGAATTTGACACCATATAGTTCTGACGCGAACTTGACGTTTTGATTTTGATCATCAACTTTTGCTGTTGACTGTACAGAGTCAGGTCGATGTATGAGATGTTGTGAGAATTTATTGTTGACAAAACTTCAGCGGTTTGTTCTGTTTCATCATTTTTAGGGTTGATATTGTGACATCCTTTTTTGAGGGCTGGAGACCTATCTTTGAATTGTCGTCTCACTAAAAAACGTGTAACTCGCATGATTTTTGACATCCGCTTTTTGAATCATTCGAAAACGAGCGATTCGCAACGAGTGGTGTAAACCACTCGTTTCCGTAAGGCGAGTGGACGCATTTACGTCAAATCACACGTCAAATATTAACGAGTCAACACTATACTGACTATACTTTGACAAGATTGGCGACACACTAAGCGAGTGGTTTCAAAAATAGGGAAAATTATAAATCATGCGACTCACGAGACGACGTGACTTGCAAAACGAGTAGTTTTGTTTGGACGAAGCGAAAATTCAGAAATAGGTATCCAGGATCGTGACGCGTGCTCGTTTAACTCGCTTTGTATTTTCGGTGATATTTTTTTTTAATTCAAATTTATTTTTCCCCGATTTCTTTGTCACATCCCTAATACAGTTGACAAGTCATGTGAAGGGAAGAGGGCCCGTCTCTTCATCTTCTGCTGCTTGAACCGTTTTGAATCCCATTGGAGATGTGTATGACAGGTAATGACAATGCATGGGGGAAATGGGCTTTGAAAAATCGGCCTCCTGTTTTGTTGGAGGGTTTTTCCTTAATCTTTTATTATTTACCAAATAATGGATAGCATAATCTGAAATGCTTTTTTGACGGGAATTGAATTTGACTGAAATAGGGAAATAAAGAGATTGTCCAATTTTAGAATTTTCTTTGAATTGAAAGTTTATTTCTTATCATATTAAAACTACATTATAAAAAGTATATAGAGACATAGTTTGGAAAACGCTCGGATTTACACGAGCTGGCTTGCAGCATTGATAAATGTGTTTCAAGAAGAAAAAACTGCAACTACATACTAAAACAACAGCAGGAATACAAAGCTCCAACTATTCAACACTCAGAAACACATTAAAAAGCGATTATTCGCTATACATTAACTATTGCACTCTACTGTAGTCATAGTCGAAGTCATGATATTTACGAGTATTGCTTTCACGTAGAAGGACTAGTAGAAATATTCGATTTTAACATGTAAGTAAATAAAATATAAATCCTCCAAATGATTTTCGGCTACAGCGGCCAATTTTAACGATCAGCCTAATTTATAGTGCTCAAGTTAGTTCGCAAACACACATGCACTCTCTATTCCCTTATTAACCTAATTCCATGGGATACCAGTGCGACACGATTGAAGAGATATGAGACGCAAGACCAACATCTTAACGCTTTCCGAGACACGGGGGTACCGCCAGCGTCAAGACTTCGGGCTGACACAGAGAATTTCTGAACAGAAAAACTCAGGTACAATTTTTTATCAACAAATACCAGGTAAATACTACGTTGAAACTCCACGATGAGTAAGTTAGAAACCTTAAGAAGTATAATATCCTGCCTTCTATCATTATTGTGGAGTTTCAAAGCAGCAAAGGGGTAAATTAAAAAGAAGACTTTCATAACGCTTCACCACAGTAAAATTTTAGTCAGCATGGTCGGATGCATCTCCGGTCTCAAAATAGATATAGGTACACCGTCAAATTTTAGCTGTTTTAATCTCGACGCCCCTATAATAGTTAACACAAATAGAGCCCTTTTCATCATTAGCAACCCACGCTCGTCCACTGCTGGACATAGGTCTCCCCCAATACACGCCACCGGTCCCGATTTTCGGCCACTCTCATCCAGCTCACTCCAGCCAGCCTTCGAATGTCGTCATCCCATCTTGTAGGGCGTCCAACACTACGTTTACCGAGTCGCGGTTTCCACTCAAGACTTTATGGCTCCAACGGTTGTCAGTTCAGATATAGGTACACCGTTAAATTTTAGCTGTTTTAATCTCGACGCCCCTATAATAGTAACACGAATAGAGCCCCTTTAGCAAGCTAGATCATCAAAGTAGGCAAAATAAAAATCAGCTGCTCCATACAAAAAATAATAATCACCAAGGAATAAAGTATGAACTTCTCGAATTCATTCATCATTCCGCGTGCGGAGGGTGATGTCGGCCGGTCTTCACTCCAACCAACCAAGTTCATCTAGGCAACCTGACAGCGCTTTAAAACGGCATCTCAGCAGGCCTTCAGGGTGAGAGTGACAGACTCAATGGAAACTTTGTCTGTTCTTTTGTGCCTGTCAAATTCATATTTGGATCTCACGGCCGCTTACTATCGGCGGAGTGGGGTCATCTAGATTGTCCTCAACCTACATATTAAAAAAATAAATTATTGTTGATTTACACCTAAGTTGCACCTTGAGATCGCCATGTCGATCCACTTGCTATTTTGATACTGTGGTCTTACAGTTGGACATCGTCCTTTCGCAATTTCCGTTACCACCCCTGGGCTGTGTGGGTAGATCTTTACTTAAGTCCTTTTACACGTTGCGATTTTCCGTGGGAGGGCCACGCTTCGGCATGAAAGGCTGGACCGGAATGATACCAAGGGCTCACAGAATGGACGATGAGGGAGAGTTCCAGGGGTTTTAGTCGGTATGCCCTCGCCGTCTGCAGGGGGAGTCCGACATAAACGTAACGCATTTCCCCTGGGTAAACAAAAAAAAATGAGGTAATCATCGGGTGACGATGTTGATCAATCTTTTAGAGTCCATTCGACAGTCCTGACCCGCCCATTCCCATTTAGCGTAGTGGTTTGAGCGCCGGTTGAGACGCAAGGGTCGCGGGTTCGACCAATTTTAATGTTTGTTGATGAAACTGATATTTGCCTTGGGTCTGGGTGTTTGTAGTTCCTTCGTTGTTTCTGGTTTCCATTGCACAAGGGAAAACCTTAGTTTGGAACCAGGACAATGTATGTGATGTTGTCTCAATTTATTTATTTATTTCTGTTTGGCAGTTTTCTTGCCTATCTAAAAATATATATCGAGATCACTGGAAAGATTTGGGGGGAGGCCTTTTCCCAGCAGTGGGACAAGGTAGGCTAAATAAAAAATAAAGATAATTTACGTATCATGTAAAGGCCCTAAGTTTAAATGAAGTGCCACTTTGTCTTGTGTACTTGAAACTTTATTGACAGTTTTAAGAAGCAGTAGAAGTGGCGATAAAGATCAAAGTAACTACATTATTTATAGCTATTGCAGTTTACAACTGGGCGTAGGTATAATTTCATTCAGCTGTCTTTGTATGGCTTGTATAATTTTATTACGCTCGTTGTCGTGAGTTCCCATATAAATATTAGCCATAAAGTTATGATCGTGATACAAATACAAAATACATGTTACATACCGCCGGTTGAGACGCAAGGGTCGCGGGTTCGATTCCCGCACCAACACAAATGTTTGTTGATGAAACAGATATTTGTGTTGGGTCTGGGTGTTTGTAGTTCCTTCGTTGTTTCTATCAAATCAAATCAAATCAAAATCACTTTATTCAATTTAAGTCCTTTACAGAACATTTATGAATGTCAAATTTCATAACCTACTGCTGATTCGGAAGGTCAATTTCTACCGAGAAGAATCAGCAAGAAACTCAGTAGAACTTAATCTTTTCAAATTTGTTATCATAAAATTTTTAAAGAATTAAATAAAATTTAAATTTCATAATACATAACACTGTGTAGGTGAACAGTTTATCAGTTCCACAAATTCTTGTCATTTAGGTATTCTTCAATTGTATATAGGCATTTGCCATCAAATAAGATTTAACTTTAGATTTAAATTTATATATGGGTAAATCAACAAGGGTTTGTGGTAATTTGTTAAAAATTTTAAATGCTCATTCCGACAAAATGAATTACCAATTTTATGAAGTCTGAGATTTGGAACAGCAAGTTTGTGTTTATTTCTGGTGTTTAGGCTATGCTTATCAGATTTCTTCGGTAATAAATTGAGATTTTTATAAAACATACATTATACAGTCAAAAATATACTGGGATGCTAATGTTAAGATTGTTGATTTCTTTGAACAAATTTCTAAGCGAGTCTCCATGGTTTCCATAGTACAAGGGAAAACCTTAGTTTCGAACCAGGACAAATGTGATGTTGTCTCAATTTATTTTATTTATTTTTATTTTATACCTTGTGACTTAATACTACGGACGATGCGACGCCCTGTGGGTAGACCACTTGGCCCGTTGGTCTGACGATATTGTAATCGTAGTGGGGAAACAATGGATGAGGCTGGCTGGTGACCGTAGGGAGTGGCGTAATAGAGAAGAGGCTTATACTCAGCAGTGGGTGGATGTGGGCTGATATGATAAATACTATTTTAATATATCACAGACATAATATATTGATATGTAATAATGTCCTCCTAATGTGAGTGAATGAGGGTACCAGAGGCCAAATCGAGGGGAAAGCCGGTTAAAGATTGGCAGCGCGCTTGTGACTCTTCTAGTGTTGCAGGAGTCTGTGGGTGGCGGAAATCGCTTACAATCAGGTGATCCGTCTGTTCCTCTGTCACTTATAACATGAAATCCTACTACTATTATAAAGGCGAAAGTTTGTAAGTATGGATGTATGGATGTATGGATGTTTGTTATTCTTTTACGTAAAAACTACTGAATGGATTTGAATGAAAATTAAACCACAATATAAATTATACATCAGAATAACACACAGGCTACAATTTATAAAAATATATTGTGTGGATTGTCCAAAATATGACGGTAAGCGTCAATAATTAACTCCACGCGTACGAAGTCGCGGGCGGCCGCTAGTACTATTATAAAGGCGAAAGTTTGTAAGTATGGATGTATGGATGTTTGTTACTCTTTCACGTAAAAACTACTGTATGGATTTGAATGAAACTTTACCACAATATAGCTTATACATCAGAATAACACATAGGCTACAATATATAACAATATATTGTGTGGATTGTCCAAAATATGACGGTAAACTCCACGCGTACGAAGTCGCGGGAGGCCGCTCGTAAACAATATAAAAGGGGCTGGTCCAGCCGGACGATCCTCAACAGTATGGTTTACAAGCACTTCTTGCCAGCCACTTACCACGACATTATATTCTCATTTAGCTCTGTTTGCCGACAAGTAACGTGAATGAATAACAAATATTATCACAAGTTTAATTAGCCTGACAGACGATATTTGCTAATCTTTGTTCGGCAAACCCTATTCGTTTTCAAGCTCTGATTGTGATAATAAATCTAGAATATAATATAGTGCTCTGTAATCCACTGTATAAAAATAATCCCTTATGTGTAGATATAGCTGTAAAACTACTTATGGGATAAACAATAATTGGGATCACTTTTTCCAACGCTTAGAATTTGTAGTGTATATCGCACCGCCGAGCGAATTGTAGAAATATGCACATACCTAGATACATTTAGCTACTATTGCTCAATATTCGAGACCAACAGAATCTTTTTTTTTATATTGAGGACAATCAAGCTGACTTCACTCCGCCTGATGGTAAGCCGTGAGATCCAAAGAAAGAACAGACATAGACAGAATCTAAAATAGAAGTTACCATTGGATAGGAAAGCTGTCACATTCAATGACACGCTGTCTTACTTCAGCCACACGATGCGCAAGTCAACGAAAAATGCTCTCGTGATCATAAATGCGTAAACTGATCACGCACGGGCATTTCTCAGAAATATAAATAACCATTAGATACATACAACATTGAGAGATTCCGTGTTTCGTCACAAAATAATTACACACAGAAGGTAGACTCAGCCTGATTTTGAATTTAGAAGAGTTCGTTGACGTATGCTAGGGTTGTTGTCCGGCATGAGTACATAAGCGCGCGGCCTCTACCACAGACCTCGACAGTCAGAATCCTAGCCTATAACAGTCTTACATATGTCATAGGCTAGGATTAATGTGGTCGAAAAGGCGTATTCCCCATTAGTGCGCATGCGTGAGTACATGACACGTTTTTAGCTCTTAGTGGGCAGCCTACTTTCTGTGTGTAATTATTTTGTGGTTTCGTGCTAAAGTCGTTGCTATGCTAAGTACTGGGTTGTCGTGCTGTGGATCAATTAGGGTAGTTTTGAGTTTGTGTTTAATTTGATAACAGGTTACAAAGTACTTATTATGCATTAATTAAATTAACTACCGGTCAATTCATTTTAATCGTCGTGCCTCTCTAGTGGAGCCCCTATAATGCTTTTGCTATTAAAACAATTTTTTATACAGTCAACCGCCTGTAGAACCGTCCATTCGAAACGGAACCTTTTTCATACTGGCACAAGTTAGGTATTAGTTCAACTTAGCCCAGTGGCCAGCAAAATAAGAGCCCAAGTTGCAATGGGGGCTATCGCGTGTCGAAAAATCCGCTAGATGGCGTAATATATAACTGAGGTCCATCGACACGTTGATTGGTTATTTTTGACCTCCGGTACCCACCGGAGGCCCAAAGGTTGCCATCGCACTTCTGACTCTACTGGTGTTGCAGGTGTCTATGGGCGGCGGCAATCGCATACCATCAGGTGATCCGTCTGCTCGTCTGCCACCTATCACATAAATAAAAAATCAGAAAGTCAATCTTCACCATGGCACCCCATATAAGTTAGTATCACTTCTTTGACGATAAACTCAACGAACAAAAAGTAGTTTTTTTTTATAGTATAGGAAGGCAAACGAGCAAGCGGGTCACCTGAAGGTAAGTGAATACCGCCGCCCATGGACATCAGCTACAACACCAGAAGGAGTGTGGATGCGTTGCCGGCCTTTTAGGAAGGTCTAGGCTCGTTTCTTGAAGATTTGGATGTCGTACCGGTTCGGAAATACCGCTGCGGGAAGTTGGTTCCACAATGAGGAGGTGCGCGGCAGAAAGTGTCGAGTAAAGCGCACGGTAGAGGATATCCATCTATTGAAAGAAAGAAAGAAAATACATTTATCAATTTGTACACCACAACACATATCACATGCTACAGACAATTGACACAACACAAGAAAATAAAAAACACTAGTAAAAAATAATAATAATAATAACAACAAAAAATAAACTGTCCTTCCCCATTGGCCAGCAGTGCCGTGTATTTATATTATGCTGCGTTGTGTTGAGACATCCAGCATAAATGGCCCTCACTCAGCTTATGTCACGACCATAGGCCGTAACGCTGGTTTTCAGTGGGACCAGCTGAGTGAGTGCCACAGACGACTGTAAATGTGTAGTGTACCTATTACCTATGTGAAATGTGTGTGTAATGTTGGATTGGAGGTACCTATCTATTGTAAAATTTACCAACACCCTTCACATTTTATGTTTTCGATGGGATTATTTTCACATTTAGAATTGCTCAAATCAGCAAACTCAAAAGATTACTGAAAGTCACGTAGATTTATTTACTGTGCGCTAAAAATAAAAGTGAAAGGAATTTTTGTACCCGAACTTGAAATTTTATCTCATTTTAACAAGTATGATGATGACGCTACATTATTACACTTACTCATCAATTTGCAGAGAAACTTGGCTTCCATGGAAAGGTTATTGCTCTTTGCAACGTCATTAACCCCTTATACTAATGCTCTTAGTATTTCTAGTGTCTGCCTCGATGGCGCAATGGCTAAGGTGTTCGTCAGAAGCGCGAAAGGTCCCGGGTTCGATTTCCGATCAAGTCAATTTAGGAAAAGAAATTTTCTAAGTTTTCTTCGCTCTGGATGTTCTGGGTGGACGCCCCCAGTTAATTTTCGTCATCTGGCACACGAGTGCGTTAAGCTTTGGGCCTTCCTCACGAGTATTTTTTTATGTGATAGGTGGCAGACGAGTAGATGGATCACCTGATGGTAAGCGATCACCACCGCCCAAAGACACCTACAACACCAGTAGAATCACAAGTAAACCGCCAACCTTTAACCCCCTTTCCCCCCAATTGGGCCTCCGTCCTCACTCACTCGGTCGCAGCTTGGGTCTTCCACGGTTAAAAAGAGTGGAGCGCTTCCGGGCATCACCCCTCCATATCTCATGTGGGATCATTGTCGGTGGTTTTTACTGCGTCCCACAGCCGGCAAACATCAATGAATATAACGGGCAGTTCAATAAAATCTTCCAAGAGTATTTCGAGGAATCAATATCAAAAGCAGTCTTTAAAAGGAGAATAAGGGATGCATGCTTAAAACAAAGAATTTAAAGGGCTATACGAATGAAACTAGCGCCGCCAACCTATTTACACTGATTGTGGCGAAAATACTTAAAAACGGCTAAAAAAAAAAAGCTAAAAACGGCCGTTTTTAACAATAATATCATTGTTGTTACTTGTCACGTGATTTATATCATTGTACTGCATCTTGAAAAATTCAATTTACTTTTATCCAAGTCTGTAATGTTTTGCTTTTTTTTAAATATCGTATTTTCGCCACAATCAGTGTAAATAGGTTGGCGGCGCTAGTTTCATTCGTATAGCCCCTTAAGGGTCTCATCACTTCAAAATCACAATCACATTCACGAAAGTTCAAACCCTAATGAGTTACATCCTCATCGGATTTCCTCGCGTCATTAAGAGTCGGCGATGTATCCACAAAGCCGGCATACATATTAACGACTGATGGATACATTATAAATGAGCTGGCTTCCTCACGCGGCCCACTGTCCAGTACTTTCGCTCGATGACGGGGTATGTGCGACCCGGAGTACGGGCGGAAGCGGTTTGGGCAATAAGTATGTCCTCTAGACCGGATTCAACGGAGAGCGACTCGAATCGTTGACTGCCAAGATATTTGCAGTAGGCTCGATCCCTTGGCGCTGCGTAGAGATGTAGCTTCGCTATGTATATTCTACCGATTATACCATGGGGAATGCTCTGAGGAATTGTTCGGATTGATTCCTGCCGCTTCATTTTGCCACCGTTCCACTCGACAACAGTTCCACCCACATTATTTAGATGCTTAGCAATCTTTCAACTGTGCGTTTCTTAAGAAAATTTCTGCCTCGAACTACAAAACTATGGAATGAACTGTCACCAGTGGTATTTCCGAACCGATACGACCTACAAACCTTCAAAAAGCGAGCGTATTCCTTCTTGAAAGGTCGGCAGCGCATTTGCGACTCCTCTGGTGTTGCGAGTGTCCATGGGCGGCGGCAATCACTTACCATCAGGTGATCCGTCTGTTCGTCTGCCCCCTACCTTTATTATTATAGACGGGAATTAACGCGACGTAATTTTTTAAGCACATAATTATGTACTTACTGCTTGACGTTTCGGCTGCGTTACAACAGCCGTGGTCACAAGCGAACTAATTATGTGCTTAAAAAATTACGTCGCGTTAATTCCCGTCTATAATAATAATAGTTATAATGCAACGCGAAAATTTAAAGAACTATTTGCCCCCTACCTCATAAAAAAACATTATAAAAAAATATAGGCCCGAAACGTGTTTTATTACAAACTAGTGGCCGCCCGCAACTTCGTTTGCGTGAACTTTATGACTCTTGACTTAAAGATGATTATTTAAATAGAATTTAACAAAAATATTACTTATTATAAATGTTCGTTTATAGGTTAATAGATTTTTAAGGCGGCTCATTAATATTTTATACGAAATGCTAAGGAATGGAATAACTTTTCCCGGCCGGCTTTTGTATTTCCAGAGAGCTACAATTTGGGTGTCTTTAAGTCGAGAGTGAATAGGCTTCTTCTGGGAAAGCACGCTACATCTTAGACCTCATTGTCACTCTCCATCAGGTGAGATGAGGTCAAGTGCAAACCCATTTAATATTTAAAATATCAACTTATAATGAAAGTAACCCCCAAATTATTTTTTATTCCATTAGGGGATGTAAGTATTCTATTAAAGTTTGAATCTTATATTTTATCCATCAATTCTGTCAAAGAATGTGTATGCAAAAGTTGGAGTAAATTGGGCCAAGGAATCACGTAGTCCCATGAACAAACTTTGAACCCCCTTTTCGCTCCATTAGGGGTTTAAGTTCGGAATATCCTTTCTTATAGGATCTCATCCAAAAATGCTCATCACATTTGACAATTTTCCATTACATTTTATTCCATATTTGTGATAGTGTAGCTGGGCTCTTAGAGGTCCAAACCAGATGTTCCATGATCTTTGATTTTTTTTCATGGCATCATAAATTGCTCATCAATCTGAACAACTTTTGTTATGGTGCCATTGACCTACCTCTTATAGTTTAGCTGGGCTGTTGTGGTTATACATCAAGGAGCCTGGTCTTCAAAATGTAATATATCCTATAAGTTGCCCTGATATTACAGCTATACACTAAAAAAGGTTTCATTCGAATTGGTTCAGTAGTTTTCGAGATTAGCGCGAACAAACAGACAAACAGACAAACAGATAAACAGACAAACAGACAAACAGACAAACAGACAAACAGACAGACAAAAATTTTAAAAATCATTGATTCATGTTCTATTACTGTTTTTTAGTCGTCCTAAGTTATTTTGAGATAAATATCTTTAATGTACAGACACAGCTTTTTTACATTTTTATTATATGTATAGATATTTTTTTATTTTTTTTTTATTACTGAAGTAGGCATACGAGCATGCGGCCCATCTGATGGTAAATGGTAACCGCCGCATAGAGACAACAACAATGCCGAGGCACAGTCATGCCGCTGCCTACGGTGAAAGAAGTACTCTTTTCAAACCTCGTTTAAAAAAGGACATGTCATAGCGATCAGGGAACATCGCAACTGGAAGGTCATTCCACAATTTGCACGTGCGCGGTGTTGCAAATTGCATTATTTACTTAAGATTTTTTTTTATACCAAAGGCGGCAAACAAGCAAGCGAAGAAACGAAATTGTAAAAAATTGCTATAACAAAAATATAATCATCAACATTATGACCTCCTCGCCTCGAATTCGTTTATCCTTTAACACCGCTGTTGATCCAAATGCTAACAATACAACCGTTAACTCCAAACATATCTATCGGTCAACAATCCCCCCACTAAAAGGGCCAACTAAACAAAATAAACAAAAGAACAGCGATCCCTTCCGTAAATCTGGACACAACAGTTCGACCCAGTTTGTGTAAACAACTTTAGTTCCGTTACCTGCACCTAATTGGCAATTCCACGCGCCGCAAATAGTAGGGGGATACAATTATTTACTACTTTAAGGGTTACCCCAAAGTTTTTAAATCTGATTATGAGGGGTAGTCTGAAACGTGTCAAAACAATTCAAAGGTTTGCAAATTAATCCATACTTCCATACTAATATTAAATTATAATGCGAAAGTGACTCTGTCTGTCTGTCTGTTACTCTTTCACGCCAAAACTACTGAACGGATTTAAACAAAATTTGGTATACAGATGATCTAGACCCTGAGAAAGAACATAGGCTACTTTTTATTGCGGAAAGGGGATTGTAAGAGGCTAAAAGGGGGGTAAAAACTTACTTTTCCACGCGGACGAAGTCGCGGGCGGCTGCAAGTAGGTTATATATTTTTGGCTATGGCGGCTATTCTTAACGAATAGCCATCAACGCAGGACATTTCTAGTGCACAAGTATGTGCGCATACATAGTACATGCTTTTTGTTATGTGAAAGGAGGTAGACTAGCAGACGGATCACCTGATGGTAAGCGATTGTCGCCGCCCATATGATAGAGACCTGCAACTGGTGTTGCTGGTGTCTACGGACAGAATCACAAGTGCGCTACCATCTTTCCCCCTAATTGGGCCTCTGGTACCCCCACTCACTCGACGACACACATTGCAGGCGCTGCTTGAAGCCGGTCTTCTGTGACTGCAACCGTCACTTTAAATGCGACCTAACTAACTAATCCATGCCATCAGGATTTTCGTGAACGAATTCGGGATTTTTTCGGTCGTGAAATGCCGAAGACCCAATGAAGAGAGGGGGGGGGGGATTGCCTACTACCGTCTGCTTGTCTGATATCACAGTCATAAAATGGAGGAATCAATATCAAAAGCGGTCTTCAAAATGACGAAAAGGAAGGAAGGAGATTCTAACAGTAAAGAAGGGTCTCAATTAGTTCAAAATCACAATCTAATCTCATATACTATTTATAAAGAGATAAATTCTATAGACATTGACAAAACTTATAAACAAATCGAAAAGACGAAACACTAGCGCGATACAATCAACACCCTGCGCCATCTATTGGCAGACAGTGGAACTACTGTCCCGAAACGGAGTGAGGACGGGCCACTAGTATTAAAATAAACACATCCCTTTCCCGCTTCCGCTCATGGCGCAGGCTCTGTTTATGTATAGAAACGTCGCGCGCGCATGTGATGCGTAAACAAATGCGAACGATTCGGCCCCGCGCGGTCACTGCTTTCTACTCTTCTTCAGTTACAAGACTGCTTTTGCTTTTGAAACTATTTTTGCACTATCTAGAATAGAAGATATTTATTTGGAGCACATAACAGAAACTTAAAACTAATATGAATCCATACTAATATTATAAATGCGAAAGTAACTCTGTCTGTCTGTCTGTCTGTCTGTCTGCTACTCTTTCACGCCAAAACTACTGAACGGATTTTAAATGAAATTTGGTATACAGATGATCTAGACCCTGAGAAAGGACATAGGCTACTTTTTGTTGCGAAAAGGGGGTTGTAAGGGGTTAAAAGGGGGGGTAAAAAGTTACTTTTCCACGCGGACGAAGTCGCGGGCGGCCGCTAGTAAGATAATAAAACTTATATGGTCGAAAATGATCTGCGAGAACTTCAGACCGGTGACTAGCGACAAATAGTGCAGGATAGACCAAAGTGGCGTTCTCTTGTTTCGAAGGCCATGACTCGTTTTGGGTCGCTGAGCCAGTAGAGTAAGTAAGTAAGTTATGCTACCAAAATGGTTGCCACTCAGCATTATGTCACTGCTTAGCAGTCAATGATGCTGGTGTTCTGTGGCACCAGACTGAGTAACAGTGATGCTTATAAATCGAATTTAAAACTTATGCTCACTTTAAACTTGGCATTCAATACAAAATTGCTTTAAACCATATTTTCAAAAATGTTAGGCGAAGAGAAGAAAATTAAACGTAAACGAATGCAAATATTTCGCCAACTGACACCTGCTTTCTCAATGTCAAATGCTTCTAAGCATCTGACATAGGCCTATGTCTTGAGTCTTGACCTAGAAAGTTAGTAAACACTAGGGCTGTATGCTAATTTGGAGAGTTCCGAGACAAATAAACCATTACACTATTCTATAGGAATCCGGGTGAACATATTCCTATTATTGTAGCTGTTAATACGTTTTTAACCGTGGTAGAGCCACGCTTCGCCATGAATGGCCCGGCTCAACCGGAGTGATACCACGGACTGACAGAAGACCGGCGTGAAGCAGCGCCTACGCTGATTGGGCACACGACCAATGACTTGGGGTACAAAACCGCCAACTTCTAGACTTCGGGCTGACATTGAGAATTTCTGAACACAAAAACTCAGGTACAAATTTTTGGCCCGACCCGGGAATAGAACCCGGAGCCCCAAGCGCAGTCGTCCCGTTAAAGTGTGGCCCACTATCACTACTGAAAACCAGCCAGGTCCAAACTGAAAACCAGCGCTGCAAGGTCCAAACTGAAAACCAGCGCTGCAGTGGCTTCAATGAAGCAGCTGCAGCATATGCTGAGTTTGGACCTTATTGACCACCTATTTGTCTATATATGTAAGCACGTAATGTTTCTCTCTGTTCTCGTATGTACCGACTTCTTATTATGTATTCTGTGTCTTACTACTGTTGTGTTGTATCTCTCCTTGTGTGGTCAATAAATGTTTTACTTACTTACTACCCCACCGATATGCAATCAACATAATAATAAGAATAACGTAACAATAAATTAACATAACTTAACATCTATTTTTCACAAACATGAATCGGTAACCAGCTTCATAATAGGTATCTTTTTTCAGTCAAAGTCAAACTCCCGAAAACCACCTATTGACACTATCACATTACTTTCTATGATAATACTATTATGTAGGCACCCCTTACGGCATTACAATTAGATCCATAGGATAGGAATTGTACTTGAATTAGGACTGGTTCATCTAAAGTACATCGTAAAGAGCTTATCTGCCGACCTGTAGGTCGTCCGAGATATCGCTGGAAGGACGACCTCGCCAAGGACTTCGAAGTACTAAACCTGTGCGGTTGAATGGAATTGGACTTGGGCCGAATAAAATGACGAATTTTGACGTCGGAGGCCAAAACCAATTTTGGATTGCTGATTCAGCGTAGAAGAAGTAGGCTCGTACATTTATGAAAAATTCTGAAAATTGTTGTGATAATTAATCAGAGAACGATACAAATGTTGTTGGCTAAAAACCAGTAGAAACTTACTTTAAAATTTCTTGTCGTGATTTAGCGATCATACTCGTACTTACCTATAGAAAAAAGAAAGAAATCAGTTAATAAGAATTACCAATTAAAAAAATACTTATTAATATAGTGAGTTTTTCTGTGTGGCATTTCTCGTGCACTCAATATTAAAGTGGAATTTAGAGATTTCATAGATTCATCCATACAAATCTTGAATTCGACTCTGTTCAGAGATTTTCAGTGTCAGCCCGAAGTCTGGGAATTGCCGGTCTTAAATCCTATGCGGAATATCCAGAGAGATTATATTACTAGGTATGTTCGTTACATAAAAAAATAAAAAGTTAAAGTTTTAGTATAATTCATTAATTTTATTCTGTAGTTCTAAGGACATCTACACATTAAGTTCTTTACCACAATCTGCCGATCAGTACTGAGCCCGAACCAAACGCAGGTGAGAATTGGATGAAAACCTTTAAACAAAAGTTGTAGTGAAACATGTGGTCGTATGTACAAGGGTTATTCATGTCAGCGAGGGCACACTATTTGTCCCCGAGGCACTTAATCCATTTTCCTTATTCTACTCGTATCAATAGGGTTGTCTGTAATCGACGTTTTGATAACGATAAAGGAGTATTTAGGATTTGGAGCCATAAAGTCCTTGAGTGGAGACCGCGACTCGGCAAACGTAGTGTTGGACGCCCTGCTACAAGATGGGATGACGACATTCGAAGGCTGGCTGGAGTGAGCTGGATGAGAGTGGCCGAAAATCGGGAGCGGTGGTGGGCATTGGGGGAGACCTATGTCCAGCTGTGGACGAGCGTGGGTTGCTGATGAATGATGATGAAAGGAGTATATTTAATATACTATTTCTTTTGTTGAGTGCCTCGGTGAGTCGTACTTCAAAGCGACAGCTATTCTTGGGGTCCCGGGTTCGATCCCCGGGTCGGGCCTAAAATTTGTACAGTACAATTAGGGTTGGTACAGAGTTTGTGACATCCTGAAAAGGTATAGCAACATGAGAAAATGCTTTCTTAGATAGATAGGAAAATACCAAGCATTTTAACAATAAATATGCAGTAGTCCAAAATCTAATTTTGCAGGTTTCAATAGATGGAACAATAGTAGTTGTCAGAATAATAATGTAATTTAATAATTGAACGTCAATAAAAAAATTGGATAACACAATAATCTGAAGAGAGAAGCAAATACTAAAGTTTGGCATTTCTGTTAACTGGATTTAGGCGTTGTACCTACAATCGCTCTAAGTTTGTTTCCCTACCTACCTAAAAGACCAGCCGACACGCGACAGTCAAGTTACCCCCATAGAATTAAATTCAACCCTGAAAAAGTTAAATATGAACATTTAAACAACTTGACATCCCTGGGGTTCTTAATGACCACTAAGCCCAATGGCTGGCGAGTGGCGCTAATGGAATTGACACCTTTACATATTGTTTGGTTAGTGACAGCGACACCTAGTGGCACCTAGTGGTACCTAGTGGTTTGAGGTCACGTTAGCAAATGTGTGGTTAGCTTTCGCCACAGAGTAAAGACAGCCAGTGGCAACACGAAAACAGAGATTCAGAACTGGTCGACGTGCGCTGAAGGATGTCAAAAGAATACTTCGTACCTATTACTCGTAGTGTTGCTGGCCTCGAATACTATTTAGGATGTCGATAGTACTATTGCCGAGTGCAATAGTATCGATACTATCGATAGGAAAATTGGCGCAATACCTGCTATTGTTAAGCCCAAACATTGAACGAATAAATGAATATGCTTTTTTATTGCATACAAAACACAGGTATTAAACTTAAAACTAATTGATACTACATTCATCTGTTAAAGGCTGCGACGGTTTTTTAGTGACAGACGAGCAGACGGATTACCTGATGGTAAGCGATGGACACCTGCAACATCAGCAGAGTGACAAGTGCGCTGCCTTTATCCCCCTTTCCCCTCAATTGGGCCTTCGTTGCCATCACTCACTTGTCACTGTCTTCTATGAGAACGTGGTATCACTCCGGTTGAGCCGGCCCATTCATGTCGAAGCGCGGCTCTCCCCATGTCAATCATGATCTAAACGTACCCCTGGCTCCAAAGTGACAACTTTCAAAGCCACTGGTATTGCACGCGAAGATAAGAGAGAGCTGATCGGCATATATTTAAGGCTTGTACAATTGTACATGCGCGGATTGGGCACTTTGTGTATGTTATAACTCGGTAAATCGTTAAGAACGATACCTAAAAAAAATACATGTTATAGACTAGATTTCAATCTTAAATTTCTGACGAGGATTTCTATTTAATGTTTATAGTTCATTAGGAAAAAAATATAACGTAAACATCGATTTTATGCAAAATATTGGATAAACTACGAAACTACAACTACACTTCAGATGACTGATTTTTTAATATACAATACAATACAATGTACACTACAATCCCTGACGAGGAATTGTTGTTTCTTGGGTTTATAATTTTTTTATCAGTAATATTCTGTTTTTTCTATACGCGAGCGCGAGTACTCTCTGTATGCTCAAGGCCGTTAGCGCATGTACAAGCCTTAACCAGGCATCACTTATTAATATGTTACCAGAGCATAACATCCTAAGGGATAAGAAGTAAGTAGGTATGTAGTAGATTTAGGTTTTAGTCTGTTCATTGGTGGAGGCCTATGTGCAGTTGTCCGCTAATGATAGCCATTTCACCATGTCGTCACATTGATGCATCAAATCTCTACCAGTAACCTTCAGATCATCGCACCTTCTTGTCGGAAGTTGGCTTACGCTACGCTTTTTAAGTCGTATTTTCTTCCATCGAGCTCCAAACGGTTATCTCTTTTTTGTCAAATAGGTGGTGTAAAAATCTAGAAAGTGGTCCTATTACGACCACAATGTAGATTTTTATGGTATGAAATGAAATCGAAGGAGATCGCAAACACGACACGTGTTGATTCAATATTGGAATCCACACGCGGCATGCGTATGGCTTCCAATATTGCATAGCAATTTATATTGTATACTGAACAATGAAACAGGGGCGATGGTAGCTCTAGATTTTACAAATGCATGTGCGTATTTCTACCAGTAGCAATGAGAAAAACATGATGAAGTGTCTGGAACGCGTAATGATTCATTTGGTTGTTAAAGTTGCGAATGTCAGGCGGCAGTCGCTTCATTGTATTACCAGACTCTCCAAATCCCAAACACAGAATACTTTTAATAGTACATGTAACCATAGTTTAAGCATACCATAAGCATAGCTTTGGAGAGAATAATTGGAGATACGCAAACTTGAACCAACCCACATTTTTTTTAAAATTTTGAGATATTAAACTTTTCATAAAAATAAAAATCTTATAAAGTCTCTCAAAATAGGTATGTGTTGTACGTACAGCCACACATCAAAGTATACAAAACTGTCAAATTTCTTCAATCGACTCTCATCTTACTATCAAACACATTAGGTTGAATATCAATTGAGGAAATTTGACAGGTTGTGGTAACCTGATGTGTGACTGTCTGTACAATATGAGAGACAAAAATAACAATGTAGGTCTTGAGAATAAGGTACCTATGTAGGTACAGTTTAATTAATACTTAAATTTGCCATTCCAAGCCAACTTGTCGCATTGCGCTACCACGCCGTTCAATATTAAATACCTACGTACAAATATTAATAAGATAAAATATCGGAGACCATGTGATTCCGTTCTCAGATATCATTAAAAATGTATATTTTCAACCAGTTTATGATATTCTTGGAAAGTTTCACACCATTTTATAGACTTTATCGTGATATTAATAGTAAATATTTTATTACTTAAGTACATAAGTATTTGAACATTATTTCTTCATTATTGGAAAATAGCAGGGCAATGGGATCCGGTATTGGCGGAATGAGATTTTACAATTAAATATATTAAGAGTTTATGAGTAATGGTAGATTAGTGGATAAGAACGTGCGTCTTCTTTACAGGAGTTCGTTAGTTCGAATCCGAGCATGCACCTATGCGAAATGATACCACGGGCTCACAGAAGACCGGCGTGAAGCAGCACCTGCGCTATACTTCGTCGAGTCAGTGGGGGTACTTGAGACCCCAAATTGGCAGCGCACTTATGACTCTAGTTGCTGTTGCAGGTATATGGGCAGCAGCAACCACTTACCATCAGGTAACCCATCTGCCACCTTACTACTTACTTCGCTGGCTCAGCGACCCGAATTGGATCTTTGCCACCGACAAGAGAATTCGCTAGTCCGCTCTATTCTCAGCCACCTTTTGCTAATCCACCCCGCGAACCTCAGTCTTGTGGAATAGTTTAGCTGCGGCAGTATTTCCTGACGGCTATGACTTAGGGACCTTCAAGAAACGAGCGTACTCCTTCTTAAAAGGCCGGCAACGCATCAGCGACCTCTCTGATCTCGCAGATGTTCATAGGCAGCGGTGATTACTTACCAGTAGGTGACCCGCTGGCTCGTTTGCCGCCTCTAGTATAAAAAAAATCAGCCTTTGAAGGTGACCAAGATCCTTCTTGACCTGGTCCATCCAGGGATATCTGGGGCGCCCCACTGGGCGCTTCCCGGTAGATCGACCCAGGTAAGGTCTGCCACCTAAATTCATAAAACCTTTTTTTTTATGTGATAGGTAGCAGACGAGAAGGCGGATCACCTGATGGTAAGCAATTGCCGCCGCCCATGAACACATGCAACAAATGCGCTGCTAACCTTTTATCCCCTTCCTCCCCGATGGGCCTCCGGTACGCTCACTCAGTCGGCAAAACACAGCACAGGAGCTGCTTCACGCCGGTTTTCTGTGAGGCAGTGGTATCACTCCGTTCGAACCGGCCCATTCATGCCGAAGCATGGCTCTCCCACAACTAAAATATCGACCAGTGTGGTCTTAGGCCATATAATATTTGAGTACGTACTCAAGTATTATGTAGCACAGAGTTGGTAGTAACAGTAGGCAATATCCATTCTTATGGTTAGAACTATGTTTTCACTTTTTACCCATTACCTTGTTTACATCTAAACTATTCATACCTAACAGGTACATTGTACATTGGGGTCACGCACGAGAGTGTCAAAACATCACACAAAGATGCTTACAAACTATGTGAAAATGTATTATTTATTAAGACTTTTAGACAATTTTCAAAGATTTCTCTTTCTTTGTTTCCGAATGACGTAGTAAATGAATAACTTACACTCTCTATAATGATGCAGGTATAACCAAAGATTTTCTTTGGGTACGAGTAAACGTAGTGTTGGACGCCCTGCTACAAGATGGGATGACGACATTCGAAGGCTGGCTGGAGTGAGCTGGATGAGAGTGGCCAAAAATCGGGAGCGGTGGCGTGCATTGAGGGAGACCTATGTCCAGCAGTGGACGAGCGTGGGTTGCTAACGATGATGATACGAGTATATGGAAACGTTTAAGTTTGATCGATTCAATTCACTGTAGTGTCGAATGTTATCATTATTGCCACACAGAGGCTTTCTGATCGTAGTTCTGCTATACGATTTTTTTCAATATTATGTAACAATAAAATCTCACATCTCAATAATTGATGTGGCAGTGGGCTGGTCACATTAGCCGCAGAACTGACAACCGTTGGAGCGATAAAGTCCTTGAGTGGAGACCGCGACTCGGTAAACGTAGTGTTGGACGCCCTGTTACAAGATGGGATGACGTCATTCGAAGGCTGGCTGGAGTGAGCTGGAAGAGAGTGGCCGAAAGCGGTGGCGTGCATTGGGGGAGACCTATGTACAGCGGTGGACGAGCGTGGGTTGCTGCTGATGATGATGATCTCATTAATTGACATAACTATGTACTAAGTAGCTTAAGCACTTGTGTTACAGGTAGACTACAGAGGAAACACTAATATAATACATACTAATATAAATGGGAAAGTGTGTCTGTCTGTCTGTCTGTATGTTTTTCTTTCATTCACGGCAAAACGGCGCGACGAATTGACGTGATTTTTAAGTGGAGATAGTTGAAGGGATGGAGAGTAACATAGGCTTCTTTTGCTCTTTCCAATCCCCCATTTTAGGGAAGTGGGGGGCGCAAACGAAGCCACGGGCAAAATCTAGTACTTAAATAGATTGATACGTTATCAATCTCTATTGGCCACAAAAACAAAAGAAATAACAAAAATATACATAATATTACACCACCGAGATACTAAACAAACACAAGTGTTTATCAAACATTATGTTTGTCCAGGGTGGGGATCAAACCCACGACCTTTTGGTGTATCAGGCTGGGTCACTACCAAATGCACCATCCGGCTCAGTATGTTAAAAATCGGCTCAATTTTTAAAGCATTTCACTACAACAGACCAACCAATAAAGTCCACAGTCACGTAGCAGCTATTTCCTTACGAATTAGATTCAAATCATACCTTTTTATTGGTGTTTTGCTATGCAGAAGTCCGGTCGGAAACAGCAACGAAAGGATAATTGTAGGGGGAATCCAGGGAGGGATTTTACGGCCTCTGTTTCTAAAGGTGAAATAAAAAGAAGGTATTTATTAAAATGGGACGGTCTGATTTTCTGTAACGCTGTGATGTTTTTCACAGGAAACGGTTCGTAGAATTCGTTGGGCCTTACTTTAGAAGGGTTAGGTATAAGTGAGTTTTTGTTTCTAGAATCCTTAATAATTAGAAGAGCAGATGATCAAAAGGAAAAAGAAACCAAATAAATGAGGTTCCTGAGTGTAAGAGGATTCTATGTAATGTTGCTCACTTTGACGTGACCTCATTTTGGTAAATCCGATTTAGCTCAAGTCCTGTACGACGATGTACAAAAAAAAAAACTTAGGTTTTTCCTCTTTTTTGCCTTAGTAATTCTTCCACATCAATCTGACATTTAGAAGCTTTTGGAATTGTTGTACTAAATTGTTGTACTGATTTCAGGAACGTGAATACTCTAATTTTACTCTATAATGCATATGTGAGATCTCAGTTAGAATACGCATCTACTATCTGGAATCCGCAGTATCAGAAATACATAGCTTTGGTGGAGGGCATACAGAATAAATTCATTAGACGTTTAAAGCTTCGATTCAAAAATTATGACATGAACTCAATTCAATCATTAGCATCCCGCCGCAATTTAAGAGATCAAATATTTTTGTACAAAATTATAAATAATTTAATTGATTCTCCTTACTTACTCAGCAAGATAATATTTAAATGTCCCAGATCCAATGCACGACAGAAGCATACGTTTTATGTTCCTCTTTGTCGTACTAATTATGTCAAAAATAATTTTATTGTGAGAGCAACCACTAAATATAATAAAAAGTTCATTCAATTTGACATATTCCATGAGAAGTTGACGAAATATCGTCGTCTTCTTAGATCAGTGTAATTTTCAAAATCTTTAAGCCACACCATTAATTTAATTTTATCTTTAATTTAGCGTTTAGGTGTCTTACCAACATTTCATTAGTGTATAACTTAGCTTTGGAAACTATTAATTGCTAATGTGTTATCTATTATAAGTTAAATTTATCATGTAGTACCTATATAAGAAGCTGTATGTTTCCTTAAAAATAAATAAATAAATAAATCTCCGTGCACTAGAAAGCGACCTTTTCTTACCTGATAGATATTCTGATCTGGTTCTGTGGTCAGACCAGCTGCCCGTTGGTCCGACATTATTGTAATGGTAGTGGGTAGAAGGAAAGGGGCTGGCAGGCGACCGTAGGAAGTGGCGTCATAGAGCAGAGGCCTGTACTCAGCAGTGGGTGGATGTGGGCTGATATAATGATGATGATGATAAATATAGATAAAAAAATCAGGAATATCGGAAGGTCCGCAAGCTGAACTGATTGTAATCCAAATCAGCCATAGAACTGACAAATGCGTGATCTAGTGTGGAGATTGCGTCTCAGTCAACGTAGTGTAGGACGCCGGTAATCGGTATATTATAAGATTGATCACAATCTATCATATCAAGCTATTGTATTGCACAAGTTTTATCTACATAGTTACCTGTTCAGGTACAAGCCCTACACTATTCGGTACAGCATTACTTATTTACTCTATAATGCATATGTGAGATCTCAGTTAGAATACGCATCTACTATCTGGAATCCGCAGTATCAGAAATACATAGCTTTGGTGGAGGGCATACAGAATAAATTCATTAGACGTTTAAAGCTTCGATTCAAAAATTATGACATGAACTCAATTCAATCATTAGCATCCCGCCGCAATTTAAGAGATCAAATATTTTTGTACAAAATTATAAATAATTTAATTGATTCTCCTTACTTACTCAGCAAGATAATATTTAAATGTCCCAGATCCAATGCACGACAGAAGCATACGTTTTATGTTCCTCTTTGTCGTACTAATTATGTCAAAAATAATTTTATTGTGAGAGCAACCACTAAATATAATAAAAAGTTCATTCAATTTGACATATTCCATTTGAGAAGTTGACGAAATATCGTCGTCTTCTTAGATCAGTGTAATTTTCAAAATCTTTAAGCCACACCATTAATTTAATTTTATCTTTAATTTAGCGTTTAGGTGTCTTACCAACATTTCATTAGTGTATAACTTAGCTTTGGAAACTATTAATTGCTAATGTGTTATCTATTATAAGTTAAATTTATCATGTAGTACCTATATAAGAAGCTGTATGTTTCCTTAAAAATAAATAAATAAATAAATCTCCGTGCACTAGAAAGCGACCTTTTCTTACCTGATAGATGTTCTGATCTGGTTCTGTGGTCAGACCAGCTGCCCGTTGGTCCGACATTATTGTAATGGTAGTGGGTAGAAGGAAAGGGGCTGGCAGGCGACCGTAGGAAGTGGCGTCATAGAGCAGAGGCCTGTACTCAGCAGTGGGTGGATGTGGGCTGATATAATGATGATGATGATAAATATAGATAAAAAAATCAGGAATATCGGAAGGTCCGCAAGCTGAACTGATTGTAGGCCAAATCAGCCATAGAACTGACAAATGCGTGATCTAGTGTAGAGATTGCGTCTCAGTCAACGTAGTGTAGGACGCCGGTAATCGGTATATTATAAGATTGATCACAATCTATCATATTTTATCAAGCTATTGTATTGCACAAGTTTTATCTAGTTACCTATTTTAGGCACAAGCCGTTCTCTATTCGGTACAGCATTATTTATCCTAGAGGTTATTAACATAGTTATAAGTACCTACCTGAATTGTGATGGGATAATAAAGACTTTACTAATGACACGAAAGTTAAATCTTCAAAAATTACTCTGGTATTAGCTTTCATTCAAATAACTCAAGGTAGCGTTTGTCTTATATTAAGTTATGGGACTTATCTCATAGTATCTGATGTGACCTGTAATTTCATATCAAACTCACGTCACAATACTACCATACGAAAGCCTTGGGTGAATGTGCTACTTTCACTGATTTCTTTCCTTGTCCTTACTCACTGTTCCGGTATCTGATGACAAAACGAAAGCGGTATTTCCTTACAAAATCTTGTATTCGTTAATTTAATACTAACAGGATGAGTCAGTAATTTTATGGATTTTAAGTTTAACCTACTGAAGACCATTTTACTTTTTACTTCCCATTGTAAATTCAGCAGCTGTCTTTTAAATGTCAGAATCCAAATATTAATGAAAATAACGGAAAATAACCTCAAAATTTTAAAACATGTCAGAATCTGAATGTTAATGAATCAACCTCATAATTTGAAAAGATGTGAATCATTGCTGTTTACTTATCATTACTTTTGTGATGAATCATGAACATGATCAAATCTATTCTATTTATATCTATCTTCTGTACTATTTATAAAGATATGACTTCTATGGACAATGACAAGGCTTATAGGTTAACCGAAAACACGAAACGCTTGCGCGATGTAATTGGACACAGCGCCATCTATCGGTTCATTTCTGAATTACGGTCCCGAAGCGAAGTGAGGGCGGGCCACTAGTATACAATATTTATATTATGATGTCCCTTATATTAGAATCAATAAATTATTACGACAACCTCATAATGTAATTATAAGTAGCATTAAGTGAGGGCGGACAACTAGTTAGAAATAAACTAATTAACGATTTTAGTTTAGCTTTGGCTTTAAATGTAGGCATTAAGTTGTCAACACCTATCCATTGGCGTGTTGACGGGAACTTTGTAATGTAAACACTATCCACCAGTAAAGCAGTAAACACTGCTGACATACTTCAACTAAAAGCGATACTAACGTGTTAATGGCACGTTATTGACGCGTTGACGGCGGATATTGACGCTTTGACCACCTTTGACGGCAAACAGTATTTTCAAATCACATGAAACTAACTGCAGCGACCTCTATTGATTATAGCAGGCAATATTAGGCACCGAAGTTAAAACTATTATTTTTATAGACGGGAATTAACCCAAGTTTTTTAAGCACATAATTATGTACTTACTACTTGACGTTTGGGCTGCCTTACAGCAGCCGTGGTCACAAGCGGACTGGCGGTGCACGGCAACGTCTGCTAGGGCCCGGCCGCTTGTGACCACGGCTGCTGTAGCATGAAGCAGTGCATCTGATGTGTTTCGCTGCGTGAGCGAGGGTACCGGAGGCCCAATCCAGGGGAAGGGGGTTAAAAGGTAAGCAGCGCACTTGTGATACCACTGGTGTTCTAAGCGTCCATGGGCGGCGGTAATCGATTACCATCAGGTGATCCGTCTGCTCGTCTGACGTCTATCACACAAAGAAAACTGTAAAAGCGGAGGACCATAAGAAGTGACGGTATCATGTTGTCGTCAAAATAAACAATACGGCTATTTGTTTCATTCTAAATCAAAGCAGTAGACTGCACCATTGCATTTACCTGCATCTGGGCGCTGTAATCTAATTCCAGCTGATTTGTAGCGTAGGATTAGTGATGGAGTGGCTCGGATTCCCTGCAAATGAAATTGCTGGCTTGATGCAATGCCAAACCATTTGTCGCTAAATTAAGTTTGTGGTTCAAGTAGTCGGGTGCTGCCAAGAGCCAATGGTAAATTTAAAATCAGATCACACTCCTTGATTTTAGGAGTCAACTCCAACATCTAGTTTTTGAGCCAAAGATCCTGGGTTCAATCCCCACCCTGGACAAAATTCGTGTTATAAACACTTGTGTTTGTTCAGTATCTGGTGCATGTGTGTATTATATGAGTGTTTTCTCTGTTGTCTGATAACTTTATCACTAATGCTTAATCTACTTAGTATGGATTCAGGTCAATGTAAGAGATGTTGTAATTAATTCAAAATACCTATACTATTTATTGATAAAGATACAACTTCTATTATAAACAACCACTCGGCTTATATGGAACAAAGAGACGAAACACATGCGTGAAGTTAACGCGCCATTTATCATGAATGATTGGAACTAATAGAAAAGGAGGTTCACTAGTCATTAGATACATTTATCAAGACATGGTCAACTCTAAATGAATAGATTTTGAAGTCCTAAGTGTCAGGAATTAGGGGACCCTCAATTTTTTTTTCTATTTTTAAATGAAAATCTGTATTGAATTGATTTTGCAAACTATGAGCCTCATAGAGTCTTTCAGATAATTTTAGTTTTTACCATAGATTCTCTGGCGCCTCTCTAAACCTCACAAACCCCATTTTATGCAAAATATATGCTTAAATAAAACACCTAACATTATCGAAACCCTTATCTTCGAACACTAAAGAATTCCATATCCGTTTTCGAGCTTGGTGTATCCAAAAATCCTTTTTCATCACGAACTATGTGCCTGCCCGGAAATTATAGTCCTATTCAATATGTCTATACGATAACACGACCGTTTGTGACACGATAGTTGAGAAATACTGTATTATAATATTTGACGAGAGGTTTTTCTGAAAGTGTTATATTTTTGTGAAGATTTTTTTTTGTGTGTGCGGATATCGAGAGTACGAACATAAATAACTTTAAACGCTGCTTTATTTGTACCAGACGTGAGTATATGATTTATTATTCATAAGTTTTTCAGTTTTTCTATGTATTGAGTTTCCCGGCTTGGATTCCCGGGTCGAACAAAAAGTATGTTTGCAATTTTTCGTACGTACATAGCACGGGCAAGCGTGGTGATTAAGCCTAATCCCATCATAGTAGCGATGACTTGTTTTCTTTGATGGATGCCTTACTTAGCCCTGCAGTGAGAAAGTATAGGCTGATACTTTACTTTTTACTTTAAGGACAGAGTTTGTCTGTAAGACAGCTAGTCTAGATGGCCGGGTGGCGCATCTGGAAGTAACCCTGCATCATACGCCAAAGGTCGTGGGTTCGATCCCCATCCTTGACAAACATTCATGTGATGAATGCTTGTGTATGTTCAGTGCCTGGGTATAATATATGTATTTAAGTATGTATCATATTTGTGATTCGTCTGTTGTCTGATATCTGTAACACAAGTGCTTAAGCTACTTAGTACGGAGTCAGGTCAATGTATGAGATGTTATGTGAATTAATTAATTTATTTATGTGTGCAAAAGTTCTTTTAGGTTCCATATTTAGTTCTAACTTTTATGTAGGGTAGGGTAGGGAATTCCTTGCGTGACAACGGACGTAACCTAGCCCTACCCGGTATCACGAAGAGTCCCTAATAAATAAAGATTAATTACAACCTACAAATATCAGTCTTCAGTGATTAATTGTTTCAGTAGCTCAGCCCATCCGTCTTACTACACAGTGTAGAAAATAAAAATAGTAGCACGTCATAGCTTTTTTAATGTGATAGGTGGCAGACGAGCAGACGAGCAGATGAGCAGGATCACCTGATGGTAAGCGATTGCCGCCGCCCATAGATACCGACAAAACCAGTGGAGTCACAAGTGCGCTATCAACCTTTTAGCTCCCTTTTCCCCCGATTGGGCCTCCGGTACTCTTATTCACTCTGCCAAACACAGTGCGGGCATTGTTTCACGCTGGTCTTCTGTGAAGCCTTGTTATCTATGCTCCGTATACTTTAAGCTTGCCCATTCATGCCGAAGCTTGGGTCTCCCGCGGTTGTTAACTGGTTCTTGACCTGGTATATCCAGCGATATTTTGATAACATAGTTTTGTATAATTTTATCAATTATATTAGTCCACATTGCATGCCGTGGCAACCTTTAAATAAGAAAGCACATAGATTTAAGTTTGTCTGTGGTCCGTTGTTTAGTGTTTATCTTGTTGGTAGTCCTAATCTATATCTTCTTCTATACTATTTATATAGAGATAACTTCTATAGACAACGACAAGGCTTATAGGTAAACCAAAAACACGAAACGCTTGCGCGATGTAATTTAGCACAGCGCCATCTATTAGTTCATTTCTGAATTACGGTCCCGAAGCGAAGTGAGGGCGGGCCACTAGTAAATAAATAAATATCTGGGACATCGTATTGGGCGGTTTTCGGACAGCATCATTTTGCAAGCCAATTTTTATAATTATGTGTAAAATACTAAATGAGTACCCTATTAATACTACCCTCCAAACGATATGGCTACGGCGTACGATCTTAACGATCACCCACGTACGCAGAATATACACCGTTAAATTTTACTCGTTTTAACCCAGGAGCCCTCATAATAAGTTTTTTTATTTGGTTTGTTTTTTATTTATTAGACTGTAAGCCGACGCTTGACCACAATCGCACCTGATGGAAAGTGACGATGAGGTCTAGGATGACATGCGTTTGCCTAGAAGATGCCTGTTCACTCTTGCCTTAAAGAAGGCAATAGTCCGAAGGAATAGGTAACACAAATAACCTTTTAGCATGTTCCATACATGAATGTTGTATTATAGTGATTAAGTGTACGCGCAAACACAGTGCACATTCTATTCCCTTACTCTCATATTTCGATGAGTCACAAGTGTGACACGTCCAAAGAGGTATCAGACGCAGCACCAACGGCTTTCTGTGCTTTCCGTAGCATGGGGGAACAAGACCACTAACTTCCAGGCTTCGAGCTGGATTAAGAATTTATTAATATAAAAACCTCACCGGATTAGCAAGCTGAAGTGGCAGTGGGCTGGCCATATCTGCCGCAGAACTGACAACCGTTGGGGTAAACGAGTTCTGGAGTGGAGACCGCGTCTTGGTAAACGTAGTGTAGGATGACCTCAGGCCAGATGGAGTGATGATCTGCGCAAGAGGGCTGGCTGGAGCTGGATGCGAGTAGCCGAAGATCGATCAAAGTGGCGAGCGTTTGAAGAGGCCTATGTTCAGCAGTGGACTGCAACAGGCTGATGATGAATATAAAAACAATCTCCTAATATATAAGTTAATCAATGCACTGCAAACAATCAGTTTATCGATGTTAAACCTCTGGCTATATAAACACTGTATTACCGTAAAAGTAATTGTGTACTGTCTCATCCGTTACTTCGTTTATTATAATCCTGGATATTAATCTGGGATGAACTTTCACTACAAAAAGTTATGACAGTGTTACTCATCCATTTTAGGAAGCGCCCTTAATAACGCTAGATGGACCAGGTCAAGAAGGATCTTGGTCACCGTTAAAGGCCGGATAGGCAAGAGGTGGCTAACAATAGTGCGGAGTGTTTAATTATTGTGTTCTGGTCGCTGAGCCAGCAGCGTTGTAAGTAAAATAAATCGTACTTATAAAAACCTCTATGTGGCTAATGTGACCAGCAGACTGACTGGACTGCACTTCGGTTTGCTAATTCGGTGGACTATGTCGATGACTTTGGCTCTCTGTCTGATTACGTCATTTTTGATGCGGTCCTTCAGAGATACCTACTCCGAGCAGGCTCTTACCATAGCTATTTGAACGACTTTGAACCGGTGGACTAGTCCAGCCGTGAGTGTCCACGTCTCGGCACCGTAAGTCATGACCGGGAGGATAATTGATATATTGAATATTTTCATGCCAATTTTAATTACAATAGGGATTGGTAATTCACTTTGAAACTACTAGTCACATCATATTTTGATATAAATGAAACAATATTTCTCACACCATTTTTCCCAAACTTTTCAAATCTCTCTCACATTTCTCTCAATTATTTATCATTACGGTTTTCAACAAATAAGTAGCATCATTATTCCCCATCCAATTTAAAAGTTGCCACAATATAAACTGTGAGAACAAACGAAATTTGTTTAGCCGCACTTCCTCAACGTCCGGTGAAGTTTGTAGTAATAACATTAACTTGTAACGCTCCTGCAATAAAATGGAAGCACCTTGACCTTTATTCCGGGCCTATAAGGTTTATATTTAACTGTGTTGTATACTTATTAGAACACGTGACTGTACAGTCAACCACACATCAGGTTACCACAATCTGTCAAACCTTATTGATATTCAACCTAATGTTTATATCATCATCTACCCAATGTATCTAATGCCTGAGGTAATAATTGAGGCAAAAAATGTTTTGATTGATTGATTGACTTATACAAGATATAACAAAAAGGGGGTATCCCAAAGTGAACCGATTCTGACACACTTTACAAATGTCATATTAGAGTTTTTAACCTGCCAAGTTAATTAATATTCAATATTATAATATTAATTATTTGAATTGATTATAATTATAATATTAATATATATTTAATTGAAATCCGATTCTTCGTGAAATCGATTTCAATTCGCACATCACTAATGAGCAATCAGCTGATAGGGATATTAACCTTTGACCGCTCCTTTTTGAATAGTTACCGCCCCTTGCATTCCTGACAATTGTTTGCATACAAAATTTTATAAATGAATTATCGTAAGATTGTTTATTAATTTGAAACTTTGTATATAGAAATCTACACAAGGTACACATTATTAACCTTTATGGTTGATACCTCCTTTTTGTTACACCTTGTATAATTTATAAAATCCAGATAAGATTTAAAAAATCTAGAGCTGTACATCTTATACCGTATTTTTTTTGTTTAGGAAGGTGTACGTCACAATTACTACGTTCCTAATTAATTTTATAACAGATTTTTTTTGCTATAAAACGTAACGTAACCTTACCGTTGATGAAGGTTGTCAGCCAACTCCTTACTATAATTTATTCATGTCACATTAGCTAGCATTTATTCGTGAAGAAGTAGCAAACGTGTAACCTCACATACTTCCGCCTTTATAGATAATCGCAGTGTGATAATACCATTACCAAAAACTACTATCCAGAAAACACATAGAATAAACTATTGCCAACCCCATAAAACAACAGAAAATATTTCCCCATACCGCTCTACCACAGGTCAGCAGAACATTATGGGAGGTCTCAATAAAATAATGATTGCCCATGAACAGTGCGGAAACAATATCAATCGGTGGAGAAATCGGTAATTCAGGAAGATGCTTCATATATTTGAGGCACTTTATCGAGTTAGAGGAGTAGGGATGTTACTAGGTTCGAAATTTTATCGATGAACTAAAAAATGACGAGGGCTTCGTTACTATAAATCTTACTAAATCCTTACAATACAAACAATTTTAAAATTAGTTTAATACTAGATAATCATTTTTATAATAGTAGTAGTAGGATTAGTAGTTAATGATCGTCATCTGGGACTCATAGTACAGGGGTTGCCATAGTTTGAGACCAACTTGTTTGGTGTGATTGTCTGGTGCATAACGACATGATGGGCCTCTGAGAATTTGGTAATTAAAATCAAGTGACTGCCGACTTTTTGACCGGGATGTATCTACGCATTCAGAATCGTTATCTTAAAAAAATTAATGACCACACTATTATGAGAAACTACCTACCTACTACCTAATGTTTTACATTTAGATTCCCTAATATTGAGCGGTGGAATACGCACAAAGAAAAAAAAAGAATTCCTTGATTCAAACCTGCTGTAATTTTTCTTTTCTACTCACATTCTTATCTACTGAGCGGCCATTTCGACTATGTATTCCAGGATATAGGTAGTTGACTTATCCATGAAATCAGTGTCTTAGCCGAAATTCAATAAGAAAAAAAAAGCGAATGAATGACAACAGTAGTGCATTATCGATCAAAGTGATGTTCTCTTGTTTCGGAAGCGTCTCGTTTCGGGTCGCTGAGCCAGTGGAGTAAGTTAAACTAAGAGCAAAAACATCGACACCAAAACTATCGATATATCAGCACCTCTATTACGTTTTAGCAGGTGGAGTTATTCGATCCTATTTCATCCACGTCCTACGTCGTGACTTGAATGCTGTTAGCACTAGGTCGATGAAAGAGTTACTAAGTAGCTACCCTTGTAGATTAATATATCAGAAAATACTGGATGAGTCGATAACCTAACTCATAAAGTACGTGATCGGAGGATTAAAAAAAAAACTCTTTATACGTTCCACACTTCAGACACTACATCTGCCCACCAGACACTAAAGTGCAGTAATAGCCCTTTTATGATTTTTCGTTTTATTAGTGATTCTGAAAGCAGGTTTCATATGGTTTCTGCAGAATTTATTATTTTTTTTCTCGGACAATTAGATGGCTTTTTAATAACAGTTTTACTCTTACTGCAAAATTAATAAAATTAAAATTTTGCGTGGTTTCCCATTTAAAATGCAGTACTTATATATTTAAGTGTAAACAAAATTTTTAGGTTTCCTATCTAAAATGCAGTAAACCATTAATCTATACAGCCCTTTAGTCAGGTTTGTATATTTGTAAAAAAATATAAAAACCAATTAACATGCAGTAAAATTTACCTCCATACAAACTATTTTTACTGCAATTAGAAAAAAAAAATGTAAATAGTCACGAGCTCCTAACTAAAACGCAGTATAATCAAAAATATCCGCATTTTAGTTGTGAATACTTAACACTCCTTAATTATTATGAACCGACTAAAATGCAGTAAAATACAGCATTACTGCATATTAGTTTGGATAGCATAGTGACACACATATGGAAATAACCAAATAAAGAGCAGTAATGTTTTATGTAAGTTCATAAGTTATTCCTAGAAACTTATTATCAAAGACTTACCTTTATGTCATTATGAGAAGAAAACTAACATGTTATGTTTGGCATAAAAGAAGTTGTTTTTATTTTTGATATATGATTTTCAATTGTTTAAGTTGACTAATTGTTATTAATTAGGTAATTTCACCTCCTTTTAAGCAATAGATATGCTTGAGTTGGGAGGTACCGCACCATAGTTTTTGAGTATTTATTACTTTCATGTTAATTATCTGTAATAGTGTCTGGGTGTTAGATATTATACATTCAAGTAATTATAATATTTATGTTTTCTCTTTTGTCTGATATCTGTAACACAAGTGCTTGAGTTACTTAGTACGGAGTCAGGTCAAGATATGAGGTGTTGTGTGAATTTATTAATTCATTTATAATATTATCTCCCTACACTCCACTACCTGCAAACATTCACAATCTACCTGCACATTTTCACTCCTCAATACATTTCACAATAGTAGAATAGAGCCCCAAGGCAATAGAAGTACGCCCCCAAGGCAGTTAACTACTTTCATAAGTTAAAACCCAGTCCTGTATACTAAAAAATTCCAGCGTCTATCTAATT
Organism: Cnaphalocrocis medinalis; assembly: GCA_014851415.1. Taxonomy (NCBI): domain Eukaryota; kingdom Metazoa; phylum Arthropoda; class Insecta; order Lepidoptera; family Crambidae; genus Cnaphalocrocis; species Cnaphalocrocis medinalis. Next base: position 1,227,790 of record CM026301.1, on the reverse strand, counting down.
TTAATCTGGACGATTTCAAAGTTGGTCCCCTTCAAGGGAACAACTAAGCTTGCCAGCAGGCTATGAATTCTTTATTTATCGTTTATTGGAGTCTTTAGGCTCCTAATTTCTTCTTCTGAATAATTGAACAACTAGAAACTTCAACGCTCAAGCTCGCTCCTTGGATTTGTACACCTCCTCGAAAGTATTTAGCATTATACAGGGTGTATCTGTGAACATTTAGATCCATTTAACCACGTGTTCTATCATTGATTCTGAACAACATTTGTTCAACAACTTTTTCAAATACTTCGAAAAATTTACTTCTACTCCCCATACAACATGACCAAGTCACGTGACCGACTTTCTGTGAAAAGGTGAAATTTTTTTATGCCAATTTTCAAAAGTCATAGAACAAAATATGTTGTTCTGAAGAATGGTTGATAGAACACGTGGTAAAAGGGATGTAAATGTTCACAGATACACCCTGTATAATTCCTATGTAGAAACATAAAATAGGTACTAAAGATACAACTTAACGTTTAAAGCTACTTTTTGCGTGTGCGTATGTGCTTGTATATCTGAGCGTGTGCGTAAAAGTGCGTAATTAGCACCTGCTTATGTGAGAATGTCCGAATGTGTGATCTGTATAATGGAAATTGAAGAACACTGATTGAGTGTGTGTGTGTCGTGTGTGTGTGTGTCTTGTGTGTGTGTGTGTCTTGTGTGTGTGTGTCTTGTGTGTGTGTGTGTGTGTAAGTGCGTGCGTGAATGCGTGTGTATGCTTTTGTGTGGGTGTGTGTATAAGTGCTTTTTGTGTGAGTCAACGTGTTTGCACGCGTGTGTGTGCATGTATGTGAGTTTTTGTGTGTCTGTGTATGTAAGTATTTTTAACCCCAGACACAAAAACGACCGTGGTGTTATAAGTTTTATTTGGCTGTCTGTTTGGCTTATCTGTCAGTGTGTGTTTGTATGTCTGTGGCATTGTAGCTCCCAAACGAATGAACTGATTTGTGTTTCAATTGATTTTTAGTTCAATATCATTTGTGGAAAGATAGATTACAGTGTCCTGTAGCTGTCTGTACACACGTCGAGTCACTGGGTATATTAATTCTGTGGCATACAAGCCACGACTCTCGAGGGACAGTTCCAGGCTGACGTAGTAGAACTATCCTAGCTTTATTACATCGCCGCAAGGCTAGATAAATGGTTAGCTCCATCTGTTAATAAGTTTTTCACGGGTTTCCTGTCCCGTGTGTAAACGAATTTTCTATTTCTTTCTTTGTTCTCTGGAAGAGTAATGTTTAGTGAAGACTGGTTTAATATAGCATTTAATAATGCTATTTAATGGTGTAATACGATTATATTTAATAGATGTGTAAACTCTGATTTTTAATCATGTGGAGTAAACTGACAGATGTCAATGTGTCATCACCATACATTATCACTCATTTGACAGATGCAAAATGTCAAAATATATAGAAACTTGACATTTGCTTGACAGTTTACTCTTCATGATAAAAAATCGGAGTATAGTTTTGTTTGCTAAAAATGTTATTATATCCCAAATATTTTATTACTGTTGATGCGTCATCGGGTTTGTCAAATAAAATTTATCAAGTATTTTATTTCCCTGGTCTAAAGATCATGGCTACAATCGCCACCCTAGACAAACATATAAAATACTAGTCGTCTAACTTAAACCATTTTGTAGTCGGGAAATATAAAGAGAATTTCAAAAACTTACAAATAAAATAGAAAACTGTATCCACGGGTAGATGCTTACCTGTAAAAGAAATAGAAAATAAATTAAAGAAAAGACAATCTAGAGAAATGAAAGGAATGCAACAGTTTTTTTTAAGTGTTGGCGTGAGGACAAGTTATATTCATCATACTGCCAAACACGTTAAGCATTTAATTATCAAGCAATTAAAAAGTGATTTGTTTGAAGCCTTTAATATGTAACTGTTTGTTATGTATGAGTGTAGATAAAGTAGTGTATGACACTGCACATAATTTGGTTTTAAAAAACTCGCCAAGTCTCGTTAATTTTATAATCTCGCTCGTGTTTTCTCTTACTGTATGAAAGATACATATACCACAATTGAAGTAAAAAAAGTAAGTCTCAGCCTATATACTGACCCACTGCAGGGCAAAGGCCTCCATCATAGAAATCAAGACGTCGCTACTATGATGGGATTATAGGCTTAATCACCACGCTTTCCTAATGCGGATTGGTTTTTTTTTTTTATGTGATATGGGATGGATGGAAGGATGCTTCACGCCGGTTTTCTGTGAGGCAGTGGTATCACTCCGGTCGAGCCGGCCCATTCATGCCGAAGCATGGCTCTCCCACAATTAAATCACAAACTCGAGCTATGTTCGAACTAACTCTATTATATCGCTTATTCCTGAAACCTTCCAAAGAGTAAAATTTTATCTATAAATAAATAATCTACGGTCTTTAGTCAAAGTAAAAGGTGGAGACAACTTCAAAGCAACTGGACTCGTCAAACTTGAGATGGAACTACATTTCCCGGAAAATTTCTGCCCAACTTCAAATCTTGATGAGCGAACTTTCAACCATTCGGAAACTTCGAATTGATTTTTTATTTAACTGGACTGTAACTGAAAAACTTTTAAGGGCTTTTGATGGTTTTTTTTTCTCTTTCCCACTCGTTAAACTTACCTACATAATACACACCGGTGCTTTCAAGTTGAGAATCTTTTTTTAGTAACCTATGTACACAATTTATTAGCCTACAGGCTTTTAAGTAATCCGATAAGACAAGCAAAAAGCAATCTCATAAAGTGAGGGTGCATCACTTGTTCATCCATCGACGTAGCACATTTATAGTGGACAAGTATGTGCGCAAACACATATGCACTCTCTATTTTATACTTCAAGGCAGTGGTCTAGTATATCTGTATAGAAGTGGCCAGGGCAAGTTACCGGGGGTAACCCCCCAAATAGCACTTAGAATAGAATAAAATAGAATAAAAAATATTTGGTTATTAACACAATCACATAAAACAAAAGAAAAACACAACGATCTAAAAAAAAAACAAATGAGCCATTTTACGTGACGTGTTACCAAAATGGATTCCACTTAGCTGTTTTGTCACGGCGGATAGCCATGACACTGGTTTTCTGTGGAAACCATTGAAGTAGAGAGGGAGTCAGTTGAAAAATCCTGCAATGATGGGGTTTGCGGGACGTCTAAATGAAAGATGTTATGCGTTCTAACTGTCTATAATTACCTCTAAACCCTATATTTATACCTAACCTATGGGTGAGAGGCGTCACACACTACAATCCAAAAGGAATCTCACGTGACTTGTAAACACTAGGATAATAATTAATATATTACCACGCATAAGTCATATAATAATATGAATATTTTATTGGCCATTTTTACGAACAGAGAAAGTTAACAGCAACAAGGCTCATGACATGTGATTACCAAAATAGCTTTTGGTAATCATTGGTGTTACATTTACCTTGATGAGGTAGCAACACGATTCCCGTCCACTTAACATAATCATATCATAGTACTTTCCCTTTGAGGAACGTTTTCACCACTTTAATAATCATGTTGACATTTAACATACATTATACCGAAACAAGTTTTTTTTACAAAGTTTCATTTTCAAGAATTAAAGTTTTTTTTATGTGATAGGCAGACGAAGCAGACGGGTCACCTGATGGTTAGCTATTGCCGCTGCCTAAATAGACACCTGCAAAACGAGTCACAAGTGTGCTGCCAACCTTTGACCCCCTTATTTCGGTATCATCACTCTCTTGACGAAACATATCACAGGCACTGTTTCACGCCGGTTTTCCGTGAGGCCATGGAATCACTCGATCGAGCCGGCCCATTCATGGATTGGCCTGGCCTAGCTCTTCGACAGATAAAATTAGTTTCTATGAGAAGAGTTATTTCTTAGGATAACGTCTTAAAAACCTGATGAAATAGTCTACAGTAAAATGTCACCTCGACCCTTATGCCAGGACTATAAGGTTCATTCATAATGATGGCCTCGATGGCGCAGTGGCTAAGGTGTTCGCTCGAAGCGCGAAAGATCGGGTTCTATTCCCGGTCAAGTCAATTTAGAAAACTACATTTTTTAAATTTTCTTGGTTGTTCTGGATTGATTCTCCCAGTTAATTATCGTTACCTGGTACTTGTAGTACAGGGGCTGCCCTAGGAAACCAGGTTGATTGGTGTGATTGTCTGGCGCAATATTTAAATGAGGTTATAGGTGCGAAAGCACGAACAATTATCTCTCTCGCTTACACGCAAAACGCGGGGCTTTAAACGTAGGTATACAGGGTGTATCTGTGAACAGAGACAGACAGTCTGCGTTCTGGAGGCGAATTATTTTGTGACAAACAAACACTCGGAATTCACAAACATGGAACACAACTCACAAATATCATACTTAATAAACGTCTCGTGTTCTTGAATTACTACAATTCCTAAGATAAGTTGGAAGCCAGCGAACTCTTGAGCACTCTGCATTACAAGGACCTCAAAGAGATACGTCAACGTACCCGGTATTGCCATGTTGTATTTTAATTTACCCTAAATTCTCTTGAAAACTCCCAATTTTTAAAGCAAGAGGCTTCTTCACAACCTGAGGGTTCAATATGAAGCCAAGGGCGAGCCCATGTTATATACTAATATTGTAAATGTGAAAGTGAGTCTGTCTGTATGTTTGTCTTTCTTTCACGGCAAAATGGAGCGGCGAATTGACGTGATTTTGCGCGGATGGAGTACTCTCCATCTCCCATCTCTGGACAAAAAGTAGCCTATGTTACTACATAGGCTACTTTTTGTCCCTCCGTGCTACCCCGAATTCAACGCGAGCGAAGCCGCGGGCGAAAGCCAGTAAAGGCCTCCATCATAGAAATCAACGCTTCTATGATTGGATTAGGCTTAAATCATCACGGTTTCATAATGCGGGGTGGTGATCAAAACCGAGCTATGTTCGAAAAATTCGAAACATAATTTTGCTCGGCCCGGGATCCCAAGATCATGGCCCGGTACTAGACCTACGGGGTGTGAAATTTGTCTTCCTAAAAATCTAACCCTCCCTAACTTTAGGGAAATACAATTAAATCGCAACATTGTTTAAACCCGTCGTATACGACAAAACTCGTGTTGTTGTAAGAACATTCCTTGTGTAGAGTTTTAGTATGCGACAAACGATCCCAACGCGCTTGTAGTCCTAATGGGAGGTCAGATAGGAAAGACAGACGTAATGAACTAAGGGTAAACTAGAACACTAACTCTCTCTCATCTTAGATTGATTTTTTATGCGATAGGTGACAGACGAGCAGTCGGATTTCCTGATGATAGGTAAGCAATTCTCGCCGCCCATCTTAGATTGTTTTTCTTTTTATGAGATAGGTGGCAGACCAGCAGACGGATTACCTGATGGTAAGCGATTACCGCCACCCATAGACATCTGCAGCATACACTAGTAGAGTCACAAGTGCGCTGCCAAATTTTAACCCCCTTTCTCCTCAATAGGGCCTCCGGTACCCTCACTCACTCGGTGAACACAACGCAGGCGCTCCTCCACCATGGTCGGCCTCACGAAGCCGTGGTATTACTCCGGTCGACCCGGTCCAATCATAGCGAAGCGTGACTCTCCCACGATTAAAATGGTTAAAAGTGTTATTTTAAACGTAAAAGCTATCGCTTTAGGATTTGGGGAATCTGGTAATTACAATGAAATTTGCAAATAAATTTATATGACGCACAATAAATTGTACCCAAGTAGCATTGAGAGTTCTATAGGAGTTGACTAATGGTGTACATTTATTCTTTAAGCTGTCTATGTAAGCTGCACAAGAGTTGTATAGCATGCTGTACAGCCCGTTTACCACCGATTTGGGCACAAATTATTCAGCTTTAAGTTCTCAAAAGGTACACAGTAGTAGAATAGTGGCTCTTTAATGGTAGTTTAAAGAGAGAACTGTGGTTTTAAAGCTGACGAATGGCACTATTTTAGATTCCCTGTGGTTATTTATATAGACAAGGGAGTTATTACAAGTGACAAGTGAACAATTATAGAGCCAATTGTTACAATCGTAATCACAAATGTACCCTATAACCGACTTTTAAGCCGCTTTTGGATCGAAATAGTCACTTGAGTACCATTTTGTAACGCATAATATTTGCGACACATGTTTTGCTTGCATGTACATAATATCAGAGGGAGATTGTGAAGCCATTTTGATGTGATTTAATTTTAAGTACACTCTGTTTATATATGATGTTGTGTTAATTTTACGGGGTAATTTAAATGTATCGTAAAGAATATACACATTTATTGTTAAAATTTTCACGCGCCTGTGCTATATTATAATATAATCAAATAAGTTTAACAAAATAAACAGCGACAAACAAATCAATATTTCATATTTGTGTTTTAATGACATTAAAATTACTGCATGGGTTTGTATTTAAATATCAACTACAGAATCAATAACGAAAACTCGTGATAAGTGATAAAATCGTACTTAATATAAAAATATTATAGGTTATTAAGAGTAAAAAAATGGTGGTCATTGTCTGCATCTACAATGAACTATTGTAACTCAAAATTAGTGTTGCGACCTGTATAAAGTTACACACGTGTACCATCATATTGACGTGAGCTCTAGAAAGGTTCACAGGTGTTGTGTTACGATGCGAGCAACCTAACAGCGTACATATGAACCTCTGAATAGCCCATGCAGAATTACATATCTTATAAGGTTTTTGTTTAGCTATGAAAATGAAAGCTGACTAGAAGAGCAATGGTGTCCTGGCAAAACGCCAATAGTTACTTAATAAGCTACATTTACACCGCTATAGATTCCTTACACAGGTTTAGGTGGGTATGCTCGCTTTATTACAGCTAATGTACCACGTGTGACCTCTGTTAATGCTAAGATATCATCAATTAACTAAATGTGGCCTTTTAAAGAGAATAAAATGCTATTTGGGTAATTACCACGAAAATCGTTAAATTTTTTTTTTTTTTTTTTTTTTTATAGGATAGGGGGCAGACGAGCATACGGATCACCTGATGTTAAGCGATTACCGTCGCCCATGAACACCTGCAACTCCAGGGGCTTCACAGGTGCGCTGCCGGCCTTTTAGAGCGAGATATGCCCTTTTCTTGAAGGTTTGTAGGTCGTAGTGGTCCGGAAATACTGCAGGTGGCAGTTCGTTCCATATTTTTGTCGTACGCGGCAGAAAGTTCCTGGCAAAGCGCACAGTAGTGGACTGCCAGCCATCCAGATGAAATGGATGGAACTGCTGCCGCGTGGAACGAAATTAAATGGAAATTATGATTTAAATCCGTATTCAGAACCGATTTTGGGTACAGTCAGCGCCAAATAGCAAGAATAATATTTAATAATAATAATTTTTATTCATTTATTTATTTTGTTTTATTTGGAAAACCAACAGCTTATAAAACCAATAGCTATAATGTTTAATATGACGTTGGTAGAGTTTATTTTTTTAAATAACTGTACAATGCCTAGCCAGTTATAAACATACTCGAACATTTCCTTCGGTTCATAGGTGTGTTAGCTACTGACGCGCGTGATAAAAACATCGTGACATTTACAAATGATTCGACAAACGATGCGTGATCCTTCGCCTTGGTAGGTCGGTGTGACAATGACAACTGACAGTAAATCATGGTTTTTGCCAGTAGGCACACCAAAGTCTAGACTTTATTTTCGCTTTTTCGGAAGCTCTAGATTTTTTTAATCTATGTATTATTTGTACCAGTAGGTAAGCATTGACAACCTGCACATTTTGGATACCTAGTTTCTCAAGTTATCAATTAATTGAGATAAAGATTATGTATGGGTAGAATTACTTGGGAAATTATTATTAACACATTAGATAAGGCTACCTGCCAAACCGATATCGGTTTGGTACCTGACGACAATTTGCTTTAATTGCCAAACTTGACAACTTCTGAAAATTGTGGGCAGAGGAATCTCGCTAAGAAACGGTAGTCTTAGGCAAAAGAAGTTATTTTTTATGTGGTAGGTGGCAAACAAACAGACGGATAACCTAATGGTAAGCGATTGCTGTCGCCCATAGACATTTGAAACACCGGTAGAGTCTAAAGTACGCTGCCAAGCTTTACCCTCCTTTCCCCCAATTGGGCTTCCGGTCCTCTCACACACACGACGAAAAACAGCGCAGGTGCTGCTCCAGCCTGGTCTTTTGTGAGGCCGTGGTATCATTCCGATCGAGCCGGCCCGAATCCTTGCCGAAGCGTAGCTCTTCCATGGTTAAGAAACAAATGAATGGCTCCGAACAAGTAACGCTGTAGCTAAACTAAATTACATAACTGAGTTCATAATTTTGTAGCGCTGACTGTACACAAATAGATTTGTTGTTGATGTTAATCAATGTGGAGGATTTCGGAAACAAGGCATACCTACGGCTTTGTACACGTTTAGTTCATTTGAGGTAATTAACTAATTATTTTCGGTTGAAATCTTGTAATTGGTTTGTATTGTTTATCCACAAAGTGATTTGTATCGCTCTAGCGCAAGTTTGATAAGATAATCAAGATAGTGATATAATTATGAGAGGAAACGATAAAGAAGTACCTAATACTTCACTCAAAGGTAAGTTCGTTTTATTAAACAACTAGTGGCCCACTCTCACTTTGTTATGGGACAGTAGTTCCACTGTCGACCGATAGATGGCGCTGGGGGTTGTTTGTAACGCGCAAGTGTTTCGTGTTTTCGGTATACCTATAAGACTTGGCGTGGAACATAAGATTAACCTCTTTATAAATGGTATAGAAGACATACCTAAACTAATATATATGTCGCAGTCATTCATCATCACACCCAAGAAGTCCTTCATTGCAAATACAGCCTCAATGGCGCAGAGGTTAAGGTGTTCGCCCGAAGCGCGAGGTCCCGGGTTCGATTCCCGGTCAAGTCAATGTAGAAAGGAACATTTTCTAAGTTTTCTTGGGTCTAAGTGGTCTGGGTTGACGCGCCCAGTTAATTACAGTCATCTGGTACTCATAGTACAGGGGTTGCCATAGTTTGAGACCAGGTTGATTGGTGTGATTGTCTGGCGCATTTATTTATTTATCATCATTACCTTGCTATCCTATAATATCCTATAGGATTAAAATACCTACAAGATGTGTGACATGTGGCTAACAATTTATCAACGAAAGCTAATTAAGGATGGCAATAATTATAAGACGTGAACGAACGATGCACAGCCTTGAACGTGCCATCATTAAAATCACGTCACATGTTTGAACCAATCACGACTTTCTTCTTAGCATAATAGAGGTCAAAGTCAATTATGAATTTCAATACATTAGGGCTGTAACGTTGACTTGTTCAAATGTTCTCGTATAAAATGATTGATGATTAGAATCATTAATAATAATCTTAATACAAGATTTCAAATTAACCTCAAAATCCAATAGAAAGTGAAGGCTCGAGATGCAATACCAAACCAATTAAATGTTAATTAGAAAATTGAACTAAAGAAGAACTAATTCATTAGTACGACGGTTTAATTGTTATTTATTAATAGTTAATAGTTAGTGGGAGATGTAAAACTTGTCTACACTTCTTTGACCGCGATTTTGATTTGCTGACGCCCAACCTACGAATATAAATGTCTGCCTCTCTCTCTTACACTTTGTTAGGCAGCAAATTATGCTGAGGTTGTGCCTTGTTGGCCGCAAAATGTAAAGTAAAAAAAAAATACTGCAATTATTTTATTATAATTCTTTTGCTTTTGTGGCCAATAAACGCTATCTATAGGTATATCAGAATCTATGCCTGTCAAGTCGCATTTTATTTTCGATATGTATGTACCTACCTACCAATAACTCCAATCTAACAAATTAATTGATATAAGATATCAACACTAATGCCATTGACCTTTCGGATAGTTTCTGGAACATGTTATCCTTGGCAGACGAGCAAACGGTTGACTTGATGGTAATAATTAGTGATTGCCGCCGCCCAGAGACACTCCTAGCACCAATGCACATGTACTACGAATATCTATGGGCTACCAACCTTTTAACTCCCTTCCCTCTCGGTTGGTCAGTTTGACGGCTATTATAGTATCTTAAATATCTACTACAGGTGTCACTGATTCGAGGATATACAGTGCTGCTTCACGCCAGTCTTCTGTGAGGCCGTGGTATCAATCTGACCAATCTATGCTGAAGCAAGGCTCTCCAACGGTTTGATATCACTAGTAGTAATGGGCAATGTCAAGTCATTTGAAAAAGAGCCAACAAACTGATACAAATAAATGTTTAAAACATCGCAACTATGTTCGTAGAGAACAAAGCACTAATTACTCGAAAACAACCGGCGAATTTCATGGCTTTTTATTTCCATTTCCCGTGAAAGTTGACGCTAAGCATAATGGCGATTTAATGCGCAAATAATGTCTCCATCGAGATAAGACGACAATGACTAGGTTAGCGCGTTAACCATCGTTATTATTTTTTAACCCGCCCCGACGCAAAAACGACGTAGTGTTTTACATATAAGTTTGACGTCTGTGTCTGTTTGTCTGTCTGTGTTTGTTTCTCTGTGGCATTGTAGCTCTCGAACGGATGAACCGATTAAAGTAGATTTTATTTTCTTTTGTTTGAAAGGTATTAACGTCAGGAGTGTTCTTAGCTAGATTAGATGGCGGCCACCACAAAAATTTAAATTTCATATTTTCACTTGATATAGGTATCAAATAAAAAGGCTTAAGTAGTAGAATACTTATGCAATCAAACATTATGACAACTTGTCCGGGGTTTTATAGATTTTAAATTTGTATGTTATTGTTACTTTGGGTATAGAGTAAACGGGTTAACCTAGGTATAAGATACCGAATTGAAATCTGTTAAACGCCCAACTGGTTCACAAGTTTTAAGTCACCCAGTGGGCTATAAAGCTATGGTCGACGTTTTTAAATATGTGATCGAACCCGAAACGAGGTTATTCAAGTTTATACACTGATCCTATTTCATCACGCTGACAGTTATCAGTGACATAATAGGCATATAATAGTAACATATTAATGCAGGGTGGCGTCTTTCCAATCTATACAAGGCCAGAACGCATCCATAGGGAACTGGTCGTGTATATATTGTAATAATGTTTTTCAATGTGCGATTACAAAGTATACAAGAATTTTGCGTACTGCTCGTGTATAGTTTGTAACGTGATTACGTGCGTCCTGGTTCCAAACTATACTACATCATTTACGCCTTACAAGAGTTTAAAAGATCTTAATATTTATTATGAGCCCAAGTGTCCCACTGAAGGGCAAGGGCCTCCCAACGCTTTATACAAGGCGTAAAAAAATAGCGATAATACTTAAGGGTGCAAACATATACCGTTCACTGCCAAAATATGAGTATAGGAGAATGTATGAAACAGCTGATTTTTTTTGTAATCTTACATGATGATCATTTTTTTACATGTTGTAGAAATGATAAATGAGCTTAATTAGTGTAAGGTTAAATAAATAGACTAGTTACCTATTAGTAGCTTATTATTGTTTCTGCATTGTAAAAAAGTTGTGTCTGTACATTGAAGATATTTATCTCAAAATAACTTAGGATGACTAAAAAACACTAACAGAACATGAATCAATGATTTTTAAAATTTTTGTCCGTCTGTTTGTCTGTTTTTTCGCGCTAATCTCGGAAACTACTCAACCAATTCGAATGAAACTTTTTTTATTGTATATCAGGGCAACTTATAGGATATATTTTTTTTTGAACACCAGGCTACTTGATGTAGAACCACAACAGCCCAGCTTAACTATAAGAGGTAGGTCAATGGCACCTTAACAAAAGTTGTTTAGATTGATGAGCATTATTTGATGACATGAACAAAATCAAAGATCATGGAACACCTGGTGTGGAACTCTAAGAGCCCAGCTACACCATAACAAATATGGGATGAAATGGAATGCAAAATTGTCAAATGTGATGAGCATTTTTGGATGAGATCCGATAAGGAAGGATATTTCGAACTCAAAGGGGGTTCCAAGTGTGGTGATGTGACTACGTGATTCCTTGGCCCTATCTACTTCTACTATTTAAATAATCATCTTTAAGTCAAGAGTCATAACGTTCACGCAAACGAAGTTGCGGGCGACCACTAGTTACAAATATTATGGTAAATACACTGAAATAGTTATTTAAAACGTGAAAAATGGTGTCGGAAAATTTTAAATTGATTATCAAGTGCAAGTTGGGAGAATATAATGAAGATTATTCTGGATTTTGTAAGGCATTAATTGAAAGATTTTCTACTTTTACAAATACGAATTGGAACTGCTCGCGTATAGATTGGAATCTAAACATTTGCGCGCTTACTCCGAATTATACACGATTAAGTAGTCCGTATGCGTTCTGGCACTGTATATTTCGGAACAAGCTCGTTAAGTTTTGTGACTACAAAGTATACGCGATTATGTGCGTTCTACCCTAGTATAGATTGGAAAACCTTAGTAAAAAAGTGATTTCCAATCTATACGCGATTAGTTACACACCCCTGCGTTCTGGCCTTGTACAGAATGGAAAGACGCTGCAGGGTGACGCTGATAATTGTCACTCTACATAATATTATGGAGCGACAATAGGGTATTTTACTGTCGTTAAAATATCGACATCTGATACCTAGACTCGATAATTTACTGTATAAGTGTACAATTACTGAAGAAGCATTTTTAAAAAGTTTGGATACAAGAAAGTTATAGAGCAACAAACTTTTGATATACCTGTCTCTTTCTTAAACAAAATATTGTACGGCGCTTGTAGGAAGCACTAGCCTAGTGACGTCATTAATAGCGTATCGCTCTCCTTTTCTGATAGGGAACTTTGCAACTCTATATCTGTAGGTAAAACCTGCTTGCTACAGTATTTAATCAGATACTGGCAATTATTTAGATAACTATTTTAAATATGTTTTTGTTTGTTCTATTAGTGTCTATCTGACACTTTATAACTTGCCTACTTACCAATAACTCTGGTTTAGCTTTTAAGCTATGTAAATAAATATATTTACTACCAACTACGGCGGTTCTTCATTAACTCCACTGCGTCCTCTCCAAACCTCTTTCAAGAGGTTATGGCCGCACGCAATCGCGATTTGTGTAGATTGGCAGAATGAAAGACACCATGAGCCACAACGAAAATCCACAGGCAGCTGGATCTGCTGCTACCAGGTACCTAACGTCGAGCACAGCAACGCACCCATCAGTCGAAAAACTGGACGGCGCAGCCAACTATGGGAGCTGGGCATTCTATATGAAGATGCTGCTCATTGATTTGGACCTATGGAATTTCGTCGAGTCTCCCCAAGACTTGCAAGTGACTATGGAAGAAAAGGAATACAAGAGGCTAGATGCAAAAGCTAGAGCAAAAATCTGTCTAGCTGTCAATAGCAATCTTTACCCTGTCGTACAGAAATGCGAAACCTCAAAAGAGACCTGGGAGAACCTTCGTGCGATCACTACAGACGCCTCAACCCCGTTGAAGGAATTTACGTCGTGTGCATTAACTTCGAGTGTAAATAGTGTGCATTATGAGTGTAATATTAAGTGTACATTTTGTAAGAAGTTAGGCCATGTAGTATCTCAGTGTAGGAAACGCATCAATCGAAACAAGAAAAGTCGTCCATCTACATCTCATGTAGCTAACAATACATCTGACGTAACACTTTCATCTCGTTTCAATGGCTTCCCTACAGGTTCTACTCCCTCGGTGACCACGACCGAATGGTATGTCGACTCTGGAGCCACGAGTCACATGACCTACAGGAGCGATTGGTTCCAGGATATAAATCCAGAACGCAAACCTGTTACTGTCGCTGATGGTAAACAAATCCACAGCAAAGGCCGAGGTACAATCAATTTAAATGTATCTAATAGGGTTAAGCAAATTTCTGATGTCTTATTTGTTCCTGAATTGTCTGTAAATTTACTTTCGGTAAGTAGTCTAGTGAAAAAAGGCTATGTAGTTATTTTTTCGCCAAAAGGTGCAACTATTCTTTTGAAAGAAGGGTGTCATGTGTCAGGCGAAGTCATCGCGACAGCCTCTAATCATAAAGGCATGTACAAACTTGACACGTCAAATCATAGTGCCTTGTCTACACAAGCCAAAGAGTCCGCTTTTCTATGGCATAGACGATTAGGGCATTTACACCCCAGAGCACTAAACATTTTAAAAAGTCGGGCCGTAGGTATAGATTACACAAGTTTGTCGTTTAGCGACCTAAGTAAAACCTGCGTGCCGTGCCTACAAGGCAAAATGTATAAAAGGCCATTCAAAAATTCGACCAGTAGGTCCAACCAAAAGTTGGAATTGGTCCATACGGACTTGTGCGGACCGATGAGTACTCACTCATGGGGAGGAGCACTTTACCTACTAACTTTTACAGATGACTTCACGCGTAAGACCTTTGGCTATCTGCTAAAGTCGAAAAGCGAGGTTTTTCAAAAGTTTGCCGAATTTAAAAATCTCGTTGAATGTCAAACTGGCCTTAAAATTAAGACTTTGAGATCCGACAACGGAACCGAGTTCACTAGTCGAAGAATGACTCAATTTCTGAAAGAAAATGGGATTGTACATCAGACGACTGTCCCATATACACCGCAGCAGAACGGAGTATCAGAACGAGTCAACAGAACTGTTGTCGAAAAGGCAAGATCTATGCTCCAAGACTCAGGTCTTTCACGAGCATATTGGGGAGAAGCTGTCTCTACAGCTATTTACCTTAAAAATCTCTCGCCTACGAATGCGCTCAACAATCGGACCGAAGGTACAAAAGGTTACCGTCTGTTCGACTCTCAGAATCCGAGAGCCGTAATCATAGCAAGAGATGTCGTCTTCGTTGAAGACAACCTACCATCGCCTCAAACTGGTGATGAAGCCCAGAACCCTGAGGTTTTCCAACCCATACCAGAAATTCTGGAAGTACACAACCCTACCCCTGAACCTGAACCACCTGCACATATTCCAGAGCCTATTCAAGTAAACGACCCATGCGAACCCATACATACTCCCGTACCATCTACTCCAGAGCCTGCCGTCCCTCAACTGGAACCTGAACCTGTCATATACGAAGATGCTCAGGATCATCCTGTTCCTGATAATATTGCAGAACCCAGTTCATCCCGAAGATACCCTCTTCGAGATAGACGCCCTCCGGAGAGATACTCGGAGAATGTAAACCTGACGAGCCTCGATTGTGAGCCTCAGACTTACAGCCAAGCTCTGAAGGACAGCCACAGCCTTGAGTGGCAAAAGGCAATGCAGTCAGAACACGACTCATTGCAAAAACATGGAACGTGGACACTTGTAAATAGACCTGTAGATAGAAAAGTAATTAGATGTAAGTGGGTGTATAAAGTTAAGAGGAATACTAATGGGGAGATTGTTAAATATAAAGCTCGTTTAGTAGCCAAGGGCTTTACACAAGTCTACGGTGTAGACTATGGCGAAGTATTCTCGCCAGTAGCTAGACTTTCGTCTATCCGCCTTCTACTCGCCTACGCTGCCAAGCTGAACTTGGACATCGACCACCTGGACGTCGAAACAGCGTTCCTCAACGGCGATCTAGAAGAAGAAATTTTTATGGAACAACCGGAAGGTTTTTCCAGTGACAAAAGCAAAGTCTGCCTTCTCAAAAGGCACTTTATGGGCTTAAACAAGCTCCACGACAGTGGAACAAGAAAGTCTGTGAAGTAATGGACAGACTTCACTTCAAACGTTCAGAACACGAACATTGCATCTACTACAAGCACAAGGATGCAAAGCTTCTAATAGTAGCAGTATTCGTTGATGATTTTTTCATCTTCAGCAACGATGCGAAGATGAAGCAAGAGTTCAAAGATGAACTTCAAAAGTCTTTTGTAATTAAAGACTTAGGCCCCCTAAAAGACTGCCTTGGTATGCGTGTCACACGCCAAGACGGGAAATTGTCACTCGACCAGACGAAATATATCGAGCAAGTCATCGAGAAGTTCGGAATGACAAATGCTATCCCTGTGTCGACTCCCATGGAGACTGGTACGAGACTAACGTTACCTGATCCAACAGAGACAAAACCTGATCTTCCATACCAGCAGCTCATTGGAAGTCTAATGTACATTTCCATTGGCACAAGGCCAGATATAGCACACACCGTGTCTGCCTTGAGTCAATTCAACGTACATTATGGGGAGGTACATTGGAGAGCTGCGAAACGCGTTCTTCGGTACCTAAAGGCCACCAAGCATAGGAAGTTGACCTATAATGGAGTCGGTGACCTAATAGGTTTTGCTGATGCCGATTACGGTAGTAATCTGGTGGACAGGCGATCCTATACAGGATATGCTTTCCAAATGAGTGGAGCAGCAGTGTCATGGGAATCCCGTAAACAACGAACCGTGGCCACATCTACGACGGAGGCTGAATACATGGCTCTCAGTGAAGCCTGTAAGGAAGCCATCTACATTCGCTCACTCATCAGCGACATCTTTTCATTTTCGTCACCCATAACCATTAAGTGTGATAATCAAAGTGCCATTAAACTCACCAAAAATAACACATATCATGCCCGCACGAAACACATTGACATTCGACATCATTTCGTACGTGAATCCATTTTCACCAAGCAGGTCAATGTAGTTTTCATTCCATCAGCTCACCAAACTGCAGACATCCTCACAAAACCGCTGCCTACGCTGAGACACAACAAGTGCCTAACTAATTTAGGATTAGTTTAGTGTTTTGTTTTTTATAGTGTCATTTGTTTTGTGCTGTCTGTACAGTTAGGTTAAGTAGTTGATAAGGCTAGTGTTAAGGTACTTTTGATATCATTTTGTTTTTGTACATACAGTATGTTATATACAGGGTGTACATACAGTAATCTGATTATGGGGAGGTGTAGGTAAAACCTGCTTGCTACAGTATTTAATCAGATACTGGCAATTATTTAGATAACTATTTTAAATATGTTTTTGTTTGTTCTATTAGTGTCTATCTGACACTTTATAACTTGCCTACTTACCAATAACTCTGGTTTAGCTTTTAAGCTATGTAAATAAATATATTTACTACCAACTACGGCGGTTCTTCATTAACTCCACTGCGTCCTCTGCTACACCTTTACAAGAATATCTTTGGAACTAATGAAGATAGATAAAAAATAAAAAGGGAGCTGTGATTTATACTTCAAAAACTTTACAATAAATAAATAAAAAAAAGTCGTAAAATACCCTATTGTCAGCGTATAATAATTGTCACTCTACCTACATTTCATGTAGAGTGACAATCATTGTCAGCGTATAATATGTTTTGTATATTGGAATATGTTTTGTATACCAAGTAAATAAAATAATATTTGTCATTCTACGTACATATTTTGTAGAGTGACAATTGTCAGCGTGGCGAAATAGGAGCCAGGTTCGAATAATCCTTAGTAAGCTTTTAACAAAAGTAATATTAAAGGGCTGCCAAAACCCTCTTAGACATGTTCTCTATTCGTTAATTCACTAGACATGCACTCTTGAAAGTTCCACTCTTGTAACAAGTTTGTAGATGCACTCGTACTTGGCAATGCAGTTTGGCTTCAAGACGGAGAAACATGTTGGAATCCATTTGCTAGTTACTAAGTTTAAGTTGGTCTCCTAGGAACATAGTTGAGTGGTAAATTGCTAATAGATAAGTTGTACCGGTAAACAGTTACTTAAAAGCAAAGTAAAGTCTGGGCAAATGTCTTTTTTTTCTGGCAAGGTAATGCTGCCGAACCAGGAAATGAGCCGACCGCATTTTGTAACAAAACTATTAACAAGTACATATTAATTAAGTTGTATGTTTCGTTGACTGGTGACGCTCCCTCAACAAACTGGCTTCCACAGAATACCAGCGGTGTGATCGGCGCTACTCCCCTGGCCGTGCCATATGCTGAGTGGGCGCCATTTTGGTCCAGTTAAATTTAGCTTTTAAATTTTAGTGTATAATTCATTTATTGTAATATCGGACCAAATAAAGATTTTTCTTTCTTTCTTTCATTATGATACTCAGCCACAGTTTACATGGGGCTTGGGGCCAGATGCATACCCACTAAACATCATCTCATCTCATCGCTCATATTGGGGAAGTGTCATGGTGATACTACCGAAGCCTCCCTCCACGACATTCTCCGGGTGGCTGCCTACACGGCGGGCTGGGCGGTCCGTCTTCTGGACAGCCGGGAGAACTGAGCAACTACCAGGCAGCAGTAAAAGCTGGTGCAATGCCGGTGCTGGTCTCCCGTACCACGCACCAGCGGGCTCCCTCCGCGGATAAAGAAAGACCCGCATATTTTCGACGTCTTCCCCCTCCTTGCCAGAGCAAAGGCCTACATCATACAAATCAAGTTATCGCTACTATTACGCACTTGATACTTTTTTCTTAATTTTAGCCTATTTTTCCCACTGCTGGGCAAAGGTCTCTCCATCGATCCCTGTCCACCATCTGTGGCCAATCGATTGCAAAGCTGTTAAGATCGTCACTCCATCGCTTTTTAGGTCTGCCCCGTTGTCGTTAGAGCCGCCGTCAGAGCCATATACGGACTTAGACCACGAGACTCGCTTAGAAATTTGTTCAAAGAAATCAACATCTTAACATTAGCATCACAGTATATTTTTGACTGTATAATGTATGTTTATAAAAATCTCAATTTATTACCGAAGAAATCTGATAAGCATAGCCTAAACACCAGAAATAAACACAAACTTGCTGTTCCAAATCTCAGACTTCATAAAATTGGTAATTCATTTGTCGGAATGAGCATTAAAATTTTTAACAAATTACCACAAACCCTTGTTGATTTACCCATACCTATATAAATTTAAATCTAAAGTTAAATCTTATTTGATGGCAAATGCCTATTATACAATTGAAGAATACCTAAATGACAAGAATTTGTGGAAATGATAAACTGTTCACCTACACAGTGTTATGTATTATGAAATTTAAATTTTATTTAATTCTTTAAAAAAAATTTTATGATAACAAATTTGAAAAGATTAAGTTCTACTGAGTTTCTTGCTGATTCTTCTCGGTAGAAATTGACCTTCCGAATCAGCAGTAGATTATAAAATTTGACATTCATAAATGTTCTGTAAAGGACTTAAATTGAATAAAGTGATTTTGATTTGATTTGATTTGATTTGTCGGCGCCCATCAAGCAACCATTGAATTACGATGCACTTAATACTTAATTAAATAATTAAGGTCCAATTCCTATTTATAAGGGTCTAAATTACTCATATGAATAGGTCCCTAACACCTACTACGATTACTTACATAATAGTACATCTTACGTAATATTTGCTTACAAACACGGATCAAATTCACTTAATTAAGTTAACACCAAATCGCTTTTGCAACACCCGCGGGGTATGCTTATTAATATAATTACTGAACATGCCAAGGGTGTAATAACTAGTTTACAATCTAAATAGTATAGACATAAATGTATAATGACGTGACTTAGTCTATCTGATAAGAGCAAAGCCAAAGGGGAGGGTTGTGATTAGTAGATTGTAAGTGGAAGTATATAGGTATGTTCGTTTTTTGGCATGTATCAAAATAACTGTGGGAGAGCCACGCTCCGGCAAGAATGGGCTGGCTCGACCGGAGTGATACCACTGCCTCACAGAAAACCGGCGTGAAGCAGCCCCTGTGCTGTGTTTCACCGAGTGAGTGAGGGTACCGGAGGCCCACCCGGGGGGGAAGGGGATAAAAGGTTGGCAGCGCACTTGTAACTTCACTGGTGTTGCAAGTGTCTATGGGCGGCGGCAATTGCTTATCATCCGGTGATCCGCTTGCTCGCCTGCTACCTATCACATAAAAAAGTAGGTATGTAGGTATGCTCGTTCTTTGGCACGAATCAAAATAGAAATCAACTGATATCAAGAAAAATATATGCACCAGGCAATAATGTTTAGGGCAGCTTGATGATCTAAAATGTTAATGGGGCTCTATTTGTGTTACCTACATATTATGAGGGTTTCGGAATCAAAACGACTAAAATTAAATGGTGTAGGTATATGTAGATGTGAACACAAGAAAACGCAAACCGCTGCTTAAAATTGGTGAAATCATCCTACTGTACATTAGGCTCTTTTTAATCCAATCCCTTTAAAGCGCTGAAACATGTTAAAATTTTAAATTATGTATGTACTCGTATTACAAATTTTCACTTTTTATTTCGGCTCGTTCATGTATTAACTCTGCCAATGATTAATGAGACAAGTTTTAAAATTTACTGGCATAGCGAAATTAATTTATTCTTCTTGATTTTACCAAGCGGTACATAACAAAAACACATAACATGATGTATATCTGTGAACCTTTACATCCCTCGACGTATTCGAAGTTATAATGTTGGTAGAAGGTTCATATTCTAAATACGTAACGTTGGTAGAAGGCACGTATTCTAAATACGTAACGTTGGTAGAAGATGTGCTCCAAAAGTCATAGAACAAATGTTGTTCAGAATAGTTGATAGAAAAGAAGGTTAAAGGGGTGATAATGTTCACAGATACATCTAGGTTTAAAGAATTTTATTCTCATAAGAACTTAATAAAATACAGTTCACTGAAAATGAGATTATGTAACTAAACATGCAATTATAATATAAATGTCGCAGCGCAGCTGCTAACGAAACTATAGTTTATAAAACAGCATCTTGTTATTCTATCAAGTACATAATATATTGTATTGACGCTGTTGAGCAAAAAACAACCAACATACAATAAGTAATTTAAGAAAACAATTCATAACAATTTATAAGAGGGTATCATTTGGTTCATAATATTATCCACCAAACATCTAACCCTGAGCGCACGCATATTGTCAACTGAGCAAACAGGCCCTTGACGTATTCATTGAGAATACGTCAAGGGCTAGAGGGCGTTGGTAGAAGGTACGTATTCTTAATACGTAACGTTGCTGTTAGTAGAAAACATGCTCCAAAAGTCAAGCACTATTAATGTTGTATAGAATGTTTGATAAAAAAGTGGTTAAAGGGGTTTTAATGTTCAAAGATAAATTGGACCCTTAAATAAATAAATAATAAATTAGATCTAATAGCTATGAACACAAATTACACATACACCGATTACTACAAATCTCTTAAGCCATACCTATATCTTGTTAGGCTGTGAATGCTGATCCGCCAACCCATTTGGCACGGCGCCATCCAAATGAGGAATGAACTTTGCAAGTATTTGCATATCGAACAAGATATGGGATGTTACGATGAATGGTTACGGATGATTGCAGGCTTGGACTATAGATTGAAATGTTTTGCCATTAACTGGGATGTAACAGCTTTTAGGAATACAAGTATTAGGTAAGTATCATGTTTCAAACATATACTGGTCATGACGTACAGTCACGTGCACTAATCAGTATACAAGCTCATTTAAATATAAACCTTATAGTCCAGGCATAAGAGTCGAGGTGTTTACAGCTGTTTATTGTAGGCGATTGTACTTTGAGGCCTGGGCGGGACTGACTCGCTCTGAGATAATCTTAGATAATCTATAAACTATTTTATAGTCTGCCCTCACTTTATTTTGTGACATTAGTTCCAAAAAGTACTAATATATGGTGCTGAGTCGATTGCATTATTTCACATTTTGGTTTTGTACATAAGATATGACGGTGTATATAGAAAAAGATATAGTAAAAAATGCACTTTGAACAATTCAACGCCGGATTCGGGTAAGACCGTGAACCCAAAATCTTCCACATTATTCGGGTTCGAGTCCCACCTGAACCTGAACCTATGATTTATAAGTGCATTTACTTAAAAATAAATTGCTAATAATTGCTATAACAAAAAAAAATAGAGGATAAATGTATAGATTTTATCACGACAGAAGATTTTTGATTCTTACATGACCTTTAGTTGAACTTCGAAAGAGGTAAATTTTCACCCCGCCTGTGTAGACTATTAGCCAGAAAGATCTTACTAGCATCTTATACCTCAGTTGCTCGTTTAGTCAAGAAGCAAAGTCGTAAAGCGGAACATTTTGGCACCACAAGCAGCCATTAAGCACACAGGGATAACCACACAGCAGCCGTTAGCGATCATAGTTATGCATGGTTAGTACACTAGCGCCGATATTTTGTTTTTTTTTTAATATAACTCTTTTTATGTCTATTGAGCGTGAACTAAGGTTTCACTGGTAGTGTGCCCATAAAAAACTGGTATTGGCAAAATAATTATTCTATTTCTTCAAAACACACACAAATCACAGCAAAGCAATACCTAAATTTTTTCTTACTCTTACTCAATAGACAAAAGAAGACAAGTAAATAAAACAGTAATACATAAAAATAGTAAAAAAACATAGTAGATAGGAACCATGCAAAAGAAAGCTGGTCCATGTCGTCAATCCTGTATTATGCCATCCATCACTGGCAGACGAGCAGACGGATGATCTGATGGTAAATGATTGCCGTCGCCCATATACACCTGCAACATCCCGTAGTCACAAGTGCGCTGCCAATCTTAAAGCTTATTTTAGGATATTTATTTATATTAATTACTTATGCGCCTTATCACTTACGTACATAGTCATGTTACTGTAATCGTAATTGCTACTATTTTTTTCGTAATAATGTGCCTGATTGGCACAGAGTTTTATTTCACAATTATTGATCTTAAAAACACAATATCATGGGTTACTTGTCCACGCTGTACTTATGTATCTTAATCGTGAATTCAAAATAATAAATAAAAACTTTGTCCTGAACACAATAAAGAGCAATAATAAAATAAAAATCAAATTGCGGAGCTAGTAAACCAAAGGAGAACCCCTAGTTCTACAGTGTAGTGTTAATACATCCAGTGGCTCAAAACATTGTAGGTTCAATGCTCAGATATTAATCAGAGCTTGGAATATCTGACCCGAGCGTTTTGCTTACTTAAGTCTAAAAAACTTGCAGTAATTTTTCCATTCCATACTAATATTATAAATGCGAAAGTAACTCTATCTGTCTGTCTTCTGTCTGTCTGTTACTCTTTCACGCCAAAACTACTCAACGGATTTAAATGAATTTTGGTATACAGATAATCTAGACCCTGAGAAAGAACATAGGCTACTTTTTATTGCGAAAAGGGGGTTGAAAGGGGGGTAAAAAGTTACTTTTCTACGCGGACGAAGTCGCGGGCGGCCGCTAGTCACTACATAAATATGACACCGTAAAACGCAGGCGCAGCTTCACGCCGGTCTTCTGGGACGCCGTGGTATTAATTTATGACGGCAAACTCACACTGCACGAAGACGACATACCAATCGTTTATAGTTCAGACAACCTTTTGTATCGACAGCTAATTGCGAATACTTTTTATCTTACTCAGATCCAGTGTGTTATATAAAATGTATTGTTGATATTTGCCCGTTACTATTAAAAGGTCATAGGTACCTACTATTTGTGAGATGGTTCTGCATACAGGGTGTATCTGTGAACATTTACATCCCTTTGACCACGTGTTCTACCAACCAGTCGGAACAACATTTAATTTTAGTCTATGACTTTAAAAAGTCACACAAAAAAAAAATATCATTACATAAAGACGGTCACGTACCTTGGTCATTTTGTATTCCAAGGAAGTCGAAAAAAATTTCAACGAATTTCGAAAAGTTGTTGAACAAATGTTGTTTAGAATGGTTGATGGATGGAACACGTGACACTTCGACTCTTATTGACTCGACTATAAGGTTCATATTTGAATGAGGATGTATTAAGTGCACTAGTGCACGACTGTAGGTACCTGTCGAAGATACTTGGAACGTTTCATAACTTGGTACTAATCTTTAACCTATATTTCCACACTGGCTAGCTAACTAGTTAACTGATACTGGAAACATGAACTCAGAAGTCTGACTAAAGTTTGGACTGAAACTAAAACGTTCTTCGCCCCTGACTTTACAGAGGAAGCACGGAAGTTAGTGCTCTAAGTTGCATTTGGTTCCTAAACAACTGTTTGTTATCTCTGCAATGCAGACCTTATATTATCACGCACTTGACATCACCTCATTTCCAAATTGCGCCAACATTTGAGTGCATCAAAATTGTTCCATATAAGTATTCTCGTCGGTGACTCTGGTTCTCTGTCGGATTACATCATTTCTGATCGAACCGAATTAGCAAACTGAAATGGCAGTGGGCTGGTCATATTAACCGCAGAACTGACAACCGTTGGAGCCGTAAAGTCCTTGAGTGGAGACCGCGACTCGGTAAACGTAGTGTTGGACGCCCTGCTACAAGATGGGATGACGACATTCGAAGGCTGGCTGGAGTGAGCTGGATGAGAGTGGCCGAAAATCGGGAGCGGTGGCGTGCATTGGGAGAGACCTATGTCCAGCAGTGGACGAGCGTGGGTTGCTGATGAAGTATTCTCGTACGTTGTGATGTGAGTGATAGTCCTAGATATTCCTTTACCCATGTGAAAAAATAATACATGCATAATTATGCAGCCTTTGACAATAAGGCAAAAGCAGTGAGGCGTATTCTAGGGGTGATTCTGCCCTCACCCTTACGAGAGCTTTTGAAAGAGATAAAATATAAAAAAGGTACATTGCAAAAAGAGGATGTCCTTACCTACGTCTGATAAGGGTAAGTAAATAACGGTTATCAAGTTGACAATACCCGGGTTGTCGATAGGCAACCTCGAGTGTTCGAACAGTAAAAATATGCACATATTTATTTGAAAAATCCAGAAATGCATGCTCGCATTGGAATAAAAAGCGTTTACACCCCAGAACTATCATCACTCTTCATAGAATCTTAAACTGTTTCAAACAAACAAATATTAAATTCGTTTCCAAATGGATCGTATATTCCTTGTATTCTCTGGAACATTCCATAAGGCACGAAATATCAATTATGTCACGTTCCAAACATGGAATGGAATAGAGAGGAATATTTTGTTCCCATGTTCATAAGGGATGGAACAGATGAAATTAGTTGATTAATGCTAGAGCGTGATTATTAGTGTCGAGTTCAGTTTCAAATTCTAATTAGAACAACAACGCCTAATACTGAATCTACATTTTAATTAGGGCATCAATTCATTATTCAAACGGAATTAGTTTATTATATTTAGATCCATTACAATGTTGTAATGAATTGCAAACGACCCTTGGACAAATAGTGGAAAAATCAGCCAAAAGAGTACTAGAAACGCGTCGCAAATCCGCATAACTCTTGAATTGTAGACTCAAAGAAAAAATCTAAGATGGCCCGCCTAATTGGACGTCTAAATGGCTTAATATCCCTGTAACATCCAATGGCAAAAGGCCAAGAAAACTGGTGCATTCCAAATTTATAGTTCTGTCGAGCATCCCCCGGACGATAAATTTTTATGTTATTTGCAATTTCTTTTGGCACGGTCTTCAATACGCGGTGCTTTTTGTACACTTTGGAGCAAAGTAAGGACTACTTGCTCATAACTGAAACTGGCTGGTTGCTGCCAATAAGTTTTTGTCATAACTTTTGTGTTCAAATGTTGATTTGGTTGAGATTGGCTCATGACATGGAGAAAAATGTGAATGATAAGTATTATAGTAAAGATTTATCTTTTTGATGTTCATTAAGAATGTGTCATTAAAGTCGTGAAAATAAAATATGATAGTGCCATTGTCACTTGCCATGTCATAGGGTATGGTAGCCTCGTTGATTATAAAATATGGGGAACTCGGTTAGTTTGTCAACGTAATATTTACCAAATTTACGAGTATGTGAGGACGTCTCTTAGTACACACAGACCGAATATAATAATTGTATTCTCAATTATTGAGAAATGTCAGTTTAATACACTGGACTAAAAATGAAACTCAAAGTTAAATCAATTGTTACTATCGAGTCACTTTGCCTAAGGGTGTTTAGGTCTACTTCGAGACGTGTTTTTGCTTTAAACTGCCTAAAAATATGTCAATATGACATGTGTCACCTTTATTTGGATGCGACAGGCATATTCTCAGTCATTGCCGAATAGCTTCGTTATAAGTAAGCCACCTGAATACGCTTAGGTACCTACCCTCAACGAAAAATAAGAAACCCATTATTTTACCCTCAAGTGTAAATTCTAAAGGCGCAAAGTCAAGGCCAACATTATTTCGTAACTTTGAATTTTAACGCGATACATTCATTTCAAATCACGCGACCATAATGGAATCCATAAACAACACAGTTTATTTGTTTTGTACCACCCTGTATTCCCAAGGCGGTAGGTATTACAAAGTTTTGCCGTAAAAAAAGAAATTCTCAATTTCATGCGAATTGCATTAAATAGTCTTTAGATTCTTGCGGGTGCATAGTAACTAATAGGGCGCAGATACAGCCCAAAAAGTGGCAATGGGCAGGAAACATTGCGAGAAGAAAAGACGGCCGTCGGGGTGGAAAGGTCCTTGAGTGTAGGCCGCGTGCAGGAGGACGCAGCCGTGGCAGGCTTCCCACAAGGTGGTCTGACGATCTAGTGAAGGTCGTGGGAGTCCCATGGATGCGGGTGGCACAGGACCGATATGTGTGGTGAACATTGGGGGAGGCTTATGTCCAGCTGTGGACGTCTATTGGCTTAAATTATACTGATGATGATAGTAACTAATGTTAATAATTAATTATTGGGAATTAACGCGATATTATTTTTTAACCAGTCGTTTTTTGTTTTTTTAAGACTAGTGGACCGCCTGCACCTCGTTCCAGGACTTAGTTTTGCTATTAGTTCCAATTATAATATCGGCCTTTTGGCTATTTGTAGATGCTATCGCTTTATAAATAGTACTTATAGGAGATAAATGTCGATATCAGTAGAACTTACCTCCATACAGGGTGTACGTGTTCTATCAACCATTCTGAACAACTTTTGTTCAACAACTTTTCTAAATTCTTAGAAAAATTTTTCGACTTCCCATACAAAATGACCAAGTCACGTGACCGACTTTGTATGAAAAGATGAAATTTTTTTATGCGAATTTTCAAAAGTCATAGAACAAATGTTGTTTAGAATGGTTGGTAGAACACGTGGTTAAAGGGATGTAAATGTTCACGGATACACCCTGTATATAAATAGTAAAGAAAACCTTTAATTTATTTGAAAAATCGTCCAATGAGGTGCGTGCTTGGATTGGAACCCCCTTCCCTTTGGACAAAGACGGCAATTAACTGTGACTTTGCGTGGGCTTTCCACACCTTTATTAACTTCGTTTAAGTAAAAGTTATTTAGATTTTAATTATTTTGCTTTATAATTAAAGGTCGCTGTAATGAGCAACAAATTAATTAATATAAGAAGAAGCAATATTTAATTAAACAACTTAAGTCTACCTATTCATGATGCAGAAAAATTATTTACGAATATAGATTACAAAATCGTAGCGTACATAAATCATATATAAATTATGTGAAAAATTAAAGAGCTCCCTCTATCGTAAGTGAACATAGTTAAAAGTCAAAAAAGATGTGAGCGCCCGTCCAAAGATTAACTACTGTAACCATTACTTATTTTAAGGAAACAGTACCTACGATACTATACCTACGTGGACTAATTAAGATACTTCATGCTGAGTACAAGTGGAATTTTAGCGTGTCATTTTTATGTGATAAGTAGCAGACAAGCAGACGGATCACTTGATACTAAGCAATTGCCGCCGCCCATGGACACCTGCAACGCCAGTCAGAAGTGTGTTGCCAACCTTTAACCCCCTTTCTCCCCTACATTGTGATTTCGGGACTCTCAACCACTTGACGAAACACAGCGCAGACGTAGGTTTACTCAGGATTTTTGAATTTTCGCTTCGTCCAAAAAAAACTACTCGTTTTGCAAGTCACATCGTCTCGTGAGTCGCATGATTCATATTTTTCCGTATTTTTGAAATCACTCGCTTAGTGTGTTGCCAATCTTGTCAAAGTATAGTATTAACTCGTTTCACGCAGAAAATTCTATAATCGGTTTTACAATTGTAGGACCGGTATTCGGTGTAACGTATAACGGAACGTAAATGTTTTGCCAGGAAAAGAGAAAAAGAAAAATAAATTTGACGTAAATGCGACCACTCGCCTAACGGAAACAAGTGGTTTACACCACTCGTTGCAAATCGCTCGTTGTCGAATGATTCAAAAATGCGGATGTCAAAAATCATGCGAGTCACACATTTTTAGTGAGACGACAATTCAAAAATAGGTCTCCTGGTCTTCTGTAAAGTCGTGGTATCACTCCGGTCAAACCGATCGGATTGATACCACTGGCTTGGCATCCTTCACTTTCCCACCCTACAAATTCTTTTAATGTTCGTGCAAGCTTCTCATATTCGAGTCGCAGGATCGCACATAAAGGTTAGAATTTTTCGTTACCTCTTAGGACACTTGATCTAGCCGGTCTCTCTGAGTACTAGCTTAACGTATTATTGTAGCGTTAGGATAAGCTAACTTTATGAATTCTTTGAAAAAATCTTGTTGATCCCTCGGATTAGAGTTGCATGATTGCACATAAAGGTTAGAGAGAGTTGTGTCATTTATACTTTAAGTTTATGTCGCTTTCTCGTTACCTTAACCTTAACGACACCTAACCGGTCTCTACACTGTTTAAAAGCAGGTGGCGCATTAAAGGGTTAAAGGATCTGGTTCGTGTAAATTTTATTGCATCTTTATGGTACGCTGCTTTTTTAACAGGTAAGGACTTGGAACACAAAGGGGTCAAATAGATAAGAAATCTTTTAAATAATAATAATAATAAAATGCGTTTATTGCTCTCTTACAGCTCTTAACAGCTGATAGGAATTTTAACCTTTGACCGCCCCTTTTTGAATAGTTACCACCCCTTGCATTCCTGACAATTATTTGCATTTTTTTTTATAAATGAATTACGGTAAGATTGTTTATCTTTTCCTAAAATATTTTTTTATTAATTTGAAACTTTGCATGTAGAATCTACACAAGGTACACATTATATCTCTTTATGGTTGAAACCCCCTTTTTGTTACACAAAAAAAAGTTCTAGCAACCATTCTATACTTTGACATTCATTAATGTTCTTTATGGATTTACGAGTAAAATAAATAAGTCGCGTAAGTTGTAGAGATGTGTAAGTAATGCTTGTAATATGACGCGGGTGATATCACGCGGCCAAGTAATATTGCATTACTTATTACCCGGCGATACGAACCATCACACCATTACTCGAAACATTACTCGGTACTTCGTATCAAAATTAATATGAAATAAATAATTTACGCCCGTATTGCATAGTGGTTAAAGCCGTTTCTATAAGAACACATTACTTACGCGCGCGGTCTATTACTTTCTTTCTCTTATAATCCTCGAGTGAAAGAGATGACATTAGATCAGAGACATCGCTCACCCGCGCCGGTAATATTGCATTACTTATTACCCGGCGATATGAATCATCACACCATCACTCGAAACATTACTCATTACATCGTATCAAAATAAGAATATGAAATAGATAATTTACGCCCGTATTTCATAGTGGTTAAAGCCGTTTCTATAAGAACACATTACTTACGCGCGTGGTCTAATACTTTCTTTCTCTTATAATGCTCGACTGAAAGAGATGACATTAGATCAGAGACATATTGGATGTTCGGAACAACGATTTGCTATGCAATTTAGACCTTAATATCATAGAAATAAGGTTTTTTTTGACATGTGTCATTTGTATCGACGGCGCTCTGTTTTGGCGCCAAAGTGCCTCAGATCTATACGAATACGAGGTCAGTGGAGGTCAAGGAATGAAATGATGCAAATTATAACTATACTAGATGCAAACCCGGCTTCGGTCGGGGGAAAATGTGACTCATCATAATATAATGCATCAAGAAAGTCATGATATTCATCGATGGCGCCACTGCCGCTTATGTCATAACGCATGGTAACCACATTGGTTATAATACTCAAAAGCCTTTAATAATGCTATGGAACTTCGTAAATAGTTCCCATAAAGAATTAATTTCACGACTTTATTGAAAGACTATACCTACACATCTGTACAAAATGTAAGTTTATGAGCAAGGTAGGTATAGATTAACCACTGTTAACACACTTCGGCATGAATGAGCCGGCACGACCGGAGTAATACCATGTCCTCACAGAAAACTTGATTGGGCCCATTGACATCCTTCCATTTGAAATAATAGGTAATAGAACCTAATAATTATAAATTTTATAAAAATACAATATTCAGTACCGTTAATACCACTTTTTAATGTAAGCATTAAATATTTCTTCTACAAACATTAATTACTTACATTGCAAAACTAACGCGTCGCAAAGTAAAACTGTTTTTGTAATTCGCTACTTCACAGATTTCTGAAATATATTTTATAATATCTATAGAGTTATTAATTTAGACCCCCTTACAATAATATTTTTTCAAAAAATATTTATTTTGGCTTGGCGAAATATTACATCAGCCCAGAGTAATATTTATTCATAGTACAGTAATTTTCATACACCGAGACATAACAATTGCTCAACACTATCGGGTGATGTTTCGAGTAATAGTAATATCACCAAGTGATATTACTTTTCTGCTAGTGTGATGAGATATTACATTACATTTCAGTGCACTGTTATGCTCATCTCTGGTAAGTTGGCCATTTCAAAATTATAAATATACAAACATTATGTGAATAAAAGACCAACATCCATTGACAATGACAGACAAGTTTTATTTTGTACTGAGACCCTTATACATTTGAAAAATCACAATGCATGCGCGATGTAATTAACTACAGCGCCATCTCTTATCGCGCCGTAGAACTAATTTTAGATAAACAATGTTCCTTTGCTTTTTAGTTAAATATTTTTCTGTTTACATTTTTTATGTTTTATAAATATATATTTTTTATTTTATGTATTTATTATTTATATATTTTACTGAGACAATTAGACATTCCGCCCACCATGACCAGAATGGACATCATTCCCGCCCACCATGCATTAACCACCATCGAAAGTGGACTGTAAATTAGATGAAAATAAACTTAAATAAAACGGTTTGGTTAAACATGGGGATTAGGAACTTATACAACTAAAATTAAACATAAATTAACCATAAAGTATGGTAGAACTCCAATTTTTGCAATTACCTATATGTATTACAAACTAACATTAGCAACGCTGTAAAACTTAGATTTTTTTTTTTTTAAACTATGTCTCATTCATGAGCTACAGGTAAGACACAAATTTTTATAGTTGGTCGTTTTACTACACTATCTTTGCATTTGATACTTACAACCCTCGTAACGTTGTCCAAGCCCTTATGTTTTGCCACTATAACTCCCATTAACCATTTAGCTGGAGGAAGATCGTCTTCCTTTACTAACACTAAGTCTCCAATATCCGGTTCTGGTGTCTTATTTGCCCACTTGTACCTTTGCAGAAATTGAGCCAAGTATTCCTTTGACCACCTATGCCAAAAGCTCTGCAACATTTTCTGTTTTAGCTGCCAACGTTTAAGAGAGGATATTGATGATGCTTCGTAATTGTCATCTGGCACAAGTACTAAAGGTTCACCGATGATAAAGTGCCCAGGTGTTAGAGGTATTGGATCCTGTGAATTAATGCTGATTTGAGACAAAGGTCGAGAATTGAGGCACGCCTCAATTTGATATAGGAGTGTAGAAATCTCCTCATAGGTCAGAGTTTCTGCACCAATTACGCGCCTCAGGTGATGCTTAGTCGACTTTACCCCACTCTCCCACAGACCGCCAAAATGGGGAGCTCTTGGTGGGATAAAATGCCAGGTTGTCCCCGCAGTGGCTAAACTCTCAGCGATCTCTTTCGTCAAAGTTGAACGTTCTTGGGCTTCCATTCTATTCAATTCGCGAGCAGCACCCACGAAGTTAGTTCCATTGTCGCTGTAGAGATCTGCACAATGACCACGACGAGAAACGAACCGTTTAAAGGCTGCTAGAAATCCCTGTGAGGTGAGATCCGTTACGGCTTCCAGGTGTACGGCTCTTGTTGCCATACATACAAAGAGGCATATGTAGCCTTTATACGCTCGATAACCCCTACCTTTAGTTGTTCGGATCTGAATGGGCCCAGCATAGTCCACACCGCTTTGATAGAATGGACGGTTAGGTGTAACACGTGCTGGATGTAACTGTCCCATGAGTTGATGTTTAAACTGTGCAGCGTAGCGCACGCAGGTGACACATTTTCTTACAAATGACTTGACACGATTCTTCATATCTATGATCCAATACTTGGATCGCAAATAATTGGTCATTAGTTGAGGCCCGCCATGAAGAGTTCTTTGATGAGCATCCGCAATAATAAGGTTTGTGAGATGAAAGTTTGCTGGCAGAATAATTGGATGTCTCATGCCTTCACTAAAATTTGATCTCTCCAGACGACCACCAACCCTCAAAATGCCTTCGTTATCCAGAAAAGGAGTCAATGTGGTAAGTTTACTCTGTTTTTTCACTTGTCCTTTCACCTGTATATCCTTGAGTTCCTGTGTAAAGTTGTTTGCTTGGCATGTTTTTATAATCACTTGCATTGCTTGTTTTAATTCATTTGCTGTTAACCAAGGAGGAAAGATTTTTGGTTCGTTAGATTTCTTCGCCTTTGATATAAACCTTTTACAATAAGCTAGCACTCTGATCAACTTAAGCAACGACGAAAACTTGGTCCACAATTCAAATTGATCTTCCTTGGTAACATGATAAACTTTCTTGGCTTTTTCTTCTAAATCTGTGTCCTGTAGTTCCTTGTTGTTATATTCTATATTAGTGTTCGTTAGCCATACAGGTCCAGATTGCCAAAGGGGAATTGAATCACATTCAGATGGGTTGACTCCACGAGAAGCACAATCTGCTGGGTTATCCGCAGATGACACATGTGACCACTGATCCCTGTCTAAGATGTTTAAGATTTCAGAAACTCGATTTGCGATGAACGTCTTCCAACGGCTCGGATGACTGCTCAACCAAGCCAGTACGATTGTGGAGTCTGTCCATGCGTGTAAATTTGTTTTAGGTACTTTCATGACTTCGGAAACTTCTCTCATCAGTTTGGCCAACAAAACAGCGCCGCACAACTCCAACCTAGGTATGGACACTTGTTTTATTGGGGCTACCTTTGTTTTGCAGGTGATAAGTGTAGATTGGACTTTTCCAGATTCTTCAACAACGCGTGCGTATACAACCGCGGCATATGCATCGGCGGAAGCGTCGCTAAAGCCGTGTAACTCCAGTGTGACGCAATTTTGACTGAGACCAATCCAACGAGGCAGGTGAAATCTGGTAAGTGCTGGAAGTTGACTTCGGTAAGTAACCCAATCATTTAAAAGCTTTGATGGTAGCTCATCGTCCCAACCAATTCCTGCAAGCCATATCTGTTGGATAAATATTTTTGCTTTCACAATAGCTGGAGCAATCCACCCCATAGGATCATACAGTTTCGCGATGTCTGATATAACTTTTCTTTTTGTTACAGGTTCACTGACGGGAGGTAGCTGCACGGAGTACTTGAAGTCGTCGGTTCTTCGGTTCCAGGTAAGTCCAAGTATTTTAATAATTTCATCTGTTTTAAATTCCAAATTGCTTTCTGTTGCTTCTCTTTCCTTGCTTATTTCTGTTAGTAGCTTCTCATTGTTACTTGACCATTTCTGTAGTTCAAAGCCCCCTTTTTTCAGTAACTCGTTCATTTCTTTAAAGATGTCTATTCCTTCTTCCACTGTTTCACACCCGGTAAGTAAGTCATCCATATAAAAGTCATTTAAGATTCTTTCAGATGCCAATGGGAATTGCTCTCCTTCATCATACGCGATCTGATGCAATGTTTTGACTGCAAGGTATGGAGCTGAAGCGGTACCAAATGTCACTCTCAGCAAACGAAGATGTTCGAGTGAATCTCCTGGCTCGAATCTCCAAACGATACGTTGATAGTCCACATCGTCAACATCCACCAATATTTGGCGGTACATCTTTACAATATCGGCTACCAAACAGATAGCGTGAAGTCTCCATCTCATCACTAAATGGCGTAGATCCGATTGAAGGGTTGGACCTACCATCAATTCGCTATTTAGGGATACACCATTTTTGTCTCGACAGGAGGCATCGAAAACGAGTCTGAGTTTGGATGTGGTTCTGTCCAACTTAACTACACTGTGGTGAGGTAGATATACACAATCTGCTCTGTTGATTTCATCACTTGGTACCCTTTCCATATGGCCTAATTCTAAATACTCTGAAATCACGTCAGAATAAAGATTTTTCAGTTGCGGTGACTTCAAGAGACGCTTTTCTTGAATCAAAAATCTGCTTACTGCAATTTCTCGTGAATTTCCTGATTTGCAACGTAGAGTTTCATCTCTAAAAGGTAATTTGACGATATATCTCCCTGTAGGATCTCTTGTGGTTGTCTGATTATAGAAATCTTCACATCTTTGTTCTTCGGGTGTGTATGGAGGCTTTGTTGGTAAGGCAGCCATCAGATTCTATCTCCCAAAAACGTCTAAGATCAAATTCTTCTTCAACAATTTGAGTATGTAAAGTTGTTACAGATTGACAACAGCTTGATAATGTTTTATCTGTTTCAGATATTTGACCAGACAAGATCCAGCCTAATTTAGTATTTTGTGCTACTAGGGTTCCTGTTGGTCCTTTAACTAACCCTTCAGATATTATCGCGCCATAAACTTCAGCACCTAATAGCATGTCGATTTTTCCAGGTATATTAAACTTTGGATCCGCTAATCTCATTTCAGGCATATTAGACCATAACTGAATGTCAACCTGTCGATCGGGAAGAAATTTGGTAAGTTTGGTAATAACGTGAGCTTTCACTGTTATCGTGAAAGTCGGATCTCTTATTGATTGTAATCTGACATGTACTACATATTTGGAACTGAGCGATGTGTTACTGTTGTTACCAACCCCGGAAATGACACTTAAGTGTGGTACTTTCTTCAGTCCAAGTAATTGGACTGCAGACTCCGTTATAAACGAAGCCTGTGATCCTTGGTCTAACAATGACCTAAGCGTCATCATCGCTCCGTTCTTAGTTTCGGCTTGAACTAAAGCCGTTGCTAATAATACTTGATGACTCTTGTTGCTAGAGTGACAAGTTGTTATAATGGTCTCATCATTATCATTCGATGTTGTCGCTGTTGCCGCGACAACATTGTTACTATTGTTGGTGTTGTTAAGATGCAGCAGTGAATGATGCTTCTTTTTGCAAATCTTACATCTAGTGGGCAATCGACATGTTACAACGGAATGACTGGCACCTAAACAATTATAACAAAACTTGGACGTTTGAACAAAGTTACGGCGGGCTGTTAGGGTTTCGTTTGCGAATTTCTTACAATTTCCGAGCTTATGATTGGTATCAGAACAGAAGGAACATGGAACAGATACTTTGTTATTATTATCAGCTACTACATGATAAGAATGAGTATTTTTTGTGATTTTAGGATTTAAAAATTCGAGCGACTTAAACCTATGCTCTAAGAAATCCATAAATTGTTTTAAAGTAGGTAAATCATTGACAAGATCACAAACTTTTGCTTCCCATTGCTTACGAGATTCGTTATCCAATTTTGAAGACAAAATATAGATTACAATAACATCCCAATTTTCAGTTTTAACCCCAGCGTTTTTCAATGCATTTAGACACTCATTAGTAGTATCGAATAGTTCCTTAAGGGCACCCGAATTTTCGTTAATAATATTCTTTTGACTGAGAAATCTTTTTAAAATACAATTAGTTACATATCTTTTATTGTTAAATCTATTTTCTAAAAGTTCCCAACAAACTGCATAATTATCACTTGTTATAGGTAGATTACGACACGTAATAACTGCTCTGCTTCTCCCGTTAAGTAGCTTTTCAAATAATGGAGTTTTTGAACTTTTTGCAATGAATTATTGTTATGTATGAGGGATAAAAAAAGGTCACGAACGTAATCCACTCCGAATATTTCCCTGTGAAAGTAGGTATGGCTATCTTCGGAAGCTGCACGCTGATTTGTTCTCCATCACGACGCGTTTCCTGAACTTCGGTTTCCTTGACTGAACACCTTATCAAACATTCCTTTAACTCTGTTTTGTAATCCGTGTATAGCTCTTCTGTTTAGTATAAAAATCTTCAGTAAAGTACTCCAATTTCTTGTATTCAGCATCAGTAACGTCGCAAAATAGCTTCTCATGTACCTTGTTAAATGTTTGCCACTGTACATTTAAATTCTCTATTCTCGTTTCTATGTAACTTGTATTTATTCTATCCTTTGGAGATTTCTTGAAATTGATCCTGCCCTTCTCTATTCTATTGTATAAATCCACTTGAGATCTTATCTTTGATTCCATTGTTATTCCTTATTGATTCGCAAAAAATTCTTTAAGTCCGTTCCGTATGATAGGTAAGTTAAAATTTTACAAGTCCCGTGATATTGGAGAGAGCAAGCTGATTTTTCGTGTGATCCTCTGTGGCCGGACCACATTTTAGTACTCAGATTCTATAGTTCGAAAAAATACCTACCTAAAGTCTACTTTCACCGGAATATATATATGTAATTAGTACCTCAAGAGATATCTTTTTATTTAAAAAAATATGTGGTCCGGCCGCTGAGCAGTGCTCTCTAGCCGCGCCACCTCAAATTAAAGAGAGTATAGTGAACTATTAATAAATCAATATCCCGAAAAAAGCTACCTAAATAGTACCTTGCATATAACAAATATGTTCCAATAAACCCTTTAGTAAAGGAGTTATTCGTCGTAAGGTGTGGTCCGGCTGGAAGGTATACTCTGCAGCAATTCAGTATTGACATGATTATTATTAATTACCCATAAACTAATTTATATAAAAGTACCTTGTGTCTACTTTTCATTTATACAATTTTTTTCTCAACAAACTATGAATTTTGATTAATTAATCTTAAAGTATGTGGCGCGGCTAGGGAGGATTACTTTTAGCAAACAAAATAAAAATGAACGTCAAGATGGCGGGATCACGGCATGTTTTTCAAATTTCAATATGATTAAGATTTAGTACGATCTTTCTACTATTTCATACCTCCGTAGAAAAATTCTACACTCATACAAATTCAAGTTATTCCATAGAAAAACTGGCCCCGCCACTTTGATATCAAAATGGCGGGACCACTGTTTAATTAACGAAAACACCTGGCATAAGCTTACACCATGCATACCATATTTTAATACGATTTAATACGACTACATATAAATCGATTTTCTCCGTTAAAACAAATAATTTCAAAAGAAAAAAGTGATTATTATTTTACATCGCAAAAACGCCTGGAGAAAAAGTATCCAAGTATTATTGCTCTTTCGATATATTAGGCGTTTAAAATGTTGGGGTGCATAAAATTTGAAACAATAATTATTTTAGGGGTGTAATTAATTATGAGAACTATTTCCTGAACTTAAACCAGTTTTAATATAATTACTTTACTACTTTCAAGTATTGCTAGGTAAACAATTCATATAATAATCAATTTAAGTTCGTATTACCCTACACATTTACATTTTAATATAACAGCAGTGGGTAAATCTAAAATAAACAGACATTATATAAGTTGCAGTGTACACTACACTATTATTATTTGGATGGTAGGTATTTGGAAAAAAAATTTTGTTAAGTTTGTACTCTTACGAATAAAATAAATAAGACTCTTCTTTTAGGAAGCGCATGTATTTAAACGTTCTAAGTTCATCACAATTAATAAATATCTATTTGGGGCAGCTCTGGATGGCTTTGCTAGCCCTTTAACCGCCACAGTTGGATAAATAAGTTACGTAGGTAGTATTTTTTTTATAGTTCTAGGGTGATGATTAAAGGGTTTAACAAATTAGGACGCAAACAAACTAAAAGTCATAAGCATTTGAGAATTACCCTTCCAAAGTAAACTGTACAAAATACAAACTAGGCTCCTAAATATATTGTAAGAGCAATCATACTTGTATACTTTTTTCAGGCGCTTTTGAGATTTAAAAATGACAAATGCTATTTTCGTTACAAATTGGGTTTTCGAGAGAGTGAAAGTGATGCACAAAAAGCCGTACTAAATCGTATTAAAATTTGGTATGCTGAAATTATGATTACGCCATGGATTTCTATTAACTAAATTGCGGTCCCGCCATTTTGATATCAAAGTGGC
Source organism: Cnaphalocrocis medinalis (assembly GCA_014851415.1). Taxonomy (NCBI): domain Eukaryota; kingdom Metazoa; phylum Arthropoda; class Insecta; order Lepidoptera; family Crambidae; genus Cnaphalocrocis; species Cnaphalocrocis medinalis. The sequence goes on along the minus strand of CM026301.1, from coordinate 1,189,580 downwards.
GGGGCCAGTTTTTCTATGGAATAACTTGAATTTGTATGAGTGTAGAATTTTTCTACGGAGGTATGAAATAGTAGAAATATCGTACTAAATCTTAATCACATTGAAATGTGAAAAAACAGGCAGTGATCCCGCCATCTTGACGTTCATAAATAAAATATGCGGTATTTTTTTTTACAACGAAAACGGCATAATAAGTACTGTATAAAAAGAGATGGATTTCATATGTAAACTTTTTTTTTTACAAAAATGATTTTGAAAAAATTAAACCGACTTCAAAAAAAAAAACACAAACGACAAAAACAGACAATAGCAGTACTTACATAACTAAAAAGCGATAAATAACCTAATTTATTCACTTAATGCATATTATATATCTACAATTATTTAAATATTTACAACTTAATACCTAATACTTTAACAAAGTCTTCTTTAACTATTTAAATATTTACAGTTATCACTTATTTTGAAGTCGGTGCCAGCCTGCAGCCTAGGTAACGTAGTCCGTTAGTATATCTGTGGTGCTGTTTGACTGAGGCGCGCGGCCCCGGGCCGGTAAGCAAACGCAAAAACCACACACACCAAGGAGAAGGTGCGCCTGGGGCGCGGGGCGCGGGGTCAGCCGGTTGAGTGTGCAACGCGGGCAGACGCGTGAGGGCAGACGTCGTTGACGGTCGCTTCCATTAATAAATTATTTCAGCGCGCTTATGCAATTTCCTATTCTTAGTTTTGCTTTGAATTTTAATGTCGGTCAGTTTTCTTAATTACATTTATTTGTTTGGCTGGCACCGACTTCAAAAATAAGTGATAACTGTAAATCTATACATATAATAAAAATGTAAAAAAGCTGTGTCTGTACATTGAAGATATTTATCTCAAAATAACTTAGGACGACTAAAAAACAGTAACAGAACATGAATCAATGATTTTAAAATTTTTGTCTGTCTGTTTGTCTGTTTGTCTGTTTGTCTGTTTGTCTGTTGTCTGTTTGTCTGTTTGTCTGTTTTATCTGTTTGTCTGTTTGTCTGTTTGTTCGCGCTAATCTCGGAAACTACTGAACCAATTCGAATGAAACTTTTTTTATTGTATAGCTGTAATATCAGGGCAACTTATAGGGTATATTACATTTTAAGACCAGGCTCCTTGATGTAGAACCACAACAGCCCAGCTAAACTATAAGAGGTAGGTCAATGGCACCTTAACAAAAGTTGTTCAGATGATGAGCAGTTTATGATGCCATGAAAAAAAATCAAAGATCATGGAACATCTGGTTTGGACCTCTAAGAGCCCATCTACACTATAACAAATATGGAATGAAATGGAATGGAAAATTGTCAAATGTGATGAGCATTTTTGGATGAGATCCTATAAGGAAGGATATTCCGAACTTAACCCCCTAATGGAGCGAAAAGGGGGTTCAAAGTTTGTTCATGGGACAACGTGATTCCTTGGCCCAATTTACTCCAACTTTTGCATACACATTCTTTGACAGAATTGATAGACAAAATATAAGATTCAAACTTTAATAGAATACTTACATCCCCTAATGGAATAAAAAATAATTTGGGGGTTCATTAGAAGTTGATATTTTAAATATTAAATGGGTTTGCACTTGACCTCATCTCACCTGATGGAGAGTGACAATGAGGTCTAAGATGTAGCGTGCTTTCCCAGAAGAAGCCTATTCACTCTCGACTTAAAGACATCCAAATTGTAGCTCTCTGGAAATACAAAAGCCGGCAAGTTGTTCCATTCCTTAGCATTTCGTATAAAATATTAATGAGCCGCCTTAAAAATCTATTAATAACCTTTAAACGAACATTTATAATAAGTAATATTTTTGTTAAATTCTATTTAAATAATCATCTTTAAGTCAAGAGTCATAAAGTTCACGCAAACGAAGTTGCGGGCGGCCACTAGTATTTAAATAGTTAAAGAAGACTTTGTTAAAGTATTAGGTATTAAGTTGTAAATATTTAAATAATTGTAGATATATAATATGCATTAAGTGAATAAATTAGGTTAATTTATCGCTTTTTAGTTATGTAAGTACTGCTATTGTCTGTTTTTGTCGTTTGTGTTTTTTTTTTTGAAGTCGGTTTAATTTTTTTTTAAAAAGTCCATTTATTTCTCGATTTTTAGTTGTGTTAATGCGTTTGAACTAAAATAGATGCTAGTTTCATTTACTTAGGGTTAGGGTTTCAATTTATTTAATATCTCTGAAATTTCGTGATTACATCGTAACCATCTCAGGAGTAGTACCTACCCTTATAGCCCATCCAGATTCACAGCGAGACAGACCGAGAACAAACGAGAACGTGAATGTGAGGAGTTTCTCGCCGTCTCGTTCTCGCGTTCGTCTGTTCTCCGATCGGTGTCAGTATTTTGGCCGTGACAAAGGATTTCTCGGGCGAGAAGAGAGAAGACTACTATATTCACGATTCAGCAATTATATAGTTCATCCAAGTGCCTGCTGCAGTTTCAATTTCGTCAATGTCGTCCATATTGCATAGGAAACAGATCACGAATGAGAAAAATGAGAGTGTTAATAAATTTCTTGTTCTCCGCGAGAAGGCCCGGCGAGACTTCTCGGCGAGATTTCTCGCCGTGAGTCTGGATGGAATATAAAAACCCCTCTAGACTCACAGCGAGACGTAACGAGAGACTTTACGCGAGAAGCGAGAAAGCGTCCAAACGCAGCGATGGTCTCACTTCGTGTTTGGCCGTGATCAATAGCGCAGAGGCTTCATTATTCATTATTGTGTGCGTTAGCATATTATAATTTTATAAATATTAAAATAAATAAAAATAAAATACCACAGAGTAGGTACATGCACATGAACACGATCTACGCGTAGTCAGTACGAGTACATGCGTTGATCTGAGTTGAGACCGAACGAGAATGTGATACGCTTCTCTTTTCTCACCCGAACACTCTGACTCTGGCCAAAATACCGCCACCGATCCGAGAATAGGCGACCACGAGAACAAGACGGGCGAGCAATGAATCTCATTCAGGTGCTCGCGTGTTCTCGGCGTGAATCTGGATGCGCCTTTACAAGTATCCCGTTAGCCCTACATACATTCGATCAACCAATTGCAGTACTGCTCCCAACTCCTAACCGTTGAGGAGTACTGTAGCTTCATCATTAGCACAGCAGCATCAGATGTTGATTCAAGCATACCTCACAAGCAACATGTTAGCCCTACATACTACTAAATAGTTCCATCGACCAATTGCAGTACTGCCTTCAAACTCCTAACCGTTGAGGAGTACTGTAGCTTCATCATCAGCACAGCACCATCAGATGTTGACACCCTGAAGCATATACCTGAGTAAGATGTGATTACGTAACAAAACACCATACGAGCATACAATTTCGGTGATTGCCCTCGATTTCTCCTGGATCCCATCATCAGATCCTGGACTGGTGAAAATGGGACCACCTCAGAAGTAAACTCTATCCATCAAAAAAAATTTTTTTGAAATCCGTCTATAATTGACGAAAATATCGGTGAACATACATAAAAAAAAAATATTTCTTGTTTAAAAAGGTTTAAGCTTACATTATTTTCATTTATTTACTTAAGTAGTTTGTTATTATTTATAATACACTTTTTCGTCATTTGAAATTGTAGTAACAATTGTTATTATTTGATTATGAAAATTAAATTTGGTTTCGTATACTTATTTTTTTTATTTTAAACCTCAATTATTTTATTAATGTGTCAAATTAACTACCTAATCTTAAGTAGATAGGTAGGGTAACCGAGACAGTGATTGCCCAGAGTACAGTGATTTGCCGATTTTCAAAGGAGTAACTTTAAAATTGATCCGTTAAACACAATGACTTTCCACCTACAATGGACATAGCGCGTCATACAATAACCGAGCGCGAAGATGGCACATGCTCCAAATTTCACCTTATTATGCTTCAACTGATCTGTGTATACACTGCTGTTTACAAACCTGCATGTGTAAACATCTTGACAGTTAAAGCAGTAATGTATAACTACGTGTCAATCGAAGCTGCATATGGTGATTTACGGAAAAGTTCAGAGCAAGGAATACACGGAGTCGCAACGCTTATTATTTATTTCATCTACTATAGGTATTTTATAGGATTGCTTGCACTCATTTGAATTTAATTATATTTTCATTTGTATATACAGGATGTATCTGTGAACGTTTACATCCCTTTAGCCACGTGTTCTACCAACCATTCTGAACAACATTGTGATATGACTTTTGAAAATTCGCATAAAAAATTTTCATCTTTCCATACAAAGTCGGTCACGTGACTTGGTCATTTTGTATGGGGAGTCAAAAAATTTTTCGAAGAATTTGGAAAAGTTGTTGAACAAATGTTGTTCAGAATGGTTGATAGAACACGTGGTTAAACGGATGTAAATGTTCACAGATACACCCTGTATATGTAACTGATTCCATGATTTTGTTTAAAGAAATGATCCGTAACTCGAACAAATTATAATAATCCAATTATTGTACCTAGATCACAATTTTTTTTTACTTTTGTGATCTTGCAATGTATTACATACATATCGTATCAGTTTTCCCCGATTAAATGTCATGCTAAATCCAATATGGTGAACGGTTCCAGATGGCAGACTATACCCAAAACTGGAATTCAAGACCAAAAAATCTACTACAATGTGGCTACTGCAATAAAATAATTGTACCACAGTGTACCCCTTTTTTCTAAAAACACTCGCTGATATAATTTATTTATGGGTAATAATTTTGAATCTATAATTTAAAAAAATATATATTTTAATTACTTTTTTTCACGTAAATACAAGACCCTTTTATAAAAACTTAACCATCCGTTTTTAGTTTTCAAAGATGGTATTGCGCTTGTTATACTTCAGGTGTTAAAAACATTTGGTATCTACCTACAACATTTTAACAATGTATGGAAACTTGACAGTTTAGTCTGCTTAATGAGAAAAATAATGCCAAAAAGGTTGGCGAAACCTAAAAACGTCACTTAAAAATTACATAAGTGTCTTTAACAGATTTGACAGTGACGTATCAGTCGTAGATTTTTTGGTCTTGAATTCCAGTTTAGAGTATAGTTACTTTTTGTGCATTTCCCATTATCAAATAAAAGGGTTTGTTATTGCGAAAATAAAATAACTTTTTTGTGCGTAATAATTTTATTTTAATGATATCAATGGGAAAAACTGGAACCTGAAAACTTTCCATTACAACTAACTTGCGCCACTTCTCTCTCATAATCTCATGGAAGTAGGTAGTGGAAAGCTAAAAAAAACAGTTATCGTAAATTAGTTAGTGACCTGCATAATCTCGCTCGGGTGAAAAAAACTAACAAAAGAGCGACTCCATAGTTATCATTGACACACGACTAATCAAAAGTATGCCTAGGCATAATTTTCAAGTTCCGTTCACAAGGCGCAGATGCGAAGTCCATTGTAGGTGGAATGTCATTGGTTAAACAACACTAGGGTACTCTTTTCCAGAATTCTAAATAAGAAATTTGGTGAAATTGAAAACTTATTGTTAAAATATAGAATTATATTGAAATAAAACTAGTATGATTTCCTTAAGGGGGCATATCACTGTATCGATTACCCTAAACAAAAACAAAAAAACAAAACGCTTTTTCAAAATCATTTTTGTAAAAAAAAAAGTTTACATATGAAATCCATCTCTTTTTATACAGTACTTATTATGCCGTTTTCGTTGTAAAAAAAAAATTACCGCATATTTTATTTGTTTGCTAAAAGTAATCCTCCCTAGCCGCGCCACATACTTTAAAGATTATTAATCAAAAATTCATAGTTTGTTGAGAAAAAAAATTGTATAAATGAAAAGTAGACACAAGGTACTTTTATATAAATTAGTTTATGGGTAATTAATAATAATCATGTCAATACTGAATTGCTGCAGAGTATACCTTCCAGCCGGACCACACCTTACGACGAATAACTCCTTTACTAAAGGGGTTTATTGGAACATATTTGTTATATGCAAGGTACTAGTCTAAGATCCCGCTATACAACGACCTTCACCGAGATGCTTATTTGATGAGACGTATTTTTTATGTTATTAAATATGCCAATAAATATATCCTATATGGGTTGCCTAACAAATTTCAGTCCAGAGTATTTTTAATTAATAATTAAAAAAATTTTTTTTTTAAACATTGCACCGGTGTGATTATTTAATAAATTTGATACCAATCGAAAGTTTGAAGCCCATAGATATATGCAAACGTTAGGTTGCCTATTTTTATCCGGTCACAACCACGGGTTGCCAGGTGTAAACAGGTAAATCCATACTAGCATTTTGCAACGTTTTGATTATTGAATCAATTTTAGATAAAATGAAAGATTATTTCATAAGGAACACGGTGGTATAGGGTTGCCTGCGAAAAATCAGTCCCGAATTACGGTTGTCGAATTTTAAATAATAAAATATCGCTGCGAGTGAATGTGTGTGAGAGAGAGGTCCCAGACCAACCATCCCATGCGGTAGAAAAGGACGCAGCGTAGCAGCTGTTTAAAGTCCGCCCATTTAAAGAAGGAGAGTGCGCATGCTATTTGTGCTTGGAAATGAAAAGGATAGCGATAGACTCGTATATGCTATACATTATTTTGGAGTATTTAATTATGTATTAATATAGAGAAATAGTTATTTATTTTTTTATTTTTTAATCAATTAATTATTTATCTATGTTTATTGTTTATGTGACACTAAAAAAAATTTCATGTTTGGAAATCCGCAGTCACACGTTGTCAAAGGGTAGTATATTTAACGTGTGACTACGCCTTTCCAAACATGAAATTTTATCTCTACATAGTGAATATTGCATAAATTGACAACGAAGGCTTGTTTTATACTTTTTCAGCGACGTTTTTTGTCGTAGTTGGGTTTTAGTTTTTTTACTTTTATTTTATTTGTACTATTTTGGTGTCCAAGTGCTAGTAATATATATATATATTCAAAATGTACAAGTCAAGCGCTTTCAAATGATACCAAACACGGCATATTTATCATAACTTTATTTTGAAAACCCATACAAACTTTCACCCTTATTTCACCCCCTCACTGGTAGAAATTTCAAAAACGCTAGAACAAATGTTTAATTATATCTTGTTATGTGCCCAAATATAAAGTTCATGGTTTTATCTTTTAAAATTAAGAAATCCCATACAAACTTTAAACTCTTATTTCACCCCCTCACTGGTCAAAATTTCAAAAACGCTAGAACAAATGTTTAATTATATCTTGTTAAGTGCCCAAATATAAAGTTTCATGGTTTTATCTTTTAAAATTAAGAAATCCCATACAACTTTCAACCCTTATTTCACCCCCTCACTTCGAAATTTAAAAAACGCTAGAACTAATGTTTAATTATATCTTGTTACGTGCCCAAATATAAAGTTTCATGGTTTTATCTTTTAAAATTAAGAAATCCCATACAAACTTCTTCACCCTCTTCATCCCTATTTTTAAAAATTAAAAGTAGCCTATGTCCTTTCCCTGGGTCTAAAGATTGTCTGTGCCAAATTTCATCAAAATCGGTTGTGAAGTGT